>CM040245.1:228968457-229519279 GCA_022545495.1 Chrysanthemum lavandulifolium | reverse complement strand
GTAGAAGAGAGAGTGAGAAAAAATTAGAAAAAAATAAAATATGTCGTGGTTTTATATATGTGGTCGTGGCATAAATGTCATTTAATCAAAAGGTAAAAGCATCTTCACATACCCTTGTACACTTGTCACAAAAAGCGGGAAAGCATTGATAACCGAAAGGGCGCTTTTGAAAGATAAAAAAAAAAAGTCTTTAAAACGGATCAATGTTGAAAAAGTTTCTTTTGTAATTTTCTTAAATTAATGAAGTATTTATTTTTAGAACACACCGATGTGTTGTAAGATTTTTTTTGCAAAATTAGTAAAAGCATTTTTCTTTGTCACAATTATTTCAAGATGAATAAAAGATGATTCGGACATAAACATGTACCACCACAACAACAATAAATCATTAGTATTATAACCGTAGTTGTTATGATCCCACCCTCGATGTTAAAATCTTGGTCTTAATAAGATCTTGATCTTAATCATAGAATCGTCTCGATCCGTTCCACTTAGTTTGTTCTAAACACAAGCTAACAACTATAAATTTTTAAATTAATTATCATATAGTTTAAGAAATGAGAGGTGAATTCTCTTAAACATTATATAATTCATAAATCAAGCCTACATTTTCACGACACATTCACGTAATTTTGTACCTGATATATAACAATTTGTATAATAATATTACAAAAAATGACATTATTGTTGGTTTTATGGATATAAATTAGTAGACGTGAGTTAGGATCGAACTCGAGACTATGGGATTGCACACTTTACGTATGAGAATTTAAAGTTTAATAATTAAATATAAATGTTGTATTTATTTATTTATTAAACGAAATAACTAACGGATCGATAAGTAATTAATGTAATGGATTAACGGTCGTTAAATGTTTATGGAAAAGGATTAAATTGCAAAGTTGGGAAGGTTCCGAATCCCTTTGGGATACTAAACCGATCGCCAAGGATCAAAACAAGGAAAGAAAACCAACTTGTTCACCAAGTTTAGTTCATATATAAACAAGGCTAGGGTTTTATTTTTCCATCTCTTGTGCTCATTAGCTAAACCCTAAAAATTGTTTTGTGTGTTTTCTTGTCCAAACCGATTGTACATCATTCATTGGTGTCGATCCATTACTTTTCCACAAACCAAGTTATTTTGTTTGATAAAACTACATTACTTTAATTCGGTTTAGTACGTGTAGTACAAGAACATAGTAATAACATACTTTTGTTATTATCTTGATTGAATTACAAAACGTAAGGGGTAATTCTTATAATCCTATAAACCCTAATTAGGGTTCATCCTAATTGCTAGTTTGTGGATTTGATTCTTGTTCGCAGAATCAAGAAAAGGCACGCATATTCTTCTTATGTTAATTAATTATTCGTTAATAATCCTATACGCTCCGCTTGAATACTTTGATGTTTTGTGATTATTTATTTGATTGTTGTTATATAATTCCAACAAAGGGCATCACGAGTCATTGGTTTTAATGAGTAATTAATTACATAAACGCGTAATAAAACAAATACTTGTATGTTGTTTGATATGTTAATCTAGGGTTTATGTTTTATTTATGTTTTGGTCGATTTTTTTTAATTAATGGGGCTTTCTCATTTTTTTAGATCGATTACATGTATAAATTTTTAGGTTTTGAAAATTGTTTGCTAACCTTATTAAAACCTAGAATTAATATTGATTACGTGATTAATTCGTGAATAATTTGTTATGTGTCATGGAATTTTTTTATGCGATCTTGTGACTTATTTGTATAAATTGTTATGATATCCATGATTATACATGCATGTTAGTCATGGATAAGTTGCTTTGATAATTGTTTAATTGTTGAGACATGTTATTACGATAAATCTTGAATTGGGGAAGACTTAATTATATAGATTAATGAATCAATTATGTGCAATTTGGTATATCATTAATTATGGGTTTACGAATCGATTGTCGACAGTATGCGGCTCACCTCAATTGAGAGAGGAAAGCCCTAATTAATATATACATTAATTTAACCTAGATATTGATTATTAATAGGGTTTTATCGAATAAGTTTCATGTGGCTACTTGTTTACACGTATAAATTGTTTATTATGTGCATTGTTTTTAGTAGTTTATTTTTATTGGTATTACTTGTTTGTTTATTATGTGCTACGCTTTTAAGCAAAGGGTAATTTGAATAGAAAATAATACGGACTAAACAATGTGTAAATTTGATTTGTTTTGGAAGAGTTAAGTTTTCAATAGTTTAATTGATTGGTGACTTTGGTACAAATGACCAACTACCACCCATTAGAATGAACTATAAAGGGTTATTTAAGAAGTGCGCATCACACCGAAAGGATGTCTAAGGTTATGCTTTTGCGCTACCGGTCCCCTCTCGCCTCCAGAAGTTCGAATGGAGCTACTTAGTGTTTCACAAAGTACAAGCTCATCTTAAAGGCGTAATTAGTTTTAATTCCATGCGCCACTTCGGTGGTAATTATCCCAAACACTAAGTGTTTACACTTATGCAAAAGTACGGGTATAATGGATGATAATTAACACTAAATTCCTTGATTGGTGAACCCAATACCTCAATCAAAACTTTGATAATTTGATCTTTATGAATTGGTAACAAAAATTTTTTATTAAAATTATGCTACAAGATAAATGCATGACATCTTTGTACATATTTGATTTGACCACATAAAATCAAAACTAGTACCCTTTAAATTAAGAATATATGCCATCTAATTAAAAGGAACACTTGAAGTTGCAATTTACGCATGCGACAAGATTGGCTAGATTGTGATGGAGAGGTAAATCTCTATGTAAAGTCGACCTACATGGACATATTTGCGCTCTTAAGTTAGACACTTAAGTCGAGTAGAAGTGAGACCGGACTCAATGGCATAAGATGGGATGAAACATGTTTATATTTGCAATAGCGTTGGAAAATATAAATCCCATAATGATCTAGGAGTTGGAAATTGTTCACAATTAATGTTCGGACAGATTACCTTATTATATGCTCGCTGCTAGCGTGATCAACCTGATGTAATGAACCTATGATAATTTGGATCATAGTTTTGAGAAAATTCTATGGTTATATGAATATTATCTTGGGTATTTTATTTTCTTGAAAAGTTTAATTATCGAAAATACTAAAATTGAATTTTGAAAATTCTTTAAATGTATTAATGCAACATTAAATCGTAAACATAGGTTATTCTTGACAGTAAATTGATCTACACCGTAAGGGTTTTGGTAGAGTCAACTTTGCTAAAAGGATAAACCTAGTCCTCTTTTATATAAGAAAGAGTGAGATTCAACCCTATTCCTTTTCATGAATGAAGAAAGGTATGATAGGACAATTAGAATTGTCTAAATTCTAAATACATAACTCAGAAGCAAATTTTAATAGTTAAGAAAATTGCATATTTTATGAGTTATTAAATTAAAAGTCGGACTAATTATTGTATAATTGGTAAAAGACAAACCAGCATATTTTATCTAGTTGTTGTGTTTTGACCATTTAAAAGTACTACTTATAATTGTTGGAATAGTAGAACTATTAAGAAAGAAATTGCATGCCCAATTATTTCAAGTTAATAGCATTGATGAATAATTCATCATCTACATAGTAGAATACATTTTTTAAGTACATTTGTAATTGTTATGTATGGACCTGCCTCAAAGGTGTAGGAAGTAAATAATACACTATTTTCTTTCACCGGTTAATGAAACACTTACAATGTTGTCAAATCCGGGAGTGTTGTGTTCTTATTATTGAATAAGGAATAAATGTAATGATCTCTTATTCAATGGGAGTTACAAGCTTTGTCATCTTGGTAGTAACCTGATTATCTCTAGAATGTCTTAAGATAATTACTTTCCACTTGTAGACACTTATGTTTTCAAGGATAGTCATGTACGTTTCCTTATTAAACAATGAAGTGGTTCTACATCTACTAGTTATGTTAATATCAATGACACAATCATATTAGTCACATAAACAAACATATGTCATGTTGTTTATCTGCTACATGATGTTGTTCCATGCACAAGTGGGAGAAATCTATATTGTGTGCAAGGTACAACATATAAGTATATGATTTAAAGGATTCTTGATCAAGCAGAAGAGACTAACATTCTAATATAACTTGTACATATCTAATTCAAGAAACACTTGGTGTTGCAATTTACGCCATGTGAGAACTTGGCGAGATTGCAACAACAAAGTAAATCTCTATGTGAAGTCAGACCTTGCATGGACATATTTGCAGTTTCTAAATTAGACAAGTATTTAGAACATATGTCAAAATGATATATAAGACTACTTCAAATTAAATATTTGTATTATTAGAATGACATAAAATTAAATGAAATAATCTAATTTACTTCAATTTGTTTATTTATGTATTTTGAATGACATAAATGAAAATAATGTAGTCCACATTATTGTGAAGTAAAATAAATTAACTTGAAATTACTATTGAAATCAAGAGTTGTGTTCATAATTACTTTAGTTAAACATGTTTATGATTCATTGTAAAGACATAAACATAAAGTCTTTTAAGACTTATAATAAAGTAAGACGTTAACTTGTTATGGTTTTTAATTAAGACATACAAGAAGTCATTGAGTTGATCAATGATTTATAACGTATAATGGGATTATAACAGCTTTATGTTTCTTGTTGAGACATGGATATGAAGTAACTTGGTTGAAAGGTACTTGTGTTATAAAGCATGTAATTGGCTTGAAAGTCTATTATACCATTGTTGACTTAGTTGGTAACAGGTAAGCCAAAAGGAATATGTTTATCTTATATATTGTTAGATTGTCTTACAATATTAAATTCTAATGAATACCACAAGTTGATGGTATGTTCAGCTTAGAGAATCAAACTCTATTTGATTTGTTTGATTCAAGATAACCATCACTTCTTTCAAAAGGTAACAAGGTTAGAAATTGAGTATGGATTGAATATACTCAATATGACTCCAACCTAGAAGATTGATAAAACACCATTTCATTATGGAATGTGATGAATCACATTAAGTTTTAAAGTTGAAGATTCTGAATTTGTTAAACTACTTATGAATATGTTATTAACAAACTAATGTCAAGAATTATCAATGTGTATTTGTAATGTCCCAAATAGAGAACATTATAGTTTTGCTCTAATTGCTAAGTATATATAGATAGTCTATATATTACAAAAGGCAAGTGGGAGTTTTTATCTTGAAAGACAAAATTACAAGATACATAATCTTCTATAACACACTAGTAAATATCATGATGAGGTTAGACATGTAATTGATAGACCTCATGATGATGGAATTTTCATTCATAATCTGCAAGGATATCTCGATATTTGACTTATATGTCGAGAAATATGAGTTACAGGATTATAGTAAACCCGATAATCATTATGATGGATTACCAAATATTGAATTGGGAAAATTACTCATACTATGAATGTTAAAGATGTCATTCCATAAAGATAATCAATTTTGGAAATTTGGTTTATCTTAATAGTTAGACTAGAGAATGGAAATGAGTTTCTTCAAAGAGATGAAAACCATAGTGGTTTGAATTTCTATGTAGAAATCATATGGACAATATTGTACACATATTTAATGCATGTTTTATGACAAGATTATTAATCATACTTAAGCAATTAATTATGATTGAATATTCTTTTCAAGACACATTAAATATATAAAGATGATAATTGTCATAATTGAATTTCATTAATATGAAATATGACAATGGAATATCAAAACTCTTTTCTTGAGAAATTACTTGAGCGAGGACGGTAAGTAATTGAAAGGTTTTTTGAATTCATATAATCTTGAAAGTGTACGGTGCAATAATTCATGAATGGATAAATGCATGCATCTATGAAATTATTCTTACGTTTAATTATTAAACTTATTGATTTATAATTAAAATAAGATAAATTTAAAGTGTTCCCGAAAGCTAGTGGGAGTATTATGTTAAGTTTCTTAAATCTTATATGTTATATAACATATAGTAAGTAACATTCCTTGTAAGCTAAATGTTAAGTCTTAGTTTGAATAATACTTCACTTGTAAGATTTAAGAATTAAAACATACAACCTGGAATATATGTATTGTTAATAAACATGTGCAAAGAAATAAATGATTCTAATAAAACATGATATATTGTTTGGGAAATGGATAAATATCTTTTGACAAGATAGAACATGAATGAAATCTAAGTTTGACATGAAGATTCATCATGTACAACATGTAGTGTATTTAAATTATTGTATCATTCTTGAATGATAGATGATTTGACAACATTGGTATCTAATTAAAGGTTATTAGATAACTTGTGTAATGAATATTCTAAAAGAAATACATCCTCAGCCTGGAATTGCTCCTAGATTCTATGGATGAACAATATGTCAAATGTTGTGCCAATTGTCATCAGCTTTAAAACTTGAAAGTTAGGAAAGCATCAAACATTACACAATAAGATATTAAAGTTTACGGAGTTTTAATGAGCATATTGTTGTTTGTATACAATGATGTCCGGTTTAATTGAGATGACACTCAATACTAGTCATGGTAGGATTTCATCCTTGTTAATGGCCATATGAACTAGTTGTGCTACTAAAGCACGCTTGCATTATACATTAAAAGAATAAGAATACTTTAAACTTTAAAATTGTTTGAAAGTTTAAATTGTCATAAATTGGTGATAGAGGATGTCACACTTTATGAATTATTATGGATTGTTGAATGCACATACAAGGGCTTTACTAAACTGAATTCTTGAAATAAGTATTCTCAAAATTATGATAGATCAAGTTGGTTGATTTATGCCTTGTCAACAAGTATGATTGTCATTACTTGAGGCATAATTCATCGAATCGAAATTTTCATGCATTGATCTATTTGGTATTTGGATAGGGATGTTAAACAATTGTTATAATAAATCAAATACTTGGTATGTTTGATTTTATAATATATTGTATCCTATATTTGCATGTTTAATCCGTGAATAAATTTATTTATTCTAAAGTCTGTTGTCAATTAATGATATGGGAGTATCGTTAAATTAAGACAACTGGTGATTTGGTAGAATATACTTGTAAGTATATTGATGAGAATGCATACCAATTTCGATGATATTCAATGAATTGAATATAGGACTTATCCCAACCACATAATTTACTTTGTGGATATTGTTATAAGTAAATTATGAATAGTTATCCCCGACTCTGAGATACCGGATAAGTGTCATGAATGTAGTGCACTGGAACAACTTAACGCTTATACGAACCGGTAGTCATAAGGGTTGTTTCAAGTGTTGCAAAGTTCATGGGTTATTCTCGTAGTCAAGATAGAATTTGTTCCTTCAAATTTATTTTGAGTTTAACATCGTCTGCCCCTCGTAGGGTTGACAAGATATTGCGTACACGCCCAAAGATCTTCCCCGAATATGTTCCAAGATTTGGTAATCTTGCTCAATCACTAACAACGAGAAATGTAATGGTTGGATAAAGAATGACTTAATTCCATATCTTTATTTAACATGGTATTAGAAACAAAAGGATAATAATAATGAGAAATCATTAAAAGGTTTTCCGTGAGCCTTGTCGAGTTGTACTAGAGGCATCAAGTGTTGCAGACGCTAACCGAATGTGATCACTCTATTAAGATATATCCAAGGAGCCGTTGGTTTTATGGATATAAATTAGTAGACGCAGTTAGGATCGAACTCGAGACTATGGGATTGCACACTTTACGATGAGAATTTAAAGTTAAATAATTAAATATAAATGTTGTATTTATTTATTTATTAAACGAAATAACTAACGGACGCTAAGTAATTAATGTAATGGATTAACTACGTTAAATGTTTATGGAAAAGGATTAAATTGCAAAAGTTGGGAAGGTTCGAATCCCTTTGGGATACTAAACCGATCGGCCAAGGATCAAAACAAGGAAAGAAACCAACTTGTTCACCAAGTTTAGTTGGGTATATAAACAAGGCTAGGGGTTTATTTTTCCATCTCATGTGCTCATTAGCTAAACCCTAAAATTGTTTTTGTGTTTTCTTGTCCAAACCGATTGTACATCATTCATTGGTGTCGATCCATTACTTTTCCACAAACCAAGTTATTTTGTTTGATAAACTAGCATTACTTTAATTCGGGTTTAGTACGTGTGTACAAGAACATAGTAATAACATACTTTGTTATTATCTTGATTGAATTACAAAACGTAGTGGGTAATTTTATAATCCTATAAACCCTAATTGTGGTTCATCCCAATTGCTAGTTTGTGATTTGATTCTTGTTCTGCTAGAATTAAGAAAAGGTACGCATATTCTTCTTATGTTAATTAATTATTCGTTAATAAACCTATACGCCCGCTTGAATACTTTGATGTTTTGTGATTATTTATTTGATTGTCATGTTATCTAATTCTAACAATAAAGAGAAAATAGAACAACTAAAGAAGAAAATGGAGGGTGAAGTGGAAGAGGTCAAAGAGAAGATCAAGGAAAACGAATATGAAGCCAACTACAAAAAATAAGAGAGCAAAGAAAAACTCAAGGATGAAGCAGTGAATGCCAACTTAAAATTACAAGAACTCAAGAAAGCCGTTGTGTTTAAAGCAGAAGTTCTAAAAGATAAAACCGAGGAGAAAATAGAAGTTCTCAAGGGAACACTCATATATAGAGAAGAAGATGCAAAAGAGAAAATTAAAGAAAAAGAATGTGAAGCCAATTATAAGATTGAAGGACATATGGAACAACTCAAGGAGGAGGTAGAGAAGGCTAAGTTTAAAACAGAAGAAGTCAAGGAAAACGTTCATTGTAAGTAGAAATAGTGATGAAAATGTGCATTACTAAAGACATTATGTTTTGTTATGTTTGTTTGATTTGCATTTGTAAGTGTTTTTGTCGAGGTTTTTTTTAATACTAATGTGTTGATTATGATTGCAAAACAAGTGTTACAATAATCTATGTATTTAAATAGAAGCGATACGAGTATCTATGCATTTAAAACAGAGTTTGGTCGACTTCTAACCATTTACATTAACCAGACCACCTACTTAAACTTTTCGATTTGGTCCATTTAAGATAAAACACAACCCATAACGACTCATTCGTAAGTAAATAGGACCAATCTAGCAGTAACAATGGTTGGGTACTAAATATGTAAAATCCTTATTCAATAACTTACACATCTGATCAGATCATATTTATTATGAAACCCTCAAAAGATTGAATATAATGTGTAATTGTGTATACATATAAAGATTATTAAAAGTAATAATAACAGCACAACATCATAAACAATGCTTAAAAGATCTATAAAGTTTCTTACATAGCTAACGAAGAAGTACTTGCCTTGCAAGAACTTATAAAGATGACGATCTTACATGATTGAGGTCCACAAATCCAGCAAGCACTGCTCTGTTCCGTTCTTTAACCTTTGTCTGATATAGAACTCTGCGAATTTTGATTCCTTGTCAGTTTGTTGGAAAAAGTAAAGGCAGAAATTTTAACCAATTTACCCAAAATGGGCAGCTTGGGTTATATTTTATCTATAACATTTCAAACAGGTAAAAACTGAAAAAGATGAGCTACAAAGGAAACAGGTCAAAGTACACAAAATTCGCCCATAGTATTCTAATGCAGACATTCAGACAACCAGAACATTGAAATCGAAAAACTAAACCAGAACAGCAAAAGTCAGTTTTTGGTCCCGAGCGGTTCCAGACCTTGGCTTGAAATGGCTTTATTTAGTCAAAGAACTTAGCTTGAATGACTAGTCAAATTTTTTGTCCTGTTCATGGTTTGATTTGGGACTGAACAATATGGTCCGGTTCTCGGTTCAAATATTCAGAGTTTTCGGTTTCAGGAGTATATATTTTGAATATCATACCTGGAGCCTTCAAGCCACATTTCAGTGATTAATGTTTCACCAGGGTAAACATGCAACAGAAATCTGCCTGAAATGGCTCTCACAAATTTTGCATCCCCATTGCAGATGGTTCTGATGACAGCCCTCACAGCAAAGCCTAGGGTGCACAACCCATGAAGTATTGGGCGTGAAAACCTTCAGAAGATTACTTCGGTAAATATTAGGTGAAAAAAATAGCATATTAATATAATAGCTTTTTTGGACAAAATACATAAAAATTATTATCCAATCGTATACTTTTTGTTATCATATTTAATATGTAATTTTTGTATTAACCCGTTTCAGCCTGTTACGCCACATGCCCATTCTCCATCTTTATTATGTAATTTTTTTTTATATAATAAATGAAATATGCAACATATCAAGAGGCAATGCACATACCCTGCCACTTCAGCAACGTTAGGATCTGAATGTAAAGGGTTGTAATCACCAGAGAGCCTGTAAAGCAGTGCCTGCAAAACGTTACTTAAGAGCTCAGTATTGAAACTCGTACTTAATCAAAAGATTAGGCATCAACTGAGATAATTATAATTAGCTAAGCCTTAATTATAATCAGATTTGCAGAGCCAGGTAAAGAGTAAGAAGAAAACTGATCATTGAGATAAGTGTATCAATGAAATAAGAACTAGTTTCGTATTCAGATGAACTAGAACAAAGAAATCAGAATCATCATCGAAGCCAAAGAAGAAGAAGAAGACCGTTGTTGTCTCATGGCTAGATGAAGATACTACCGAAGAATATGACTGGTTTTCTAGACTTGTTGATGCGACCCCTTCATTACCAGAAGGTCAAGAAATGGATGGCCGTACAATGGAGCATGTGAAGCTTATACAAGAAAAGTTCAAAGTGAAGAAAATGACCAAAGCAGAGTTGAGGCGAATCAAGAATGATGCATTTCAACTACTTAAAGACAGCTCGAAAGTGCAATTGAAGTCGAATATCATCTTGATAACATTGCACGAGCCATGTCTAACAACATTGATTGGCTCAATCCTGAATCAAACATAGACTTCACTAGACCAGACAAAGCTCCATACTACACTGACTGGACCAAACCTCTACCTACCATTGGCCGACCGGATCAACCCAAGATTACATTCCGCTATTTCTTCAACAACGACCTAGAGTTTCTTCTACACGGTAGCGATGTCTCCAAGAAATACGCTACATCACTCACACTCCCTTTCCCGACAGCAATATACTCCAACAACATAGCCATCGAGGAAGACGCACACACATGTTTGTCGACAAAGTGGAAAAGTATGAGCTCGATGCATTGTATGGGATTCATCATTGGCACGAGCGTCAAGAATCTACTACAAAAGCTGCCGGTTCTAAAGTCCAAAAGGAAGTGTTTAGTGATAAACGGATCGTTGCTATTCAACATGTTTCCTTGTCATCTAAGTGGGACACATTCCTCAAGAAAATAGTGGTCAAACGACAAGGCGAAGAGGAATATGACTTCGTGAAGCGGATTTTCCGAGATTGTCTCTAAACGACATTGAAGATATGTATCTTGCAAAGGTACAAGGACGAAT
The DNA here is from genome assembly GCA_022545495.1 of Chrysanthemum lavandulifolium. Lineage (NCBI taxonomy): Eukaryota > Viridiplantae > Streptophyta > Magnoliopsida > Asterales > Asteraceae > Chrysanthemum > Chrysanthemum lavandulifolium. The sequence continues at coordinate 229,507,788 of CM040245.1, read as the reverse complement.
CGACAATTCTCTACAACTATCCAACGCGAGTACATCAAGTCATTACTAATCTTCATCGAAGCATCGTGATCCAAGAACGTAGAAGACATTCAACTTGCCGTGGAATCTTATCGAAGCGTGTAAACCTCACAAAACCTCGCCTAGACCTTCCCGACATAAACCAACTTGCTCAAGACACCCTTATCAGAAACCATTTGGGGTAGTCTACCAAAGTGAACTACACCACAATTGCTTCATGGCGTGCAAAGAGCTTCACAAGTTTGAGGATCATACATTGAAGAAAGTCATGGACGGATTAGCTTATCGGTTAAAGGAGATACATGACGGCGGCATAGGGTCACCGAAGAGATGGAATTCGAGGATAGAAGGGATGTAAAGAAGATCATCACGCGGATTGATGAAAGGTTGTTCAGAAGGGATCAAATCAGAACTTTGGAGAGTTTCGTTGGTGGTCGCCCAAGCATATCTCTCACGGGCTACCAACGCCCGTAACGCATTCCCGGAGTTATTTTTGGAATACCGAGACTCTGGTACCCCTTGATTTGTTTCTCTTCTCATTATTTGGATGTGTGATTTATATCGACTATGGCTTGTGCACATAACGATGTACAACCCGTTCTTGTAATGAAAGGACCACGTGGTACGCATCGATGCCACAATCCTATAAAAGGAGCGAAAGCTTCTTACTTTTGAGTAAAACTAATCAAAACTTTCATTTTCAAAGTTTTGCTCAAAAGAACAAGTACTTCCCTTATGATTTTCAAAACCTCAAAAGTTAATATCACTTGTTGAGGGGAGTATTTGCTTAAAAACTTTGTTCACAAAATTGTTCTTCGTGGTAATCTTCCATAAAACTCGAAATGGACATATTCGATATCAAATTTCGTCAAAATAACATTTATATGCCATTTTTGGGGAGAAAAATTATGTGATAAGAAATATGTTGTGAATTGCCAATGAATCGTCGTGCTAAAAGACTTAACCAATGAATTGACGAGATCTTAAATGTTAGTAACTCGAAAAGACTTGTCAAGGACGGGTAATAATTTCAAGCTAGTTTGCTAGTGATGTAAACGTGTCTCATGAAAGGACTTGTCTTAGTAGAATGTACCATTCGAGAAACTCTTGATAGACATGAACTTTGACGGGTTTGACAACCTTTCGAGGTTTGTCCACACCTTCAAGGTAGTTATTAGAGCTAGTTGTCACCTAAAAGCTGACAATGCAATTCTTTAACTATGCAACGTAACCGTGTCTCACGGGGAATTGTCTATCTAGAGTTGATCAATTCAAAAGTACGCACTCTTCTCTCACCGTGCAGATTTCTATCAAAATACTTAAGCATGTGAGGAGGGGGAGTATTTATGCAAAATACAAAACTCTCACAGTGGTACTAAAAGCTCTTATTCACAACCACTTTGAGAGATTTTCATGAAAATTGGTTTTATGGCAACATAGGTTAGTCATGGAGTTATAAGGTGACTAAGGTTAGGAATAACCGTCCTATGATCCGTCGAGCGGAGGGATCTACCCAAGGACACCACCAATAGTTAGAATTAGAAGTCCTTAGGTATGATTATAAAAGGAGAAAATGAGAATCGGAGAAAGAAGGAGTTGAAGAATTAAAAGAAAAGTAAAGAAAGGGTGAAAATAAATAGCCCTCCAGTTATTCAACTTAGGGCGGACACGGGTTCAATTCATATACTCTTGGTTGTCACTTGATGACACCGGTATTGAAGATTAAAGTCGTCATGGACCCGGTGGACGCATGCACTAAACCTTCTTAGCCACTCAAGTTTCTCTCAGCGGAAGCTTGTTTCATTCTCACAGGAACCTTACGTAAACTATCGGCTTTCTCTTAGAGATTCTTTGGTATTGAAGAAGGAATCCTCTCCTAGTCTCCGCTCAGAAAACCAAAGCGCACTATTGAGTCTAGAGCCACGAGATTCATCAAAGATCTCTTAGGTACACTTGACATTTCATAAGTTGTTGTTCAACATTAAGGACGCAAGTGATCCATTATCGAGTCCTACACAAATCTTAGCAACTGTCGAGAACATTTATGAGAGGTTCACATGTGATCCTCGGTGATTGAATGGAAACTCGCTGTGGTCAACATCAAACACCGACGCGGAGGTCACTTCGTAACTCCTTGTGGGTTATGCTTAGTGTGTCTCAAACGGTCTGATCGTGGGGTGATTCTTCGTGTACCTCAAATGACTCATCCGAATCAGTAGTTGTACTGGTACATCGCGTTATCTCACTTGTGGGACTCTAGTTAAGGAACGACCTTTGTGAGAATTAGAGACGTGTTTTCACACTATGTTGTTAACACACTCAAGTTCAAACTTGTAAGTTGGTTTATTTCTAACCCATATTTTATGTTTTCTTCTTATGGATGCTCGAGGGTGGAAAAGATCATGCAGATTCTCCACATGCTCATACCAACATCAACACTAATTGAAGTTCTATCAAAAGGCAACACAAAGTCAGAATGATTCTTCGTCAAAGCCAAAGAATCTACAAAGTTTAAAGACTAAAAGAACTACATCGATTGAAATCCAACGTTAAAGAGCGTGTGAGCATGTTGGAGAAAGGCGTGGAGACACGGAATAACGAAGCGGACACCGATCACGATAACCACAACATACTATCACTACCACCACAAAGAACAAAGATCTAAGAACAAAGAAAATGAAGGCGTCAAAGTGAAAAACTTCAAAGTAAACAAGATCCCTACTTTGGGAGATTGTTGGAATCAAGACACTTCTTCTCTCAAGAAAGAAGAATGTCGGGAAGACGTCAAGCTACTATTACATCAGCACCTACAATGTTATCACTCAAATCATTAATCACCAACACTTAGGGGGAGATTGTTGGAATCACTCCTAAACTAGATTACAAGTGTTAGTAATTAATATGTAATAGTTAGCTTAATTATGGCTTTTATGTTAGTAATTAAAGCTAGGCTCATGTAGAAAGCCCATGAGCCTATGCAAAAGCCCAATAAGGAAAGGAAGGGAACTTGCATGCTGCCCTAGTTCCTTCCTATAAATAATCTTGTAAACTCCCATTTGGGAGTTGGTTGTTCACTTTCATAATATCACCTATGCCTAAACTTTCTATATTGTTCATACGTGTGTTTGTGAGTGTATTCAACCGATCACTTCTTTCTTATTTCTTCTATTAATGCTTGTGTTACATAAATGGGAACCTAACATAAACAAATCAATCAATAGTTAAGTTATAAAGGTAATAATAACATATTTTTAACGTGTAACAGAATATAAACCACATTGCAAAAGCATTAACGTAATGTAATATAAATCACACTAGCTTAAAGCCGCCTAAATGGGCGGGCTATCTTCATAATAATACATATTGAATTCTAAATGTATGTAAAGCAATCGTGAAGTAGCATTGAAAATCTTAAAAATAGGCAAGATAGCCGATATACATATCATGTAACAAAATCTATATAAGAGACATGATGTCGTTTGAATATAAAAGATAATGATGTTGTACATCATAATAAAAAAAATATGATGCCTATCAAATACGAAACAAAGCTTCTTTATAAACGACGTTTGTTGTTGAGTTTGAGTAGTTGTCGTCCTTGTCGCAACAGAGAACCTTCAATCCTTTCTTGGATGGTTATAGTGAAACAAACCGAGACATAAATTGTCTTCGGTTTAATTTGAATGGCATACAAATATTTTCAATAACCATGAAATCTACTTAGAGCATATCGTTGGGTTAGTGGATACAAAAGTTACCTTTACTACAATCTCAACATCACCTCCCTTTGAAAGAAAAGTGTTACGGGTTTTATTGCTATCTATGATAATTTTACCCAAAGCATTGTGAACATGAACATCGTGGCTTCCTTCACATACAAGATATACTCCTAAACTTGAGTGAGTAACCGCAATCGATTCTCGAAAAGCCACAAGCAAATGATAAAAGGATAGAATTTAACAATATAAGCAGACACAAATCTAATAATTTAAATAGACAACACACCTTTTTCACACTCATCCACAATAGGCTCAACTGGAAGAAGAGAAGGCATAGATATAATTAACCCTTTGATGAAATCCTCAAGGCACTCATCATCTAGAAGCTGACCTACAACTAAAGGAGCATTCCGTAGGTTGACCTATAAGACAATACCATAAGCAGTCACATACAAAAGCAATTGGATATGTTGGTAGTGTTTGCTATGTTGATTTATAGAGGAAATTAAATGGTACAGTCAAATTTAACTTGAAAAAAAAAACATTTTGTTGCTAGATGGAACATGTAATCTTTGCACATAGGTGATTCCTTACATTTAATTAGTACTTACTTCATGGCTTAGATATTTTAATATTTTATCATTCCATCATTTAAGAGGTGGAATGAAGAATACACGGCAAGTCAAATGTAGCATGTAATATTTAATAACTTGAAATTTTTTAAAATACTTCAAAACTTCAATTAAACTACTATTTTCTTTTCTTTTTCATAAACAAATGAATAAATGTACTTTTTTGTAAAATCTTATTCGAGGTTTGAAGGAGCTTTTATAAAATTCAATTTGTATAAACCGCTTAAGGATAATCACTAATCATATTTTGAATGAATAAAGTATGACATGTTAGATTCTCTTGTTACACGCTCAACCTCCTTGATTTGTCCTGTCTTTGCATATGATCCACTCTAATGGATACTTTTCATCGGTGAGCATTTGTACTATGAAGTAGTAAACAAAGTGAAAACTAATGACGAATTACCATTTTGGCATGCACTTTAGGTTAGGTCTTCTTAAATCATAAGCTGATAAGCACTGAATTCTTCTTGTATTGGAATGAGTTACCAAGAAGGATTTTTTTACAAAATTACTCTTCATTTGCAAACATAAGGATGTAAAAAAAATAGTATAACATAGCACATATTAGGCAATGAACATTAGTACTTCATAACAGTTCGGGAATATGGATATGAATATTTGTCAGACCTGGTAATTTGGGCTTGGGTGCAGGTATAACTGGTAATAAAGAATCTCCCTGTATATCAGTTCACGTGTATGTTCTTTTGTAGTTTTTCTTCTTTCGAACTCAAATACCAGCCCTTTAATGGACTGCGTAGAAGGCTCCGTCTCAACAGTAGCCAAATTCTTGAGATATGGATCAGAAAGTGCCTAATACAAGGTAGATATGCAGTATTTAGTTAGAGTGAATTATTCACAAAAAAGTAAATAAATCCGGTATTACCTCAATTTCCACCATTAATTACTATTAAGTTGCCTCTATATTTTTGATGTATGGAAACACCCGAAATGGCAGTAAAGATCTCCGGTGTAAATACATAAACACCACAATTGATTCAATCACTAACATAGTAACATGTAGACCAAATACCATTATTAGACTAAAAGATTACATAACAGCCACAATGTAATAAAACGTAAAAGGATTAGGTTCATGTACCGTTGTAGGAAGGACAACATCAGTAAGTTTGTGAGTGCCCTTTTTGGTAGCTGAGCAGTGTTGGGCAGCTCCAAGTCTCCCTTTGTGAATTCTTCCCATGACATATCCGCAAACTCTGTTTTTAATAACACAATAACAAACCATCAATCATAAGTGACACACATAAGCATTTGTACTTTGTATTTAAAGGAGATGTAGATTGTGTAATAGTACCCTGCATGCTGTAACAAATACCATCTTACAATGAGAAGAATGATTTAAACGGAAATTAAAGATGAAACATACCTTACAATGATCGTTGATAGTTTTTTGTCATTCGCCATATCGTGTGATGGTAAGATTGTTTAGGGTTGATTTGGTGTGTGCTATTGATTTTCAATTGAATCAATCCTAAAGATTTTTAGGATTTAGATGGAGCGTTTTTCTTTGAAAGTAAATATGACAGCCTAATTTTTTGGAGATAATATTAATGAGGAGTTATGTTTTTGACCTTTTCAGTCCGCTTTAAAATGAGGTGATTGGTGCATTTTAAATTTTGAATGGAAACAAAGTAATGGTTGAATATCACTAAGAGAATGCAATTTTGTATCACAACTTGTGGCATGCTCCACTGGTTTAATCGCTAGTCTGTGGATGTTTAGACCCAAGTTCGAATCTTGTAATTGTCAATTTTTTTAAATACGTATCCGGATGTTGTGCCATGTAAGCATTTCCATGTCATCATTATAGTTTCATGTAAGCATTAGTGACGTGTCATGTTTAGTTATATATATATATATATATATATATATATATATATATATATATATATATATATATATATATATATATATATATATATATATATATATATATATATATATATATATATATATATATATATAAGGCGCCCTTCCTCGTCAATTGGTGCATCGAAAAGTAGATATTGAACTATGGAGTATTTTGGGTACCTTGTTGAATGAATCTCCTTAGTACCATGTAGTGTAAAAATTTGAATCTACCACTAATTTTTCGATGGTTATTAGACAAAAATGGTCCGCCTACTTTTTATGACATATCATAAAATGTGAATGGAATAGTTTATTAATGTATTAGGTTTGGTAAATCTTATAAATTTTGATGCAAATTTTGTCGTGGGATTTATCAATAGGTGGCTTTGATAGTTAAAAGCATTTCAAGAAAAGTTTGATGTGAAAAAGAAATAATACATGATATGTTACAAAAAGTAAATATCCACGTAAATTAAATGATATACAAAATAAACCTTGGAAAATATAAAATGTTCCAAAATGGTCCCAGTAGTTAGTTGGAAAAAAAGGGAAGTGAGGAGATCTAATGATGAGATCACTTTCTCACTTTTTCTCGAGATCAACTTTTAAATGATCCAATCTATATATATATATGCAAAAGCATTTCAAGAAAAGTTTGATGTGAAAAAAGAAATAATACATATCCACGCATGGGACATCCGTCAAGTCGTAACATAACTAATAAGCGCAAGGTGTGGTGAATAACCCATACCTCTTCATCACCGCCACCTCAGCGCCACATCAGCATAACAAACTCCACAACTAACCACAACAAACCCCCTCCCTCATAACAAACAACCTCTTCATTTTGGGCCCACCACTACCACTTTATTTTTTTTATTCAAATTTTCAAATAAACTAAATTCATTTCATTAAAAATAAAAATACAATACATAACATAATAATAAGAAAAATAAATACGATACGAAAAAAAACGACAAAAAAAAAAATACAACACATACTAATAATAAAACTTAGTCATCTCTTGCATGATATTTCTTTATTAGTCGTTCTCGCCTCTTTCGGATGATCTATGCTTTTACGGATCATGATTCAAATTGGAATCTATCATCAAAACTCCATCTCCTTCATCTATTGGATAGCAATTTCTTTCGTCGCCTCGCCTCGTAACAAGCCACTTGAGCGTCGGCTTCTTCAACATATTTTTCGGATATAAGTCCCGTAAAAGTACTCAATTGACTCCCATCGAGCTCGCAGCTACCGACGTTGAAGTCGACTTTGTTTCTTTGCGGCTCGCTTGCCGCCATCTCTTTCGTGACGAGCTCGTTTGTCCGGGCGAATATATCCTCGAGACATTTAATGTCAATCGGATCTTCGCATCCCACTCGGTAATTTTTCAAAATATCCCAACATTTTTCATACACGAACTCCTTCCAGCATAACGTTGTGCAAAGTTAACTTCCGCATTCTCGACATGATCGTGGTCATTTTCACCACTTCGACGCTGCAGATGTTTGTAAATAGCGTTGAATTTTTGGCAATCACCGTTAATCCTCGACCATTTACCAGTTATCATATTTTTGGTACGCTGGTCATTGGTGGTCTGAGCATTGAACATGTCGAGAATGTCTTTCCAAAAGAAATCTTCGGAACGGTCATTTCCCATATCTCGATCTTGGGAAATTTCTATCCAACATTGCGCAAGCAACCTTTTTTCAGACTTGCTCCACTTCCTCCTGTCTGCCTGGGCTATGACTTCCACATCTTCGTCGTCGTTTGTGTCCAAATCCACGGCTTGTTTTGTTTTTTTTGCCTTCGTCTTTTCCCCCTACCTTTGGCCGGTTCACATGATTTTGGTACTTTGAATTGTGAATCGGACGGTTGTGATTCCATTTGGGGAAACTGTGGAGGTTGTGACGGGTTAAAAAATTGTGGTGATTGAAATCGGGCGGGGTAACTTGCGAATCCTTGTTGAAACGCATATTGTTGGTTAAGAAAAATTTCTTGTAGAGACTGGTTGGAATTTTGCGAGGAGGGGGTACACGGGTTTGAAGAACCCCCGTATTGTGGTGGGTTTGAGTTTAGTAAGTTTGTGAAATACCCTCCGTCATTTGGGGTTTGAGACATTATGAGATTTTTTTTTGAATAAAGGTATAGAGAGTTGAGAAGATGGAGGAGATGAAGATGATAAAAATGGTGGATTTTTTTTATTTATAGGGGTGGTGAGTTAAAAAAAAAGAAAAAAAGAAAGGTATCTGTTGTTAAACGGATATATTTGAGAATTCAAATTATATCCGTTTGGTTTGTCAGAGAAATCACTTCGTCGTGGTGACGACGAACACCTCAACGAAGAGCCACGGCGAGCACCCCCGGTATGGTGGCGAGGCACGAAGAGGTGCCATGTCATCTGACGGCGAGGCACGAAGAGACCACACCCAATGCTCTAAGAGCGCACGATAATTTTACTATAAAAGATATAAACTATTAAGAGAAAATAAACTCACGTGACACTTTCTTTACCACATATAAAACTTCACTAAGAGCGCACGGTATGTTAACTTAGAGGTGAGTGAAAGCTTAATATTTTCGAGTTAAACCTCACGTTACCATACCCCTTCCCACGTTAACCTTCGCGTTAACCTCTATGTGAAGTAACTAACACCGCTTGAAGCATATAAGGAATAAAAAATAAATAAATTTTTAAAAAATCATTTTAACCCTTACGTCTTTTATGACCGTTGGAATTAAAAAAATTTGCAACTTTGACCCCCAACATTTAAAAACGGTTGGTTGGAATTAAAAAATCAAAAACTTTTTTCCACCACTATAAATAACCAATTAACGCACAACTTTTTTTTACACTTCCACAACTCAAACTCAAATTTATATACTTCCTCTCTAACAAAAAAAAAATTGTTCATTCACAATGGATCCGAATCAAAATGACGAAGAACCTAAGAACTGGTCAAATGTAGATGACGAAACTGACTTTCAGTTTATGATGGTCGCGTACGAATATCAACAACATTTGAAACAAGCAGCAACTCAACCTCGCTTGTCCCGTAACACGATCTACCGTGAACGTGAGATTGCCGAAGAACGTTTGATGAACGACTATTTCATTACCGGTTGTAAGTATCTGCACCTGGATTTTTGAAGTAGATTTCGTATGAGCCGGAAACTATTTCTAGAAATAGTCAAAGGTATTGAATCTTATACTTCCGATCCTCTTCCAAGTCATTTTGCATTCTTTGCGCAAGCACCCAATTGTACGGTCAAATGAGTGTAAATGTTTTATGAAGTGTACATACGCCATACGCCAATTGCCATACGACACCGCACCCGATAAGTTTGATGATTATTTGTAAATGGGTGAGCATACTGTACGTGATTGTCTTGATAATTTTAACGAGTGCGTTATTGATTTGTTTATGCCGGAGTATTTAAGAAAACCAACATGGGCCGACATTCAAAGTATTTATGAAAGCCATGAGGGGTGGCATGGTTTTTCGGGAATGCTTGGTAGCATTGATTGCATGCATTGAGAGTGAAAAAATTGTCTTGTGGGTTGGCAAAGGAAATATGGTAGGGGTGATAAAAAAATACCCAACACTAATGCTTGAAGTTGTTGCTTCGCAAGATTTATGGATTTGGCATGCATTTTTAGAAGGTGGCGGGGGCGAATAACGATATTAATATTTTAGATAACTCTCCGTTATTTGATGAAATTCTTGATGACGTCGCCCCTGTAGCACCACATATGGTAAATGGAACCATGTATGAAAAGGGATATTACTTAGCTGACGAAATTTACCCACAGTGAGCAACTTTCATCAAATCATTCTCGAAAACAACTGACGATAAATATGGTTATTTTAAAAGGAAACAAGAAAGTGCACGAAAGGATATCGAAAGTGCTTTTGGTGTGCGTCAAGGAGGCTATGGTATACTACAGCAACCGACACGTCAAATGGAAGTTGTCAAGATATGTAGAATCATGTATTCTTGTAATATTTTGCATAACAAGATTTTAAAAGATCAAAAGTTTGCACTACATGAGTATGGCAAAATGTGGGTGGATCCGTCACCACATATGAGGCAAGACAGGTGGGTCGAAAGATGTGATGTCCAACGTCGAAAGGCAAAAGAAATATGCGACATAGAAACGCATACTCGCGACTCCAACTAGACCTTATGGAGCATATTTGGCAGAAACATCTTCAACGACAACAACAAAAACAAGATTCCCAAGACAATGAATAAGTAGTTGTAATTCGTATTTTTAAAATTTCGTATGTTTCGTATGTTATTTTCATTGTAGTTTCGTATGTTTCATATTTTTTTCGTTGTAATGTTTTTTCAGTAATTCGTATTGTAAAATGTTTAAGATTTAATGTTATGTGGTTTAGTAAGCTAAGTATTAGTTTTAGTTTAGGGTTGAAGTTGTAAATTGTTGAGTTAAGGTTGAGTTATGATAAGAGGTGTTTTTTTAGTTAAGGTGAAAAGTTAAAGTTGATGTGGCCTTCGTGACAATGAGTGAAACTTTAACCCATGGTGACCATACCTTATTCTCTAAAAACAAAAAATGACATTCTAGTCATCTTTGATAAGGTTTTAAAAGGTACCATTTTGAGGGTCGTTTAAGCCCTTATTTGATCACTTTGTATCCGTTATTACTTAATATCGTTCCTTTTCACTTTTAGGTCTCTTGAAGGCAAAATGCTGGAATGGCACTTATTTGGACGAAAAGGCGCGGATATCTGAAGAAAATGGCCAAAGTCAAGAATCGAGACACTCAGTCGAAAAATACAAGGGACGGCGTCGGTGTTAGTTGCGACGCCGTCGGAGCACTTTTGTGTGACTCAAGAGCCAAATTGCTTATTTACAAGTGGCGTCGAGGCTCGAAGGCGACGGCGTCACGGCCATAAGGTGACGGTCACTAGTTGAAACACGCAAGTAGTAAGGCGCATCTTGTTTGGCCATAACTTTTGCATACGAACTCGGATTTAGGTGATTCAAAAGCCCACGCGACCGGAACGAGAAAATCTACAGTTTGGTGAAATAAAAAGGTCGTGACGCCGTCACTCTTTAGGTGTGACGCCGTCACCCTTTGCCGACAGAAAATCTGCCTATAAATAGAACATTATAACTTCACTTTTTGTAGGCTCTAAACCCTAACTTCGATTCCAGGGATTAGATAGGTGTTTTTCCAGCAACTTTGAAGGTTTCAATCACTCCAAAAACATCTTGTAATGGTTTGTTGATTATATCTTAATCCATATATTCAATTTATCATTATGTCTATCCTATATTTGATTGATTGTGTGTTTGCTTAGATATATGAAACCTAGTTGTTAATTATTGTTAGGTTGTCTCTTATCTTAATTGTAATTGGCTTAGGAGTGCGACTAGGCTATCGTTGTGTTTAACACTTGATAAATCTTTGATAGTTTATGAATGACTTAGTGGATTTCGTTTACTAAACCAAAAGATAACCTCAAGTTAGTTTATGAATGACTTAGTGGATTTCGTTTACTACACTTAAAGGTGACTTCAAAGAGTTAGGGAATGCACACCTTATGACCTTAGAAAACACAACGCGTTAAGAATAAGGACGTGACAATTCAACCATCAATAGGAGATAACTAGGGAGTAGTAGCATCTAGGTAAACACATCTTTAACTATCATACGAGCACACAACAATAGACATAGACTATCCTCACCTTAGTTAATTAATTAGATTAGATAGTAGAGTAATCGGTAGAAATACCAACCCCCAAATCCAATACCCGAGATTCGTACTTTTCCATTTTCTAAAAACATAAAAGATAAAAATAATCTTCCTCAACCCCAACCTTAGCGTAGTAACTTCTCACTAGCATTCCTATTCCCAGAGAACGATATCAATACCCGTGGCTTACCCTAATACTACACTACAACGATTAGGTTCACCGCCTAGGGTGTTGAAAACTTGCTCGACGAAAAGGAAGTTCCTTTGACCCCGAACGACGCGCGTGTAGCGTTATCAAGTTTTTGGCGCCACTGCCGGGAATAGAATAGCTAGTTAGTAGTCCACCTCGCTTAGGTTCTTTGCTTGATTCCTATCAAGTAAATTTTTCTCATTTTAGCTTCCTCTTAGTCTATCCCCTTCTTCGTGACCTTTGTTCGTAACCCCATCACTTTTCATCATGGAAGGTGATAACCAACCACCACTCATCAACCCACCACCAAATGACCCGCCAAGAGCCCGTACTCTTGGTGAATACTCGAGACCAAGCCACCTAGGCTATAGGAACACCATTGAGCTTCCCGACCAAGCCCAAACTACGGCCTGCGATCCGACACCATCCGGTTGGTGCAAAACGGATGTGCATTCCATGGACTTCGTTTCAAGATCCAAATCAAGATCTTAGGGATTTCCTTAAAATTGTCGATTCCATCGACCTTGATGCTACTACTCGGGAGACCACGCGTCTGCGTCTCTTCCAATTCTCTACGGGACCAAGCTAGTAATTGGCTTGACCGACTTCCCGCCGGATCCATCTCAAGTCGGAAGATCTCACCACTGCTTCCTCGCCCAATTTTTCCCACCGGAGAAGCGCCAAACTTAGGAATGACATCTTGATGTTCCAACAATGTCAAGGTGAAACTCTGTACGAGGCGTGGACTCGATTTAAGGACTTGCTCCACAAAGTCCCTCATCACGGCATCGATCTTTGGCTTCTAGTCCAAATCTTTTATGATCGTGTCAACTTCTCAACTAAGAAATCCATCGACCAAGCGGCCGGTGGTAAACTTAGTAAACTCACCGTGGAAGAATCGTGGGGTACAATAGAGGACCTTGCCCTTTATGAAAACGAATGTTGGAATGACCCCCGTGAGTTGTCCAAAACTGATAAGGCAGTCTCTTTGCCCCCCATTGACTCACAACCTTCCAATCGTAGGACGATCGAACTTGAAGATCAAGCCAAATTCCTAATGAGCTCCTACGAGACTCCTAAGCTCGAGCCAAATAACTTAGGAAAATCCTACAACAACCCTCCAAACACCGGAACTTCCACTAGTCTTGAGGGAATGGTGTCCAAATTCATGTCATCTCAAGAAGCTCGATTGACGCAACTTGAAGCCAATTTCAAGCAACGACAAAGCGAGATGACAACCAAGATCGACACCTCTTAAAAGCCTTCAATGGACAAAGGGATGAAACACGAAAAAAAATGGCGGAGATGATGGACTTAGTGAAAGAGTACACTAAGACGAAGATTCCGAGAAGGTTCTAGTGAGGAACGATGAGCATGCCACCCCACTTTGTCTCGTTAACGCCATTTCCATTACTTCCGATGAGGATGGAGCAGTTGAGAAGAAGGAGCCCGAGAGCAAAGAAAGATAGTAAGGATAAGAATGAGACTCGGACCGATGATGAACCCAAATTCATCAAGCATTACCTTAAGCATGAGATCAATAAGAAAACAATCGTTAACCAAGTGAAAACTTTAGGTGCAATGATGTTCTTAGGAAAGCCCTCTTAGGTGAAATAGGAGAGGAAGAGTATGACACCATGCCTATTGGACCTATGTACGAGTCGATTCTCGAGAAAGCCAAGTAACTAAGAAGCAAGAGATCTCGGGAACTTTGTAATTCCATGTAGCATAGGTGACTTAGAGAACCTAAATGCCTTGGCCGACCGAGGATCCGATGTAAACATTATGCATTGTGCTACCTATAATAAGTTAACTAAGGAGGAACCGACCAAGACCAATCTTAGACTTTCCTTAGCAAATCATTCATATGTTTATCCCATAGGAATAGCGGAGGATGTCTTAATTGAGGTTGCCAATATTGTCTATCCGGTGGACTTCACAATTGTAGACATTGAGGAAGATAAAAACCTGCCATTAATCCTAGGGACACCTTTCCTGACCACCGCTAAGGCAACCATCAAATGCGGTGAAGGGATTATGATACTCAAAAGTGGAAAAGGACAAGTTAGGATACCTATTGTCCCGAGATATCCTTTGAAGATTATGGAGAAGGTAAAAGATAAGAATTCGCAGGTCTCCAATAATGCCGTTAAGAAGAAAATGGCTGAATGGGAAAAAGGGCTTAGAGAATTCATGGTTCAAGGTTAAATGCAACATTGTGGAAACGTGATAAAAGTTAGGAAATAACTATACCACAATACCACAAACTCAAAAGAACCCTAAGGAATTTTTGAATGGAGAAAAGGTGCTTTTGTATAAATCAAGAATAAAAGCATTATGGGAAGGAATAAGCCAAGATGGTTTGGACCTTATACGGTGAAAGAAACTAATCTAAAAATAAAACCGTTATCATAATAGACGATGTTGGAAGAGAATTCACGGTGAGCATACAACGTCTACAACCTTATGATGAAGGCCTAGTGGAAGAAAAGAAGAACGACAATGAAGTCACGTAGGGGCACGACTTTGAGTCTAGCTACAAGACTCATAAATAAAGAAAAGCGCTTCATGGGAGGCAACCCATGCTTAATTGTTTGCTTGTTTGTGTGTCATATATCTTTTCATTGATTGTTTATTCTCATGTTTGAATTTGTGAAAATGCTTTATTTTGTCTTTAACCTCGTCTTAATTACATATAAAGGTATTTTACAAAAGGGATAAGTGTAGGGAGGATTACACACGTTTTAAAAGAACGTGAACATGAGAATCACAATTCTTGAAAAAGATATATATGTGTGTTTGTTAGAGTCAAATGCTTGTATCGAGTCATAATGGATGTTTTTGTGAAATTTTCCGATTCTAAAGATATAAATTTTCCGAATTTTTTTCCAAAATCGCAGACCGGTTTTGTCATGATAACTGACGGCGTCAGATTGCAACCGACGGCGTCGGAAGGAGTAGAAACAATCGATTATTTTTTCTCGTTTTTCGTGCTACTTATAAATTTTTGGAATTTTCCGTGTCTTAATTTTCTAGAAAATCGCAAACATCCATTCCACAAGCATTATATCTTATTTAAGTCGGAATTACATCTTGTTGTGATTTTTCTTTGTTCGGTTTGATGCGTTGGGTTGTTTGTTTTCTTCAAGTGTGCAGTTTTATTTATCAAGAAGAAGATACAAAAGATTGGAAGGAGCTTTTCACGCATACAATTCTTCTTGGAAAGGATTTAACCACTACTTCACACACGGATCCTACCGAGCTAATCGGGAGTATTAGTTTCTTTCGTTTTAATTACCTTCCATTATCATAACTTTGATACTTTCGGGAACATTGGGGACAATGTTCGGTTTAAGTGTAGGGAGGAAAATAAACGGAACTTTGAAACTATGCTTATCCTTGATTATTTGCTTTGTCCAATTGTATTTGTGTAATAAACCATGAGAAAATGTCGGTTAGGGTAATTTTGGCACCAAATTTAAAATTTTCATGACATATAGGAGTGGGCCATTAGTCTTAACAAAAGCGTCTCATGGATAGGAAGTTGCATGACTAGCACAAAACCCTTTACCACCCAAATTCCACCAAAATGTGAGGATCGCCTTAGATTAGTAGGAATTAAAGCATTCATCTTTAATGCTTAGAGTGTGAACCGGTAGTATATTAGATTCTAGAACTTGTTTTGTGATGCATTCCGAGATCGCAAGTGAGACTACACTTGTGTAGTTAGGAATAACTAAATGATAAGAGGCATTAGGATAACCCTTGTTTGATACCGTAATATAATTACTTCTTCCACATCGGTTGAGTAATTCCCCACACCCTTTGCGTTGTACTCATCTTTAGTACACGATACCCTAGTTAACCCCTCGAGCCTATCCTTTTCGCGGTTCTCGTGATGTTTCGGTTTTTCCGAATATCAATGAAGAGCATTGTTTACACCCCACCCCAAATATACACCCAAATCGCCTTAGCCTACCCCTTATGCACTCACTTTTAGTGCAAATGTTTGTTATCACCCTAAACCCTTAGTTCAATTATCTAGTTGCTTGCATAAGTTGCTAAGTCGAGTCATATCCTTTGTATACGATTTTGGGACGATTGGGATTCATGGGAAAAGTTAAAGTTTATGAAATGACGGAAGGGAACGTTAAATTCAAATTCCTTTGTTTGCGTAATAATGTACCCCAAGTGTTTTGATCTTTTCAATTCGGGTCAAATTAGTGTTAGAGTAATAAAACTCAAGTGTAGGGATGTGCCTATAAATCCCTATCATTTTGATGTTACCGTAGAGGATGGTAGAGTAAAAGTGTATGAAAAAAAAAAAAAAAAAAAAAAAAAAAAATAGAAAAAGAGAAAAAAAAAAATAGAGTGATAAAAAAAAAAAAAAAAAAAAAAAAAAATACGGGCTACCATCCTACATCTATCCTTTAAATTTATGTTTGTTTATTTCGTTACCTAGAGTTTAGAGTGTCGAGTCTTGGCTTAGCAACGCCATTCTTCGTATGCATTTAACATAGAGATTTTGACTTGCCACCACTAAATAGCCTATCCCACCAAACCCTTGTTTCCTACCGTAAGCCTAACGTTACAACCCTTTAAAGACCTCTTTGATAGTCTTTCCTAGGTGCTTACGCCAAAGCGATGGAGGTTTGATCTATTCTCAAGCCTATGGTAATCTATGTACTAGGACCGGTTAATGAGTGTTTATCTTCCATTTCCAATTTGTTATATTTCATATACACCCGAGAGATGTGAGTATCCAAACACCCCATGTGAGGTGCTAGTATGTAATTTCGTGCTTGTTATGACTTTTATGGGCTTATATGTGTTGTGGACCGTTTTAAACCAATGCTTCATGACCCCTAACTTATAAATTAATTGGCTAAAAGCACATTTGCTTGAGGACAAGCAAATACCAAGTGTAGGGATATTTGATAAGGTTTTAAAAGGTACCTTTTGAGGGTCGTTTAAGCCCTTATTTGATCACTTTTGTATCCGTTATTACTTAATATCGTTCCTTTTCACTTTTAGGTCTCTTGAAGGCAAAATGTTGGAATGGCACTTATTTGGACGAAAAGGCGGATATATGAAGAAAATGGCCAAAGTCAAGAATCGAGACACTCAAGTTGCCGAAATACAAGGGACGGCGTCGGTGTTAGTTATGACGACGCCGTCGAGCACTTTTGTGACGACTCAAGAGCCAAATTGCTTATTTACAAGTGACGGCGGCCAGAGATCGGCGACGGCGTCACGGCCATAAGGTGACGGCGTCACTAGTTGAAACACGCGCGCAAGTAGCTGATAACTGTTTTGGCCATAACTTTTGCATACGAACTCGGATTTAGGTGATTCAAAAGCCCACGCGACCGGAACGAGAAAATCTACAGTTTGGTGAAATAAAAAGGTCGTGACGCCGTCACTCTTTAGGTGTGACGCCGTCACCCTTGCCGACGTAAAATCGCCTATAAATAGAACATTATAACTTCACTTTTGTAGGCTCTAAACCCTAACCGATTCCGTGGATTAGATAGGTGTTTTTCCAAAGCAACTTTGAAGGTTTCAATCACTCCAAAACATCTTGTAATGGTTTGTTGATTATATCTTAATCCATATATTCAATTTATCATTATGTCTATCCTATGTTTGATTGATTGTGTGTATGCTTGCATGTTTACCATGTCCCGCTAAATTACTTGTGTGTTTGCTTAGATATATGAAACCTAGTTGTTAATTATTGTTAGGTTGTCTCTTATCTTAATTGTAATTGGCTTAGGAGTGCGACTAGGCTATCGTTGTGTTTAACACTTGATAAATCTTTGATAGTTTATGAATGACTTAGTGGATTTCGTTTACTAAACCAAAAGATAACCTCAAGTTAGTTTATGAATGACTTAGTGGATTTCGTTTACTACACTTAAAGGTGACTTCAAAGAGTTAGGGAATGCACACCTTATGACCTTAGAAAACACAACGTTAAGAATAAGGACGTGACAATTCAACCATCAATAGGAGATAACTAGGAGTAGTAGCATCTAGGTAAACACATCTTTAACTATCATACGAGCACACAACAATAGACATAGACTATCCTCACCTTAGTTAATTAGATAATTAGATAGTAGAGTAATCGGTAGAAATACCAACCCCCAAATCCAATACCCGAGATTCGTACTTTTCCATTTCTAAAAACATAAAAAGATAAAAATAATCTTCCTCAACCCCAACCTTAGCGTAGTAACTTCTCACTAGCATTCCTATTCCCCAGAGAACGATATCAATACCCGTGGCTTACCCTAATACTACACTACAACGATTAGGTTCATCTTTAGGGTGTTGAAAAACTTGCTCGACGAAAAGGAAGTTCCTTTGACCCCGAACGACGCGTGAACAAGGCTAGGTTCTAGGGTTTTCATAACTGTGCATTGAATTAACCCTAGATCTCTCCTCTCTCTCTCTTGCAATTATCGGCCGAACACCCCTAGTTAGGGAGTTTGGTTTTATTTTTTCATAAAACAAGGACTTGTGTTAGATCTAGCAATCGCTTGATTCGTTGGTTAATTCGTGTGTACAAGAACGTGGTAGTAAGACACTATTCTTACACCAATTGGTTTGAGTTGTAAAACGGTAAGGGACAACTCTTTAAACCACTTCTTTGTTTTGTTCAAGAGATCTGACATTCGCAAGAGGTACGTTATGCATACTTTCGCTAATTATTTATTTGTTATGATCTTAAGTCTTCCATCGTGTACTCTTGATGTCTACATGTTTTATTGTATGTCATGTATTATAAACTCGGCGGTGGTTTCGAGCCTTGTATAACAAGTAATTAATTCTCAAACACATGATTAAAATAAACATGATTTGTTATTATTTGTATGCGTAGATCTAGGGTATGCAAAACCTAAACCCTAATTTTTAGGGGGCTTTTGGTGCCCTAATTAGGGTTTTGTAAACTAAAGTTTTAATTGGATTAGAAACCCTAGGATGCATGCAATTTTATGTGTATGCGTGAACTCTATTTAATTGCATTAATTGTTAAGTGTAATTTATGTCCATGATAATTACATGCATGTTTTATCATGGATCTGCTTTTATTGTATGTTTTACTTGATTAAGTGATATACACTAAATATTATGATAGATCTTAAATTGGGGAAGACCTCAATAATTATTAATTAATCAATTATGTGCTATGTGGTATGTGTTTAATTTTGACTTACGCAATCGATGAATCGATGCATGTGGCTCACCTTGTACATTATGTCAAACGGGTGAAAGTCTTAATTAAACATGTACATATTGACAAATCTAGAATTGATTATTAATAAGATTTATCAAAAGGTTTGCATGTGGCTATTTGATATGCATGACTTATTTTTTGTTATGCATTCATTGCTTATATGTTTATTTTTTAAATACTTGCTTGTTTGTTATGTGTAACAAGGGTATTTTTACAAGAAAAATAAACTGACCTAAATAATGGTGAAACATGTATTTTTAAGCATAGTAATCATAATCGTTTAATTAATTGGTTACTTTGGTACAAATGGTCCGAGCAGCTCACCCACTAGAATGAACTATAAAGGGGTTAATAAAGAAGTGCGCACAATACACCGAAAGGATGTCTAAGGTTATGCTTTAGCGCTTACCGGTCCTCCCTGTGAAGTTCGAATGGAGCTACTTAGTAAGCCATTATATGTGCAAGCTCATCTTAAGGCTAATTAGTTTTAATTCCATGCGCCACTTCAGTGGTAATTACCGAAACACTAAGTGTTTACACTTATGCAAAAGTACGGTATAATGGATGATAATTGACACTAAATTCCTTGATTGGTGAATCCAATACCTCAATTAAAGTTTGATGATGAAAAGCTTAAACATTAATACAAGGATATAAATGTTTTAAGTAAACCTATGCTACTTAAGATGAATGCATGACATCTTTGTTCATATTTGATTCGACATCAAAATTATGACCCTTAATTTAAGTTGTATGCCATCCAACGAAACGGAAACACCGATATTACCTTTTAGTTTTTGAGAACGTGATTTAAATCATAATTAAAGGGTAAAATATCCACGTGACGTGAGAACGGCATGGATGATTTTGCGCTTTCTTAAGTGGGACAACTTAATTGAGTAACACTTGTAACACTCATGACACCCTTGTACTTATTTTTAACAACAACAACAACAATACTCAATCCGTGTGAACGAGGTATGAGGAATGAGAACGAAAACATATCATACTCCTATCTTTAGGTAAACCCAAAAGTAAAGAGACTACTTCCATCACCTTCTACTTCTTTTTTGCAAGTGCAGGGACGCAGTCCGACTTTTACGGTACAATAATAAACAAACCAAAAATCATAATGTATTCATAGAATTGATTCTAAATTGTCAATCAAAAGAACAATTTACCTAAATTGTCAATCATTCGAACAAAAATGAAACAACCAAACATTAACAAACCAAAATCATATCGCTTGGTGCATATATGAGCTTTGAACCCAAAAATCAAAAAGCCAAACTAAAAAATATGTCATAAAGCAAAACCAAGACCCAAACTCAACGAAAGTGTTGGAAATGTATATATTTACAAACATGTGAATGTCCGATTCGAACTCGTGACCACGGATTGCACACATTAGCGAATGAGAATTAAAGTTAATAATTAATGTTTATGTTTACGATTAATTATTACACATTAAGTCCGTTAACGATCGTTAAGTATTTAACGGAAAATGACTAACGACCGTTAAAATGAAAAGAGAAGGACTAGAAATGGAAAACTTGGAAAAGTTATGGGTTTGGATTTGGGCTTTCAATAGTGGTCGGCCATAGGGGGCCTCCAAGGCCTAATTCATTAACTTGTTCCCAAAGTTTACCTACTAGTATATAAAGAGGTTAGGGTCAGGTTTCATACACTGTGCATTGAATTAACCCTAGATCTCCTCTCCTCTCCCTAGTCTAATATTCGGCCGAACACCCCATTTGTAAGGGAGTTTGGTTTCGCTTTTTCTAAAACAAGGACTTGTGTTAGATCTAGCAATCGCTTGATTCGTTGGTTAATTCGTGTGTACAAGAACGTGGTTGTAAGACATTATTCTTACACCAATAAGTACTTCTTTGTTTTGCTCGAGGGTTGTTTTGCTTTGCTCGAGGGATTTGACATTTGCAAGAGGTACGTTCACGCATACTTTCGCTAATTAATTTATTTGTTATGATCTTTAAGTCTTCCAATCAGTGTACTCTTGATGTCTTTATGTTTTATTGTATTTTATATATCATAAACTCAACAAGGGCATCACGAGCCTTGTATAACAAGTAATCAATTCATGAAACACATAATTAAAATAAACATGAATGTGTTATTATTTGTATGCTTAGATCTAGGGTTTGCTAAACCTAAACCCTAATTTTGAGGGGGTTTTATTTGGTGCCCTAATTAGGGTTTTGTAAACTAAGGTTTTAATTGGATTAGAAACCCTAAGATGCATGCAACTTTATGTGTATATCGTAACTCGCTTTTAATTACATTAATTGTTAGTGTAATTTTATGTCCATGATAATTATCTGCATGTTTTATCATGGATCCGCTTTTATTGTATGTCTTTCTTGTTTAAGTGATATACACTAAAATTATGATAGATCTTAAATTGGGAAGACCTCAATCATTATTAATTGGTTATTAATAGGATTTATCAAAACCGCTTTGCATGTGGCTATTTGATATGCATGACCTTTATTTGTTATGCATTCATTGTTTATTTGTTTATTTTATAAATACTTGCTTGTTTGTGTTTTGTAACAAGGGTATTTTTACAAGAAAATAAATTGACCTAAACAATGGTGAAACATGTATTTTGAGAATAGTAATCATAATCGTTTAATTGATTGATGACTTTGGTACACATGATTGAACAGCTCACCCATGAGAATGAACTAACAAAAGGGGTTTAAAGAAGTGCGCTGGTCACACACAAAAGGATGTCTAAGGTTGCGCTTTAGCGCACCGTCCTCTCCACTGTAAGTTCGAATGGAGCTACTTAGTAAGCCATTAAATGTGCAAGCTCATCTTAAGGGCGAATTAGTTTTAATTCCATGCGCCACTTCGGTGGTAATTATCCGAAACACTAAGTGTTTACACTTATGCAAAAGTACGGTATAATGGATGATAATTAACACTAATTCCTTGATTGGTGAACCCAATACCTCAATTAAAGTTTGATGATGAAAAGCTTATACATTAAAACAAGATATAAATGTTTTAATAAAAACTATGCTACAAAGATGAATGCATGACATTTTTGTACATATTTGATTTAACATCAAAATTATTACCCTTTAATTTAAGTTATATGCCAACCAACGAAACGGAAACACCTAAGATTACCTTTTATTTGCGTGAGATCGTGACTTAGATCGTAATCAAAGGGTAAAATGTCCACGTGTCGCGAGAACGGCATGGACGATTTTGCGTTTCTTAAGTTGGACAACTTAATTGAGTTTTGTAGTGAGCGGCAACTCAAGGCATAAGATGGGGATAAAACATGTTTACATGGCAATTGAAATTGGCTAAATGTAAATCCCATAAATCTAGGAATTGCAATTTGAAAATTGGCAATTGAGGTTCGACTGCACCATCTTGAATAATTTCATTACTAGCGAGATCAACCGATGTGATGAAACTATGTCAATTGGATCCTAGTTTTCAAGGAAAATTAAATGGTTATATGATTATGAACCATGGGTATTTAATTTTCTTGAAAATGTTAATTATCGAAAATACTAAAATTGAATTTTGTAATTCTTTTGAATGTATAAATGCAACATTTAATCAGAACGAGGTTTAGTCTTTGATCAAGAATTGATCCATTCGCTTTCAAACAAATGTTTGATCGAGAATAATTTACCGAAAAGACAAACGAAGTCTCTTTTCCATGGGAGAAGCATGAGACTCGATCCTATTCCTTTTCATGAATGAGAAAGGTATAATAGAACGCTTGAATTGTCTAAATTCTAATGTAACTCATAGAAATGAATTGCACATCATATTTTCCATAAAGATTTCATTACCCTCATTTGGTGAATGAATCCTTTTGTAACAAACATGAATGTTGGTTAACCGAAAACATGTATATGAGTTACAAAATTAGAAGCTAGACAAATTACCGCTAAAATTGGTAAAAGGAAAACTAGCATATTTTATCTAGTTGTTTTGCTTTAGCCTTTAAATGTGCTACATACCGTATGGGCATGATAGGTTCATAAGGAAGAAATTGCATACCCAATTTTTCAAGTTAATAACATTGATGGATAACCCATCATTCACAGAGTAGAATACACCTTTTAGTACCTTAGTAATGATTACGTATGGTTCCTTAAAGGTGTAGGAAAATAAAAGCAAGCAAGTTGTTTTCATCGGTTATGCAACACTTACAATGTTGTCGATCAGGTGGGAGCATTTGTGTTGCATTACCTGAATAAGAAGTTGTTTTATTGATTTCTAATTCGTGGGAGCTACAAGCCTTATTTCGTGTAGTAACCTAGATTATTTTCAAAGATAATTACTTTCCAATTGTAGGCACTTATGTTTTAAGGAGAGTCATGCGTTTCCTTACTAATCAATATAGTCCTACATCTACTTGTTATATCTATGACACAAATCATATTAATCAAATAAACGAACGTGTATCGTGTTGTTTATCTGCTACATGATGTTGTTACATGCACAAGTGGGAGAAATCTTTATTGTGTGCAAGGTACAACACATATAAATATGATTTAAATGGATTCTCTTGACCGCAAGGTAAGAGAGTAACGTTCTAATAGGAATCATACATTTAAATGTGTATGATTGCCCTATTAAGAATATGTGTCAAGATGATAACTGTCACACCCTCGCCGGAGGCGGAAACACGAGGTGTAACGGAAGGGAACATAAGCACAAGATAATAGAACATACCAACATTAATATTAAAAGAAATATTACACCATTACAATACCGGTTTAGCCGCATCGGCAAATATATTACAAAGTTTAGTTCCAAAATATTGAATTTTTTACATAATGATTTGCGGTGACAAGTGAAAACTTCATTATGCAAGACTTGGTAGAAAAAGCTTACTAACGATCACACGAAATGCATGAGAGAAAACGGGTCAACTATGAAAATAGTTGGTGAGTATACACGTTTAGTAAAATAAGAAAACTCGAAGAAATAATCAAAGCTTCGGATTGAAAAAAAAAATGGTCCAGCAGCAAAGGCATTGTAAATCCACTCGGCCCAAGTTCGCCCATACAAAACTTGCAAACCGTGTGTTCACAACCCACCGCCAAAAGTAGTATGTCTAAAAGTCAAGTATACGCCATCATAATCGTTCACGATAGTACCACGTATATAATAATTAATGGATGCTCCGAACATGGGAGACTTTGCACCGCTCCAACAAGGGAGACTCCTTTGTCACTCGACCACCTAGGCGAGAATTATTGAGACGCCCACCAATAAGGCGAGACTTTATAGTGATGCTCGAACATGGAGACTTTGCACCGCTCCAACAAGGAGACTCCTTTGTCACCGACCACCTAGGCGAGAATTATTGAGACGCTCCACCAATAAGGCGAGACTTTATAGTGATGCTCCGAACATGGGAGACTTTGCACTGCTCCAACAAGGGAGACTCCTTTGTCACTCGACCACCTAGGCGAGATTTATTGAGACGCTCCACCAATAAGGCGAGACTTTATAATGATGCTCCGAACATGGGAGACTTTAGGTCAAGGTCATAACATGTACGGTTCAATAAATTCCAATAAGTCATAAATTCGTAATTAAGTTCAAGATTCTAAGTCAAGTTCAAAAGTTCAAGTCTAAAGAGTTCATAGAAGTAAAAATCAATTTAGTTCAAATATGGTTCATGCATTTCGCCCCAAAAATATAGTAAAACGGTAAAAGGGGTGTGATTACTCACTTGGTAAACCGAGGCGATGACAAAATGAGTACACCGAGGTATAATGTGATGCTTTAACCGGGACCTATTACGAATGATATGATATGTAATGAGTTGCAATGTAATGTTATGCATGCATTTCGTATGTTATTTATACCATTTGCGAGTTTTGAAAATAATACTTATCGTTAAAAATACACTTTTGACGCCTTGACCAATCAAAAATCACTTTACAAGTTTTTACGTCAAAATGTCATCCTACAATGGTTTTATACTGATTTTTGGTGAAATTACCACTTTTCGTCGCAAAACAAAGTCGTCGGAATTTTCATGAAAGTGATAAAAATGGCTTTGGAAAACTAGTCGTAAAATGGTGTACGTCGATCGTTAGAGAACGAACTCGACTGTTTTGGAAAGTTTGTATTGATATCTAAAAGTTTCAGTTCAGAAGTTTTCGTCAAAAAGGTCTCGATCATAAGGATATTAAGGGTTAAAGATAGTGATTTTGTTGGATTGTTGTGCAGAAAATGAGTTTCGGCCAAGTTTGAACATCCGTAATTAATTTACTACAACTCCGCTATACAAACGGCTTGTCGTTTTGAAAAATATGGCCGGTGAACTTGATTTTACTAGAAGACATTTCGTTCCAAAAAGTTTCACAACCTTGTTAAAAACAGCCCTGAACATGGTCGCATTGACTAATGAAATACTTGTATCGTAAAAATAATATAGATTTTCGAAAATAATAGTTACGGCAAGTTTATAAAACGCATATCTTTGTCGCTTTAAACTGCTTTCACGTATAATATGTCCTTAGCTTCAGATCAAGTATACTAATATATTTTTGACTAGTCGAAATAATTTGTGAAGCTTAAGGCTCGCTTTTGACCGAACAAACTAAAACCGCATGCTGAATTTTCGTAAAAATATACATTTCGTCGTCAAACTTTAAAAATCCATAACTTCTTCGTTATAAGTCCGCTTTTATCCGCTCAAGCGCCACGGATTCGCTTTTAAAGTATATTTTCTAAATATCAAGGCCAAAGTTTCGTACCAACTGTCGGTTTTTCAGAAAATCGAATTAAGGACAGAACCTATTTTATAGTTATCGAAAATAGTTTTTCTCGGACAAAACCTATTCTAATCCCTTCAAATCAACTCCAAAGCTAATCTAATCCTACCATACACCTTCTTAGGGTGTCATGGGTTCCTAATCACCATCAAGACCAATGAATACCAAGGGATAATTATAGGATGACCATAATATATATATATACTCTAAAATCATGTAAATGGTATAAACAACACAAGTCTTGCATGTTTTGCTCCAAAATGAAGAGATGAATATAAAATGAAGATGGAATTATGTAAAATGATAGAAATATGCTTACAAGTACTATGATGAGGTGCAAAGAACCAAGGTTAATCCTAAACACTCTTGGTTTTTATTTCAAAACCTAATAAAGAGTGTGATCTAGATTGCTATAAACTTTGAGCTTGCAAAATTTTGATGATTTCCTTGAAAATCCTTGTGATGGTCGGTTTGGTGATGAAGAAAAGAGAAGGAGAGGAAACTATTGAGTGACTTGAATTATTGTGAGATCATGTGTCAAATGAAGTGAAATGGATGAAGTGTATATTTAGGCAATCAAAAGAGAAAAAAAATCACCAAACCCTCCATAAAATCCCTAGTGGCGGTTTCTAAGGGATTTGGTTCCCAAATAATATTTTTTTTTTTAAAAAGTATTGTATAGATACTTGTAATAATTTGTAAGTAAAAAGTGTAAGAAAATGTATAAGTAAAGATAAATGGTAACTTTTGGTACAAGTAAATTTTAATAGATCAAAATAGAATGTAATGAGATAATAAAATTGTAAAAATACATTCCTTGTGAAAATTGAGTGATATAAAAATTATCGTATAATTTTTAAGAAACACGTCGTAATAATATAACTTTAACGAATTATATACCAAATAAATTCAAAACACTAGTTAAACTCAAAATATAGTTTTTACAACTAAATGTAAGTATAAAAATATGTCGGGATCATTTTTGAAAGTAACGGATTAAATATTTAAAATAATAACTCACGCGATAACGTTTATTAAATATAAAAATTACGCGTTAAATGTGAAATGCAATGCCATGAATGAACTAACATGATGCATATTTAATTTAAGAAATGACCGAATTTGAGAATTGTGACATTCTTCCCATGTCACGAATCACGCCCCGTGATTCGATTAACGATACTATGGTCCGAACCTCGACAAGAGTTCTAAAAGTTCATGATCATACGAGCAGCCTAAATGATCATATCAATGCCCATGCGCATGTGTTCCCATTCAACTAAGTACGTGTCCGTGATTAGATTGGATAGGTAAACTTGCCCAATATCGAACGTAGCTCTCAAAAGACCTTTAGGTAGTCGATTCTAATTTAATCCCACAACTCATCAAACAAGAACTGCCATGAGATTAAACTAAACCGTCTTGAGTAAACTTGTCTCTTAGCTTGATTTTCGCAACTCATCAAACAAGAACCGCTACTAGATCAAGCTAGGAAACAAGTTGTTAGAAAGATAGGAATCAACATCCTTGAATGAAGTCTTTTGAAAGATTCGCTCGATATTGGATTTGCTTACCCAAATCAAATCAAATCAACAAAATATATAACAACTAAGGTCGATATCAATAGGTCTCAAATTAATCAATGACGTGAACGTGGTAAAGATTGGAAGGAAGTTATGCACTCAAAATTATGTCGCACGTAAATAAAGTGGTCCGCTCAAAGGAATGTACCCGTTACGGCGTTGCGGGCTTCCTCGGTGTCCGATAGAATGCTCGACCACGTGCGGAAGGAGTTTCAATGTTCGATCTTGTGGGCCTCTATTGCCAATGCTAGGTTTGGACGACACCTCCTTGATTGGGAGTTCTCTTCAACTTTGGATGTATTGCGAAGGTGATCTAGACTTCCACACTGTAACATGCTTTTCTCCGTCCTGATTCCCGCCTCGCTTTGAGCAATTTCGCACGGTGACCCGTCATCCACATTTGCCGCACCTTGGCAGTCTCCCGAGTGATGATAATTACATCGAGTGCACAAAGGATGTGGACTCGCATATCCTTTGCGCTTCCGGTGGTCGCCCATAGTTCTCGGGTTATTCGCCTCTTGTTTTCTTGATTACGGTCTCGGCTTCCGGTGATCCTCCTGCCGCTTTCGTCCATTGTTTGAAGTACCTTCTCCGTTGTTGGTCTGTCTAGCATCGAGATGTATTATAATTTGGGTGAGTAGATCCGCTATTCCATTAGCGTTGTTGTTTGGATCGTCATTGTTGTTTGGGTTGCCGTTGTTGTTACCTCCCGAACGTGTGTTTCTTGCGCACCATGATCCAGAGGACCAAAACATCGGGTTGAGTAAACGACATTCGAACGAAGTCGATGAGGTGCAGAATGGTGGTAATGTGTTATAGTGATCGAAACATGACAGAATCGAGACATGCTATGTCTAACAAGTCGAAAGATGGAAAAGAGAAGATATGAACAAGGTACGGCAATGTAGACGTGAACGTAAAACATGCTATGCATACCCACCCGACCAATGCAACTTCGGATGACCGGACTCAAAAGACTCGACTAAACATGATTTAAAACTACCACTCTTATCATTGATGGTTCTTCATAAATTAGACATAGTTGATCGTGCTATGTATAATTTATGAGTAACGATGCAACGATAGGACTAGTTGACTCGGATGATGTTCAATGTTTAATAAAATAAAATAAAAATTTTCCTGTTATAAATGTGATTTTTATTTTTGAAAAATCGGCATTCTCTATAACCTTTGGCTCGTACCAATCATCACACCCTCGCCGGAGGCGGAAACACGAGGTGTAACGAAGGGAACATAAGCACAAGATAATAGAACATACCAACATTAATATTAAAAAGAAATATTACACCATTACAATACCAGTTTAGCCGGCATCGGCAAATATATTACAAAGTTTAGTTCCCAAAATATTGAATTCTTTTACATAATGATTTGCAGTGACAAGTGAAAACTTCATTATGCAAGACTTGGTAGAAAAAGCTTACTAACGATCACCTGAAATGCATGAGAGAAAAACGGGTCAACTATGAAAATAGTTGGTGAGTATACACGTTTCGTAAAATAAGAAAACTCGTAAGAAATAATCAAAGCTTTCGAAAAAAAAAAAATGGTCCCAAAGCAAAGGCATTGTAAATCCACTCGGCCCAAGTTCCGCCCATACAAAACTTGCAACCCTGTGTTCACAACCCACCGCCAAAAGTAGTATGTCTAAAAGTCAAGTATACGCCATCATAATCGTTCACAAGAAAGTCACGTATATAATAATCGTGGATGCTCGAACATGGGAGACTTTGCACTGCTCCAACAAGGAGACTCCTTTGTCACTCGACCACCTAGGCGAATTATTGAGACGCCCACCAATAAGGCGAGACTTTATAGTGATGCTCGAACATGGGAGACTTTGACCGCTCCAACAAGGAGACTCCTTTGTCACCGACCACCTAGGCGAGAATTATTGAGACGCCCACCAATAAGGCGAGACTTTATAGTGATGCTCGAACATGGGAGACTTTGCACCGCTCCAACAAGGAGACTCCTTTGTCACTCGACCACCTAGGCGAGATTTATTGAGACGCCCACCAATAAGGCGAGACTTTATAATGATGCTCGAACATGGGAGACTTTAGGTCAAGGTCATAACATGTACGGTTCAATAAATTCCAATAAGTCATAAATTCGTAATTAAGTTCAAGATTCTAAGTCAAGTTCAAAAGTTCAAGTCTAAAGAGTTCATAGAAGTAAAAATCAATTTAGTTCAAATATGGTTCATGCATTTCGCCCCAAAAATATAGTAAAACGGTAAAAAGGGGGTGTGATTACTCACTTGGTAAACTGAGGCGATGACAAAATGAGTACACCGAGGTATAATGTGATGCTTTAACCGGGACCTATTACGAATGATATGATATGTAATGAGTTGCAATGTAATGTTATGCATGCATTTCGTATGTTATTTATACCATTTATAGTTTTGAAAATAATACTTATCGTCGAAAAATACACTTTTGACGCCTTGACCAATCAAAAATCACTTTACAAGTTTTACGCCAAAATGTCATCCTACAATGGTTTTATATCGATTTTGGTGAAATTACCACTTTTCGTCGCAAAACAAAGTCGTCGGAATTTTCATGAAAGTGATAAAATGGCTTTGGAAAACTAGTCGTAAAATGGTGTACGCCGATCGTTAGAGAACGAACTCGATGCTTTTGGAAAGTTTGTATTGATATCTAAAAGTTTCAGTTCGAAGTTTTCGTCAAAAGGTCTCGATCATAAGGATATTAAGGGTTAAAGATAGTGATTTTGTTGGATTGTTGTGCGTAAAATGAGTTTCGCCAAGTTTGAACATCCGTAATTAATTTACTACAACTCCGCTATACAAACGGCTTGTCGCTTTGAAAATATGGCCGGTGAACTTGATTTTACTAGAAGACATTTCGTTCCAAAAGTTTCACAACCTTGTTAAAACAACCTTGAACATGGTCGTCATAAACTAATGAAATACTTGTATCGTAAAATAATATAGATTTTCGTAAAATAATAGTTACGGCAAGTTTATAAAAACGCATATCTTTGTCGTTTTAAACCGCTTTCACGATAATATGTCCTTAGCTTCGTGATCAAGTATACTAATATATTTTGACTAGTCGAAATAATTTGTGAAGCTTAAGGCTCGCTTTTGACCCGAACAAACTAAAACTGCATGCTGAATTTTCGTAAAATATACATTTCGTCGTCAAACTTTAAAAATCCATAACTTCTTCGTTATAAGTCCGCTTTTATCCGCTCAAGCGCCACGGATTCGTTTTAAAGTATATTTTCTAAATATCAAGGCCAAAGTTTCGCATCAACTGTCGGTTTTTCCAGAAAATCGAATTAAGGACAGAACCTATTTTATAGTTATCGAAAATAGTTTTCTCGGACAAAACCTATTCTAATCCCTTCAAATCAACTCCAAAGCTAATCTAATCCTACCATACACCTTCTTAGGGTGTCATGGGTTCCTAATCACCATCAAGACCAATGAATACCAAGGGGATAATTATAGGATGACCATAAATATATATATATACTCTAAAATCATGTAAAATGGTATAAACAACACAAGTCTTGCATGTTTTGCTCCAAAAATGAAGAGATGAATATAAAATGAAGATGGAATTATGTAAAATGATAGAAATATGCTTACAAGTACTATGATGAGGTGCAAAGAACCAAGGTTAATCCTAAACACTCTTGGTTTTTATTTCAAAACCTAATAAAGAGTGTGATCTAGATTGCTATAAACTTTGAGCTTGCAAAATTTTGATGATTTCCTTGAAAATCCTTGTGATGGTCGGTTTGGTGATGAAGAAAAGAGAAGGAGAGGAAACTATTGAGTGACTTGAATTATTGTGAGATCATGTGTCAAATGAAGTGAAATGGATGAAGTGTATATTTAGGCAATCAAAAGAGAAAAAAAATCACCAAACCCTCCATAAAATCCCCTAGTGGCCGGTTTCTAAGGGATTTGGTTCCAAATAATATATTTTTTTTTAAAAAGTATTGTATAGATACTTGTAATAATTTGTAAGAAAAAGTGTAAGAAAATGTATAAGTAAAGATAAATGGTAACTTTTGGTACAAGTAAATTTTTAATAGATCAAAATAGAATGTAATGAGATAATAAAAATTGTAAAATACATTCCTTGTGAAAATTGAGTGATATAAAATTATCGATAATTTTTAAGAAACACGTCAGAATAATATAACTTTAACGAATTATATACCAAATAAATTCAAAACACTAGTTAAACTCAAAATATAGTTTTTACAACTAAATGTAAGTATAAAAATATGTCGGGATCATTTTTGAAAGTAACGGATTAAATATTTAAAATAATAACTCACGCGATAACGCTTATTAAATATAAAAATTACGCGTTAAATGTGAAATGCAATGCCATGAATGAACTAACATGATGCATATTTAATTTAAGAAATGACCGGAATTTGAGAATTGTGACAATAACAAAGACTACTTTATTTTAAATATTTATGTCATTCAATATTTAAGAAACACTTGTTGTTGCAATTTATGTTACGTGAGAACGTGAACTAGATTATAGACCAAGGTAAAATATCCACGTGTCGTGAGAACGAGCATGGATGATTTTGCGCTTACATTGAACATTTCATGGAATGACATAATTAAATTAAGTAATCTAATACTACTTTGATTTTAAGTATTCATTGAATGACTTAAATATATGTAGTAAATATTAACTTGAAATATTAAATTGAAACCCGAGGTGGTGTTCATAATTACTTTAATTATAAATGTTTATGATTTTGTAAAGTCACAAACATGAAGTCTTTTAATACAAGACTTACAATATAAAGTAAGACGTTAACTTGTCGTGTTTTAAGACATATGCATGAAGTTAATGAGTTGATCAATGACTTATAACGTATAGTGGGATTATAACTGATATGTCTTTTGACTTGGTCAAGAATACTTGTGTTATAATACATGCAATTGACTTGGTAATTCTATTGTACCATTAAGTTTTACTTTGTTGGTAAATAGGTAAGCCAAAGAATAGATGGTTATCTTAAATATTGTTAGATTATCTTACAATATTAATTCTAATGGAATACCATACTTTTATGGTATGTTCAGTTAGAAGAATCAAAATCTATTGGCATTGTTTGATTCAAGATAACTATAGTTTCTTTCAAAAGTTATCAAGGTTAGTAGATTGAGTATAGATTGAATATGCTCAATAAGACTCCAGCCTAGAAGATTAATAAGACACCATTTGTTTATGGAATGAATCACATTAAGTCTTAATAATGAAGTTCTGAATTTGTTAAACTACTTGTAAAGTGGGTTGTAACAAACTAATGTCAGGAACTGTCAATGTTTTTTGTAATATCCCAAAAGAGAACAATGTATTGTTGCTCTACTTGATAAACTATTTAAAGATAATCTTTAAATTGTTAAAGGCAGTGGGAGTTTTGTTTAGATCTTGAAAGATTAAATTACAAAATATATAATCTTCTAAAATACACTAGCAAATATCATGATGAGGCTAAACATGTAAATGATAGACCTCAATATGATGGAATTGTCATTCATAGATCCGTAAGGATATCTCAGATATTTAATATGTTGAGGAATATGAGTTACGTGATCATGGTAAGCTTGTTAATCATAATGATAAATTTACCAAATGTTGAATTGTGGTAAATCAATCATACTATGAATGTTGAGATGTCAGTCCATAAAGATAATCAACTTTAGATACTTGGTTTATCTTAATAAT
Source organism: Chrysanthemum lavandulifolium (assembly GCA_022545495.1). NCBI lineage: Eukaryota > Viridiplantae > Streptophyta > Magnoliopsida > Asterales > Asteraceae > Chrysanthemum > Chrysanthemum lavandulifolium. The sequence continues at coordinate 229,474,243 of CM040245.1, read as the reverse complement.
GAATATGAGTTTCTTCAAAGGATGGAAACCCTAGTGGTTTAAATCTTTGTGTAGAAATCATATGGACAATATTGTACACGTATTTAATGCATGTCTAGTGATAATAATATTAATCATACTTAAGCAATTAACTATGATTGAATATTCTTTACTAGATACATTAAATAGAAGTATAAAGATTATAATTGTCATACTTAGTTTCATTGATGTGAAATTTTGACAATGAATATCAAAACTCTTTGTTTTGGAATTACTTTTGCGAGGACGATAAGTAATACAAAGAAGTTTTATGAATTCAAATAATCTTTGAATATGTACAAACTGTAAGAATCCATGAATGGATATATGCATGCATCTATAAGATGATTCTTATGTTTAATATTAAATCCATGTTTGATTTAATAAATTAAAATAAGATAGCTCATAAGTATTCCTGAAAGCTAATGGGAGTATTATTTACTTAAAATCTTATATGTTGTATGGGCAACTACATTCCACCTAAGTTAAGTTTTAGTTGGGAATGAAACTTAGTTTGTAAGATTTGGAAATAAGACATACAACATTGGAATATATGTTTATAAACATATGCGGTAAATAAATGAGTCTAATAAAACATGATGGATATATAATAAGATCTTAAAGTCTAACTTGAAGATTCATCATGTACATCATGTTGTAAGATTATTGTGTCATGCTTGATTACAAGATGATTTGACAATATTGAAAGTTGTTAGTGTAATAAATATTTTAAAAGAAATATGTTTGGATTTAGAATCACATTCCAAGATGGAGATGCTCCTAGATTCTATGGATGAAAATATGACAAGTGTTTCATAATTGTCATTGCCAACAAACTTGAGTTTTGGTAGGCACCAACATTACACTATAACTGCTCAAAGTTTACGGATGTTTAAAGAGCATATTTTTGTACACAATGATCCTAGTATAATTGACACTCAATTCTAGTCATGGTATCCTTGATGATGACCATGTTGACTAATTATGTTCCGCTAAGGGCATAGTTGCATTATACATTAAAGAATAAAGAATACTTTAAACTTTAAGTTTTGGAGGATCATTGTCATAAAAGGGTGGTTCAGGTTATCACGCACCTTATGGAATGATATGACAATATCAAGATATGTGTAAACATATACAAGAAATTCACTTATTGAATTCTTGAAATAAGTATTCTCAAAATTCCTATAGATCAAAGTTAGTTGAAATTATGCCCTGTCAACAAGTATGATTATCATGACTTGAGGCAAAATTCATTAACTAAGAATTATCATGCATTGATCTATTTAGTATTTGGATAAAGGATATTGTAAACATTATTATTCAAATGAAATAAAGTATTTTGTTATGTTTATTATTCATTTATTATAATGTTATCCTGATTTGCATGTTTAAATCCTTGAATAACTTAAGTTATTCTAAATAGTCCATTGTCGATCAATAACATGGGAATGATATTGAATTAAGACAAATCGAGTATTAGTTAGAATATACTTGAAAGTATATTGATGCGTAGCATGACTAATTTTCGATGATATTCAATGGATTGAGTATAGGACTTATCCCACCAACATGATGATACTTTATGGGTCTTAGTCATTAAGTACATCATGGATATTTATCCTCGACTTGAGATACCGTAGATATGTCATGGATTTAGTGCATTTACGTGAAGCAATCTAACGCTATACGAATCGGTAGTTATAAGGATTGTTTTAGAAGTGTTGCAAAATTTATGAATTTCGCTCGTAGTCAAACGCGATTTGTTTCCTTCAAATTTATTTTGAAGTATAATCTTATTGGGCCCTCGTAGGGTTGTTAAGATGTTTGCATGGACATGCCCAAGGTCTTCGGAATATGTTCGGAAGAATTGGTAATCTTGATCAATCACATAAAGCGAGAAATGTAATAATTAATTAAGAAATGAGTGAGATCCATATTCTTATTAACATGGTATTAGAAACAAAAGGATGAATATGATGATGAATCATCAAAACTTGGTATTTCTCCAGAAAACCATACACGAGTTGACCGGGGGCATTGGCGTGTTGCTAGACGCTAACCAATGTCATTTCACGTTTTGTAAACATTTCCAAGTGGGAGCTGTTGGAATATGAATATATTTATAAAACGTGAATATCCGGATTCGAACTCGTGACCACGGGATTGCACACATTAGCGAATGATAATTAAAGTTAAATAATTAATGTTAATGTTTACGATTAATTATTGCACATAAAGTCTATTTAACGATCGTTAAGTATTTAACGGGAAAATGACTAACGACCGTTAATTGAAAAGAGAAAGGACTAGTAATGGAAAATCTTGAAATGGAAAAGTTTTGGGTTTCTCTTGGGCTTGTATCATGGCCGCCAAGGGAGGGTTCTCAACCCAAGCCCTAACTTGTTCCCAAAGGTTTCCATACACTATATAAACAAGGCTAGGTTCTAGGGTTTTCATAACTTTGTGCATTGAATTAACCCTAGATCTCTCTCTCTCTCTCTTGCAATTCTCGGCCGAACACCCCTAGTTAGGGAGTTTGGTTTTGTTTTTCATAAAACAAGGACTTGTGTTAGATCTAGCAATCGCTTGATTCATGTGTACAAGAACGTGGTAGTAAGACACTATTCTTACACCAATTGGTTTGAGTTGTAAAACGGTAAGGACAACTCTTTAAATCACTTCTTTGTTTTGTTCAAGAGATCCGACATTCGCAAGAGGTACGTTACGCATACTTTCGCTAATTATTTATTTGTTATGATCTTAAGTCTTCCATTGTGTACTCTTGATGTCTACATGTTTTATTGTATGTCATGTATTATAAACTCGACAATCCTTATGTGACTCTCTATAGATATAAGACATCACGCACAAAGAAAGGGATCATTATCTCAACAATTTTGCACCCATCTGCTTGCATACAAGAAACACACACACATATGGTTTGTTTGAGTGTTACCCAAGCTTTTGATTCTTAATCATTCCTTTGGTCCTCATTGTTCAATACGGGAAATAGAACAAAACAACCATGCTAATCCAATCCTAGTCACATTTTACATGCCTTACTTAAACATGATGCCATCCGGTGGGACATGATACGAAATAGTCACAAACTCTTACCTATGTTTACTCATTTACTCACCCGAAAAAACATAATTTTGTTCCCTTCTAACAAGTTTTTAATCTGACATGTCTGGTGAACAACCCTTATAACCTCAAATTTCAAAAATAACCTACAACCACCTTGGACAGTCAAGGTGGATGATCTTACTCACACGGAGGAGGGTCAACAAACAAAGGAAAATGAGGTTCCCCAAATTAGCCAGAAACTTTACAAGAGGACCATCAGGATAAATGCATGCAACAAATGACAATGTCGGCTTGCACACTACACTTTTCTAAGAAGGGACCACATAGTTTAAGGAAGAGAAATGAGTGTCCCGGCCAACCGTTCACATCAGGCCAGTTCAAGAGCAAAGAAGGAAAGGTATAGCGGATGTCCTCAGGGTACAGTCTCAAGTGGAAGATTTTCACACACCGACGTCAAACAACAGATTGGAGTAAGAGGAAGGACAAAAATACATTTAGGTTACGCCAGCTATCGCGGCTTACCTAGAACAAATGGCAGGAGAAAGAAAGATGGTTGAATCTCAGGTAAACACACGTCTATCTACTTACACTCCTCCACATGCCCATGTATCCAATATTCATAACACATCACCACCTAGCACCAATTCGCAGGTTAACATAACCACGAGCACGGGCGGAGACAGGAGGGGGCACGTGCCCCTCTAGCTAAAAAAATTATAGTGTAAATTTTTTAATAATTTTGGCTTTTGTAAATTACCCCCACCCCATCTTCCAAGAACTAATTTGTAGTGTAGTTTCTAAATCTTATCAAAATGTGCCCCTAGATCAAAAATTTTTGGCTGCGCCCCTAATTATGAGCCCAACTAAAAAAGACACCCTATTATCAATACTTGCCTCACCCTCTCATGGTAACACTTGTGACACCCCTTGTACTTCTTTTTTAACAACAACAACAACGATACTCAATCCGTGTGAACGAGGTATGAGGAATGAGGAACAAAAACATATCATACTCCTATCTTTAGGTAAACCCAAAAGTAAAGAGACTACTTCCATCACCTTCTACTTCTTTTTGCGTGCAAGGCTAAGGGACGAGTCCAACTTTACGGTACAATAATAAACAAACCAAAATCATAATGTATTCATAGAATTGATTCTAAATTGTCAATCAAAAGAACAATTTACCTAAATTGTCAATCATTCGAACCAAAAATCAAACAACCAAACATTAACAAACCAAAAATCATATCAGTTGGTTGCATAAAGCAAAAAATCAAATAGCCAAACTAAAAAAATATGTCATAAAGCAAAACCAAGACCCAAACTCAACGAAAGTTAAACTTCCATTTTTTTTCGAGAAAACCTCTTGCTCTCCGGATCAACCTATAACTTCCTTTTGATTTGTAAACTCATTTCTCTCTCTCAGAATTCATCACCCAAATAAAAACCTTTTTGAATCTTGTTTTTCATTATAGATTCCTAATTTGTTTGTTGCCATTGAACATTATTCTTCATTTTATTGTGATTTCAAGAATAAGCTTATTTCAATTGGTATTGAGATTTAGAGATTTTGTTACAAATCAGTTACATTGGTTAGACATTTTGTTATAAATCAGTTAGAGTCATTAATTCTGTCCAATTTTGTTTTTCCGATTAATGTTTCATTGATTAGATAGTGTATAAGAATAGACCATGGTATCAACGCATGTGTTTGATAAGGCTCTTCATTGGCATAAACAATTTGTGAAAAGATTTGGGGAAAATGCATCCCGGGTGTTGCAAGAAAGAGAGGTCAAGAAAAGGTTTGAGTCAGTTTATAAAGATCCAATGGTGGAGTTGAAAAATCTCAAGCAGTCTGCTACTGTTTAGGTATATCAAGATTTGTTTGAAGTGTTAATGTATAAGATAGAATTAAGTAAGTCTTATGCTATCATTTTGTTTACTATTAAAGAAGAGACCGGTTTAGCATTTAGAATGTTTAAATTGCTTGGCAAAATGCAAGAAGCCACTATTGCTATATCAAAGGTAGGAATTCACCATTGTTGACCACTCCTAGAACTAATGTGACCAAGACTAATGTCAACAGGGTGGGGAAATGGATTTAGAACTCTAATACTTTTCCTGCTCAAGATACTAATGTTGTACCAAATGACCCTTTAAAAAGCCGACATCGCAAGAATTAGAGGAAAAAGAGCCAAGCGCTTGTGTTTTTAATGTGATCAATGGTTTTGTGTTTTAATGTGATCAATGGTGGTGTCGACCATAAATGTAGCGGCGATGTACTCTTTGGAAGTGATTTCAAGTGAGTAATTGTATGAGGAAGATGAGGATCGTGTGCTACTCGAAAAGGTGTGGTAATTTCGGTTGGAAATGAAGAGAATTAGTATCCTGAATCCTCTTAATGCTTTGATTTGTGTGAACAATTACCAAACCATGAGGTTAGAGGATGTGTGGGAAAGCATGTTTTGCACATTCTAATCGACTCTTGGAGAGTTGGAGCACGATAATTTCTTACACTTGTACACCGCAAAAAGGTTCAACAAATGTAGAAAAAGAAGAAAATGTGTCCTTTGCAAGTTTCAATGGCCAATGGGCAAGTCATGTCTAGTAGTGTGGGCAAAGCAGAAAGGATGCTCTAACATTGACAATATATTTATTGAGGTAAGGATTTAATGAGAAACTAGGCGTGAGCACAGCGCGACATCATTCACCATATAAATCATATCATAAACAAACGTATCGGATCAAATCCCTCGAACATATCATATCTAGGATGCATCCATCGCCCGAAACATATCATAGTGGCATATACATATAGTGAGCTCATAATCATATCATATCATAATGGGGACGGTGTGTATCATCACTCGTGACACTGCGAGTCATGCCATTGGTGTGTGTCTAGTTTTCGGTATCAAACGAAGGGTCGTCAAAATTCGACGACTCATAAGTTTCTTTCAACAAACTGTATTTGTAGTGTTAGAGAATCATTTTCGAATAACTATAATTCTGATGCGTGATTGCATAGCAGCAGAATTATACAGTTTTCAAGAAAATTATGTGAAGTCGATCTAAGTGTGAGAGTATATTTCTAACTCGATTGTTTTACGTTATTAAGATTTTTGTAATAATAGATTCAAGCATTACAAAAAGCAATGATATTATGTAGTTGGCAATACTAAATTGTAGTTTAGAGGTATAGCCAACGTGTGTGACCACCTTTTCTTGTTTTGTCAGTAATTAGGCAGTGATAACTATTCTTTTTTACATGTGTAACGTTTATTATTTAGTGTGCGGCTTTTAAAATTGTAACCTTACAAATTTAATATCACTATAATAAGATTATCTTGTACTATTAATTTGCATAGATATTTAAGCATTGTTCAAAGCTATTTGTTTGGGGTACAAATAATTATCGCTAAAGATAACAAAACTATTAAATTTTTGTCATTCTAATAAACTTACATAACATTATTGATACACCGGACAAATGGCTATACAATATATATTAACTTTTAAAAGACGATTCACATATGCGAGTCCTTTAAGTGGTGCAAGACCAACATTTTTCAAAATAATATTATACAAATAACAAAGTACATGTTTCAAAGCAAAATAAACAACAACAAACTACGATTACTAGGTCTCCCATTTTTCAAATTTGTCACGGGTTCTACAAACCACTTCATCATTTCTCATATAATTTTGTCAAATTTGAAACTGGTTCGACCCGGTGGTTCAACCGTTGAACTGCTCGTCAAAAACATGTCAATTTAAACCGAGTCAACCCGACAGGTTGGGTCGAAAACAAGTCAAATTAAACCGAGTCAACCCGTTGGGTTTGAAGCATCTCGGGTCAACCCGGTTTTTGATGTGCATTAATAGTTTCCTTTTGAAATATATATCTTCAACATTTTCACTTTTAGTTTCAACTTTTTACTTTTTAATTTTTGGTTTTTCCTTTATATATAGTATATAGCAGGGTATCCGCGCGTTTCGGAGGCGGGTACCCTGTGACGATTAACGGAGAAATAGATCTCAATGAGACCGATTCACTAGTTTGTATCGGTTTCAAAGGGTCCTCTGGTTTGTTTTCGGATGGCTTTACTTGGTTAGCCGAATAGGTGGCGACACCGGTTCCGGATGAACACGTTGTTCGGTCCGGTCCGGTTTTCAAAACTATATGTAACATCAACCTTCTTAGCTTTTATGAAGTTTTGTGTGTTTTATTAATGTATAATGTGTATAATAGCATGTACTTTTCATTTTAGGGTTTTTAAAAAATAACATTACTTAGTGTGTTTAATTATTTTATATATTGGATTATGTTGTAGCTTCTTTAAATTATACGTTATGAAAATTTTATTGTACTTTTTAGTAAGGGGTGTTTTAATTAGCTGTTTTTAATTTGGTAGATATGCTTTTAATTGGTTGTACAATGTGAATAAATTATTGTACTTTTAAGTAATGAGGTGTTTTAATAAGAGTATTAATTGTACTATATATTTCTCTCTCATTTGACCAATTTCAACAATTCAACTTTTCAACTTTTCACCTTTGACTGTTTTTCTATTATAAGAAGTATAGATAATAAGAGTTTGATGAAAATAAATATAACCGCATATTTGAGATGCACAAGCCAAAACGAGATGCATCTCTATTTAGTTTGATTTGTTTCCCCTTTAGTTTTAGTTTTGAAAGTGAATTTTAAATGAAATATGCATCTCTATTTAGTTTGATTTGTTTCCCCTTTAGTTTTAGTTTTGTAAGTGAATTTTAAATGAAAAGAAAACAAAGTACTATTATACACTCATTTCAAATGTACTAGACGAGTACCCGTGCCTAGCGGCAACGGTGTCTAGTTTTTCGCAAAATTCCGACGACCATAATTTTCTTTCAACAAACCTGTATTTGTAGCGCCAGAGAATCATTTTCGAATAACTATAATTCTGATGCGTGGTTGCATAGCAGCAGAAATATACAGTTTTCAAGAAAATTATGTGGAGTTTATCTAAGTGTTGGAGTATATTTCTAATAGGATTGTTTTAACTTTTAAGTTATTAACATTTTAGTAATAATATATTCAAGCATTACAAAAAGTAGCGGTATTATGTAGTTGGCAATATTATATTGTAGTTTAGAGGTATAGCCAACGTGTGTGACCGCCTTTTCTTGTTTTGTCAGTAATTTAGGCAGTGATAACTATTTTTTTTACATGTGTAGCGTTTATTATTTGGCGTGTGGCTTTTAAACTTGTAACCTTACAAATTTAATATCACCATAATAAGATTATCTTGTAATATCAATTTGTATAGATATTTAAGCATTGTTCAAAGATATTTGTTTGGGGTACAAATAATTATCGCTAAAGATAAAAATACTATTTAATTTTTGTGGTTCTTATAAACGTACATAACATTATTGATATACCGGACAAAGGGCTATACAATATATATTAACTTTTAAAAAACGATTCATATATGTTAGTCTCTTAAGTGGTGCAAGACCAACATTTTTTAAAATAACATTATACAGATGACAACGTACATGTGTCAAAGCAAAATAAACAACAAAAACTACAATTACTTGGTCTATCATTTTTCCAAATTTGTCACGGGTTCCACAACTACTTCATCTTCTCATTTCAAGTGATTTTGTTTAGACTACAATTTTAATAAACTTTTTTTGTGCCAAATCACAGCAAAAAGACATTGCTTTTTCCTTTTTCTGATATACATGTTTGTATAAATTTCTACAAAACATAAATATTTTCCTACTCAATGCTTATCCAACTATTAAATAATTTATTTCATGCAGGTTTGAGAATTAGTGACGACGAAAAAAAAATGTGGCTTTATTTTGGATCGAACAACTTATGCGATCTAGAGGTACCACTTTGAGACGTTTTCCTGAGATGCCTTATCCAGATGATACATACATATCGGAGTTTGGCAATCGTCTTATATACGATGAGTTGGATTACAACCCAGCCGAGCTACAGTCTGAATACGAGCGTCTATACACCGCTTTAACCACTGAACAGAAAAGTGTCTATGACACCATCATGACATCCGTTGAAACAGGAAAAGGAGGTGTTTATTTTGTATACGGATACGGAGGTACTGGGAAGACCTTCTTATGGAAAACGCTTGCTGCAGGTATTAGACGAAAGGGTGATATTGTCATAAACGTTGCATCCAGTAGTATTGCATCTTTACTGATGTCAGGAGGCCGGACTGCTCATTCCAGATTCCATATTCCTATCAATATTGATGAGACTTCTACTTGCTCCATATGTCCGCAGAGTGATCTCGCAGCTTTGTTAAAGAAATGTAAGCTTATTATTTGGGATGAAGCGCCCATGACAAATAAGCATTGTTTTGAGGCTTTAGATCGCTCTTTGAGAGACGTACTACGTAAGATCAGGTTTGACACTTGTGAAACGCCTTTTGGTGGCATGACAGTGGTCTTTGGTGGTGATTTTAGGCAAGTCTTTGTTATTCCAAAATGTTCACGTCAAGATATTGTCGATGCATCTTTAAAGCGATCGTACCTATGGGATTACTGCAAAGTTCTCAAGTTAACGGCCAATATGAGACTGACCGTTGGATCACGCCCTGAAGATGTAACTGAGATACGAGAATTTGCAGAATGGATGTTGAAAGTAGGAGACGAACAGCTTGGAGAAGCAAACGATGGAGAGGTTTCGATAGATATACCTGAAGATATTCTAATACATGCGGCTGATGACCCGGTAACATCTATTATTGATTTTACTTATCCAAACATTTTGAGTAACATAGCTGATCCATCATACTTTCAAGAAAAAACAATTCTCGCTCCGACAAATGAGGTCGTGGACACTATAAACGATCATTTGCTACAGACATTTCCCGGTGAAGAAATGGTTTATCTAAGTTGTGACAGTGTTGATAAATCTGATCGTGGCTCAGCCATAGATGAATCTGTTTTCTCACCAGAATTAATCAACGGATTGAAGTTCTCTGGTGTTCCAAACCACAAACTTGTGTTGAAAGTAGGTGTCTCGGTAATGTTGTTGAGGAATATAGATCAATCAAATGGATTATGTAATGGGACAAGACTTCAAGTTACTCGATTATCAAGAACTTCTATTCAGGCACAGATAATTAACGGCACACATTTTGGAAACAAGGTTATTATACCGAGGTTGAGAATAACTCCGTGTGATAAACGTCTACCGCTAAAGATCATGAGGAAACAGTATCCTTTGTCAGTTTCATTTGATATGACAATAAATAAGAGCCAAGGACAATCACTTTCAAAAGTTGGATTGTACCTGCCACGTCCTGTGTTCACACACGGTCAACTATATGTAGCGGTTTCACGTGTCAAAAGCAAACGAGGTTTGAAGGTAGTTGTTTGTGATGCCGATAGTAATCTATCAAACACCACTACAAATGTTGTCTACAAAGAAGTGCTCCAAGGTCTTTGATCAAGATTCAAGAGGTATCTACAATATACATATGGTATTATTTACGTTATTTCTTAAGTTCATCCTTTGATTATAAATCACAAAATCCTTTTACTTACACTTTTAATATATTTTGTAACTTATTAGGTTCACACGGAATGGACGATGCCTTATCACTTCATTCACGCTCACTACATACATTTGCTTGTGAAGCACATCAATTTTATAGGCAACGATTCATGGACAATTATTATATCGGAACATGTTTACATTTGATGGTTTTTATTACTTTATATGTACACTAAACATCAATTTTATACGAGATGTTTCCTTGAAGTTTATTATATTCGAACATGTTTACTTTTATTGTTGTTTATTACTTTATCCGCACACTTAACATCTTAATGCATAATTTCTTTTAAAACCACGTGAATTCACGGGTCTATAAGCTAGTAACATTATATAGATGACAACGTACATGTGTCAAAGCAAAATAAACAACAAAAACTACAATTACTTGGTCTATCATTTTTCCAAATTTGTCACGGGTTCCACAACTACTTCATCTTCTCATATAATTTTGTCAAAATTGAAACCTGGTTCGACCCGGGTGGTTCAATCGGTTGAACCATTCTGTTAAAAAAAAAAGTCGATTTAAACCGAGTTAACCCGACAGGTAGGGTCGACAACAAGTCAAATTAAATCGGGTCAACCCGCCGGGTTTGAAGCGTCCCGGGTCAACCCGGTTTTCGATGTGTATTAATAGTTTCCTTTTGATATATATGTCTTCAACATTTTCACTTTTAGTTTCAACTGTTCACTTTTTACTTTTTGGTTTTTCCTGATTCACCAATTTGTATCGGTTTCAACGAGTCCTCTCTGGTTCGTTTTCGGATGGCTTTGATTGGTTAGCCGAACCGGTGGCGACACCGGTTCCCGGTTGAACACGTTGGTCCGATCCGGTCCGTTTTTCAAAACTGTATGTAACATCAACTTGTTAGCTTGTATGAAGTTTCGTGTGTTTTATTAATTTACTTTTCATTTTATGGTGTTTTAAAAATATCATTAACTAGTGTGTTTAACTATTTTATATTTTGGATTATGTTGTAGCTTTTTAAATTGTACGTTATGAAAATTTTATTGTACATTTTAGTAAGGGGTGTTTTAATTGGTTGTTTTTTATTTGGTAGATGTGCTTTTAATTAGTTCTACAATGTGAATAAATTATTATACTTTTAACTAATGGGGTGTTTTAATAAAAGTATTAATTACACTGAGGAATTTTCAAATGCTTACTCTTATTTTGATACTTACCAAGGGACAAATCCCCACTATCCATCTAGTTTGATCTAATGGTGGGGATTAACCTAAGATTTAATATGTCTAAAACTAAGTCCATGTTTTTTTCTTGTCTTTTTTTTTATACACATTTTTTTTGTCTTTCTTTCTTTCTTTTCTTGTATTTTTTTTCTAATTATTCACGCTTTTTGTATAATCATGTTTTTTTTTTTTTTTTTTTTTTTTTTTTTTTTTTAACCTTTTTTAATATTCACGTTTTTTTTATTAAATTCACATTTTTTATATTCACGTTTTCTTTTGTTTGTTTGTTTTTTTAATTCACGTTATTTACGTTTTTTTTAATTCGCGTTTTTTTTCTTCCCTTTCATACGTTTTCGTCCGTTTCCATACGTTTTCATCTATTTTTCGTCCGTTTTCATATGTTTTCGCCCGTTTTTGTCCGTTTTCATACATTTTCGCCCGTTTTCTTACGTTTTCCTCCATTATTCATACGTTTTCGTCCGTTATCATACGTGTTTTTACGTTTTCATACACATTCTTCCGTTTTCTTACGTTTTCATCTGTTTTAATACGTTTTCGTACGTTATTAAATGTTTATGTTTCACAAGCTTAATTGGCTTATTTTGAAACTTATAAAACTATGTAAGTTTATATTTACCACGTATAAAGAGAAAATGGTCAAGTTTTGGTTTAGAGTTTATACATATTCATCCGTTTTATACGCTTTTGTCGTTTTAAAAGTTTTCGGCCGTTTCATATGTTTCAATATCACAGTGACATTCGTGATATTGAGAATATCACAAGTGATATTCTGAGTATCACAAATAATATTCTGAATATCACAAGTGATATTCTGTGATATGAAGATGATCACAAGTGATATTCTGTGATATTCAGAAAATCACTTGTGATATTCTGAAAATTACTTGTGATATTCTGAGAATATCACAAGTGATTTTCTTAATATTATAAGTGATTTTCAACTAATGTTTTGTAACATGAAAATCACAAGTGATATTCAGAATACCACAAAGTGATATCCAGAAAATCACAAGTGATATTCAGAATACTTGTGATAGTCAGAAACGTATGAAAACGTAAGAAAGCGGACGAAAACGTAAGAAAATGGACGAATACGTATGAAAACGGACGAAAACGTATGAAAGCGTAAAAATAGTTTGAAAATGGATAAAAACGTATGAAAAATTGACGAAAACGAAAGAAAACGGACTAAAACGTATGAAAACGGAAGAAAACGTATGAAAATAAACGAAAACTAAGAAAAAAACGTGAATGAAAAAAAAAACGTGAATTAAAAAAAACGTGAAAAAAAAAAACGTGAATTAAATATAAAAAAACGTGAATTTATAAAAAAATAAGACAAAAAAATATGTGAATAAAAAAGAAAGACAAAAAGACAAGAAAAAAAACATGGACTTAGGTTTACCATTAAATCTTAGGTTAATCCCCAACGTTAGATCAAACTAAATGGATGGTGGAGATTTGTCCCTTGGTAAGCATGAATTTGTGAGTAAGCAAAATAAAGTGCCTCTAATTACACTATGCATTTCTCTCTCATTTGACCAATTTCAACAATTCAACTTTTCACCTTTGACTGTTTTTCTATCTGTTAGGTCACTAGTTTTACAACACAAGCTTATAAGATAAGAGATAAGGCGATTGAACAAGTAAACAAGCACACACACACAATATTGTAATCGGTTACTGCGTAGGAGGTGAGTGAAAGAATAACTTGAACAACCAACCTTCAAATGAAGGTTATTACAATGTATTTATAGGCAAGGAGCTAGGGCAACACTCCTCTCCTTCCCTATTCCTTATTGGGCTTGGATCAAGCTTATGGGCCTTCTACATAAGCTTGACCTTAAACAAACATAAAGGCCATAACAAAGCTACCTATTACATATGAAATATAAATACTTGAAATCTTGTTTAGAGTGATTCCAACAATCTCCCTCAAGTATATATGAATGTAAACGTGAAGGCGTTGATGTAATAGTAGTCGTGACGCCTTCCGCATTCTTCTTTCTTGTGAGAGGAATTGCCTTGATTCAAACAATCTCCCAGTAGAGAGATAGTTATCTTTGAACGGTTAAGCTTCGACGTCATCTTTAACTTTGTTCTTTGATCATTTGTTCTTTGTGGTGAAAGTGATAGTATGTTGTTGTCTCGCATCACCGTCTCGTGTCCGCTTCACGCCCAATGTCTCCACGTCATTCTTCAACATGCTCACACGCCTATGACGTTGGAATTCAATACCGATGAAGTTCTCTAAGTCTTTAACTTTGTAGATTCTTTGGTTAGACGAAGAATCATTCGACGGTTGTGTTGCTTTTGAATAGAACTTCCATTAGTGATGATGTTGGCGTGAGCATGAGAAGAATCAAGACGATCATTCCGCCCGAGCTTCCATAAGAAGAAAACATTGCAAACGGTTAGAAATAAGCGGTTTCCAGACTTACAAGTTTGAACTTGAGAGTGTTAACAAGATAGTGTGAAAACACAACTCTAATTCTTACAAAGGCCGCTCCTAAACCGGAGTCCCACAGTGAGATAACGCGATGTACCAAGTACATCTACAAGCTTCGATGAGTCGAGGTACACCAAGCATCACCTCACGATCAGACCGTTTGAGACACACTCCGCGTAATCCACGGGAGTTACCGAAGCGACCGCCGTCGGTCATTTGATGTTGACCGGCAGAGTTTCCATTCAATCACCGAGGATCACAGATGTGAACCTCTCATAAATGTTCTCGATGATTGCTAAGATCCGTGAAGGACTCGATATGAACCATCAATCATCAAGACCTTATTTTGATCAACAAGTGATTAAATGTCAAGTGTTCCTAAGAGATCTTTGATGAATCTCGTGGCTCTAGACTCAACAAGTGCGCTTTTGGTTTACCCTGGAGGAGACTATGGAGAAGGTCTCTTCTTCAATACCAAAGAATCTCTCAAGAGAAAGCCAATAGTTTATGTAGGGTTCCCGTGAGAATGAAACAAGCTCGCTGAGAGAAACTTGAGTGGCTAAGAAGGTTTAGTGCATGCGCCACCGGGTCCATGACGACTTTAATCTTCAATACCGGTGTCACTAAGTGACAACCAAGAGTATATGAGTTGAACCCTTGTCCATCCTAAGTTGAATAACTGGAGGGCTATTTCTTTTCACCCTTTTCTTTACATTTCTTTTGATTCTTCAACTCCTTCTTTCTCCGATTCTCATTTTCTCCTTTTACAATCATTCCTAAGGACTCTAACACTAACTAATGGTAGTGTCCTGGGTAGATCCTCCGCTCGGGCGGATCATAGGACGGTTATTCCTAACCTTAGTCACCTTATAACTCCATGACTAACCTATGTTTGCCATTATAACCATCGAAGTTAAAATATCTCTCAAAGGGTTTGTAAATGAAAGACATGTTTGAACCACGGTGAGAGATAAGTTTTTGCATAAATACTCCCCTCCACATGTGCTTAATAGTTTTAATGGTTAAATGCACAGTGAGGAAAGAGCGCGACTTTATGAATTGATCCACTAAAGATAGACAATCTCCGCGAGACACGGTTACGTTGAATAGTTAAAGAGTTACATTGTCGGCTTTTAGGTGACAACTAGCTCTAATAACTACCTTGAAGGTGTAGACAAACCTCGAAGGTTGTCATACCCGTCGAGTTCATGTCTATCAAGAGCTTCTCGAATGGTACCTTCTACTAAGACGAGTCCTTTGCGAGACACGCTACATCACTAGCTAACTAGCTTGAAATTATTACCCGTCTGTGACAAGTCTTTTCGAGTTACAAACATTTTAGTACCGCCAATTCGTTGGTTAAGTCCGAGGTACACTGATTCATTTGCATTCAAAGACAACATATTCTTATCACACAATTTTCTCCCTCAAAAATGGCATATAAAAATGTTATTTTGAACGGTTGAGAATAAATATGACCATTTTGAGTGTTTGTGGGAAGAGTGACCATCGTGAACAATTTGTGAACAAAGTTTTAATTCAAATACTCCCTCAATTAGTGATATAAACGGTTGAGGTTTTGAAAATCTTATGGGAAGTACTTGTCTTTTGAGCAAAACCTTGAAAATGAAAGGTTTGATAGGTTTTACTCAAAAATAAGAAGCTTTCGCTCCTATTATAAGGATTGTGGCAATCGAGGCGCACTACGTGGTCCTTTCTTGACAGACACGGGTTGTACACTATTATGTGTATGGTTGATATGGTGATTCGAGGTCTTGGAAGATGGAAGAAACCCATCTTCAAGTTAGAGAGAGAAAGCTAGAGAGAAGGGAAATACTATGTGTTTATTGAAAAGAGAAGTGAATTACACAAAGAGATCTCACCCTCCATGGAAGTATGGAGGGTATTTATACCCAAACACTTACATCTATCACTAAATGACATAACAAGCCCTTGTGTTTGAGGTAACAAAGATAGAAATGTAATCCCGCCAATGTCGCTCCATTTACGAGTTAGAGCGATTCCAACAATCTTCCCCAATGGGACGACATAAGGGATTACTTACAACATTTACTACAAATATAGAAAACAAATAAAGAAAGGTCTTCATAAGCTCTTTAAGTGCCGAGGATGATGAAAGGTTACGCTTTTGTCTTCTTCTCGTACCTTGACTTGAGAACCGCTTTTCTTCACTTGTAGGCAAATGATGTAATATGCATAAATTGGATTAACTTCCCCAATTCATGCCGCATGTCTTTAGCGACTTCTCCGACACTCCTTTTGGCGAAGTTTCAATCGACTTCCCCAAACCGACAACCGCCTTCACAGATTCAAACTTTGATGTAGTGAACATTTCTTCTAACTTTTGAAGTTTTCAAGACGCAATGAATTTGTAGATGAGCAAAGAAACCACACAAGGTAAATCGACTTGTTATGGAAAATCCGCTCGGGGTAACATGCAAGAAATCAACAAGATCTTCTCACGTATGTAGATGCTTCACACCAAATGCACTACTAAAGACGAAATGAAACGACTTCCCTCAATGTTGCGGTCTATCTAATAGTAGTTACCGTTAATCTGCAATTACCGATAAAATGACCGTGTAAGGCATCATAACATCCTATTTAGGTAATCTTCACACGATAACTCGTGAAAGTGAGACGATAACACCAAAGTGAGACGCTTGAACCACAAATCGCCTCATTTCTTCCCCGATTGAAGAAATTCATGAAAGGAAACGGTTTTCAAAAATCCAAAACATCAAAGAAGCAAGGAACACCTATACTCTCTTCCCCGATGTTTTCAACGAATCGTAATCATACACCACGATGTTGATGATGAAATTGAGACATCGAAACCATGTATGTTCAATTAATCGAACAAGTGTGAAGTACCATAAATATCTTGTGAGAATCACCGATAAAAACTTCTACTCGTGTATACTCTTCTCATCTAACTCTTTACCGACCCCATTATCATTCGACGGCTTTTTGTAGTGACTATCGATGGAGAAAACCCAATATGACGAACTTGAGACCAAGTAGTATAACCCGAACTTGTGACTTAAACTTGCACTATTGTCGACGAAGAACCCTTTTTCTTAACTCCATTGAAAAAGGTAAACTTAAAGTTTCTCAAATTATCCACACCTTAGTGTGACACTTGAGCACAACAACGTAACTCCTTAAAAGTGATAGTTTAAGTCGTGAGCACAACAACGTAACTCCTTACATCGTGTTCAACTAGATAACTCAAGTCTTTGTCAATCGAAAGGTTAAAGCTCGAACAAGGATCTCAAGAATCATGCATCCAACCAACCCCGATAACTTCCGGATACTAAGTACACGCACTCGTGAAATCCCACTTCAACCTCAAATAAGTAATAAAGAATTAATTCCAGAACACATCTTGCGGTTAAACGCTCAAAACTAGCCTTCGATAACGGTTAAAATGAACTTTGATAATGGTTTATCCCGATCTTATCAAAATGTATCCTCGTGAAAATTTTCGTGAACCAAAATACCACTCTTTTGCCGACGACAATGCTAAAATTAACACAAATGTATTAAATTACACCGGATAATAAAATCATTGGAGCCCATCACTTAAGCATATTCGGATTCAAAATTTAAATTCTAAAATGTATTTTAATCACTTAAGATTAAAATACATTTAATCTAACATGTAGCCGAATATAAGAATCATGTGAGTATGTCATTCGCCCAATTCATAAATCAATCCAATCCAATCCAACTTAGGTGTGATTTACCATTTCACCCAAGAGTGAAAAAAATGGATCAAAGCCCATCAAAAGATAACACCGATCCAAATAATCACCTTAAACGCACGGATAAAAAACGATACCTAATTATTCTCATTGAGATATCCGCCACCACACTTATCTCTCCTACACGCAGGATCTCAACTAACTATAGATCTCATCTACATCATCTCATCTCACATCAAGCTTAACGAGATCTCAACATCTAATCTTTTTCGCCTTCCACAAAATCGATCACCCCATCAAAGCCCACAAACACAAACACAATGGAAGTAGTACCTTACTAAGTCTTCATTTGTCTGCGTGAATTGAATCAAGAAATCAAGTCTTCAAGATCCTAAATTGGGTCTCGGTAGGTTATAATTGTGGTTTTGGTTTGAACGATTTAAAGAAAAGTTTGTAACATAATTGTTATAAAACTTTCTTTTCATTCGGATAAAAGATTAATTGATAAGCATCGATGATGATAAACTCCTTTTGGTTATTGATATTGTTCAAACTTTTATATACCAAAGAGGAGTAATCTGAGATCGTTTAGTCAAAAGGAAGTAAGAGTCTTGGAAGTGATAGTTAGGATTTGAAGTTGATTTATGGTCTTGGACCAAGTCGCACAAAGTCTTTGGTATTTTGTTGTCGGCGTGGTCAAGGTCGCTTTTACGCGTAACCTTCTTTTTCTTTTCTCGATATTACGCGTAAGGTTTTTGCTTATGCGAGGCATACGCTGTAACATTGCTTATGCGTAGCCTCGCGCGTAACCTTGCTTAGGCGTAGCCGTAAGCTTAGGCGTAAAAGCATACGCTGTAACATTTTCTTACGCCGTAACTTCACACCACGCGTAACACCATTGTAGATTCCCTTTACGCGTAAGTTTAGGGTTTTGACCCGTTGACCACTTTTCCCAAGAATGTATTTCACCAAAATCCGTCTAGGTTCAAATGACCCAAAAAAAGAAGCATAAAGACACCGTTTGACCACAAGAATTCACGAGATGGACAAAATATCGACGAGTAAAATATGGTTAAAAACTGCTTGTGAACAACAAAGATACAAAAGCGATTATGACCCATAAAATTTTTGACCATAAATGATACATTAAAAAGTCTTGTATAAAACTGCTAAACACAAAAATTTATATGAAAGGTTAAAAGCTTAGTTTTAACAGATCTAACAAGAACGATTTTAACATGATATATCACCAAAATCAACCAATGATAAAAATCCAACCTTGCTCGATACCATCGTTAGGTCACTAGTTTTACAACACAAGCTTATAAGATAAGAGATAAGGCGATTGAACAAGTAAACAAGCACACACACACACAATATTGTAATCGGTTACGCGTAGGAGGTGAGTGAAAGAATAACTTGAACAACCAACCTTCAAATGAAGGTTATTATATGTATTTATAGGCAAGGAGCTAGGCAACACCCTCTCCTTCCCTATTCCTTATTGGGCTTGGATCAAGCTTATGGGCCTTCTACATAAGCTTGACCTTAAACAAACATAAAGGCCATAACAAAGCTACCTATTACATATGAAATATAAATACTTGAAATACTGTTTAGGAGTGATTCCAACACTATCTATAATACTTTATAATGCATTTAGGTCTTCTAAAATTAGAAGGCTTAAAAATTCAGACTTTTATACTTGCTTATTATGGAGAGAATTAAAAAAAAAATAAGATAAGGAGCTTCAATCATTAAGTGACATGTGTCACTTCTCTAACTAAAAAATAACAAAAAGGGTGAAGCTCTAACAAACTAAAATAAAGAGCTCCAATAATGGAGTGACACATGTCACTTCCTAACTAATTAATCATATTTATTTTTAAATTTAAATATCTTTTAATCCGTTTAATTTTTTTATGATCTAATTTCACCATATTTTTTAAAATTTTGTGCTCTTTAATTCAACATCCATTTTGATATATTTTTATGAGTTTTAGTTTTACATTTTTGTAAGTTTATTTTATTTTGATTCAAATTTTATAACTTTAACCTTTATTTCAATCAATACAAACTTTATTTATCAAAATCATTTACTTTTGGGAAAGTGTTTGACGGGGAAAGAGATCGTGAAGGTCTTTTTATATGCGGGAATAATGATGTCACGGGAAAGATACGTAAAACCTAAACAAACACATACAACTAACACATATACATTTAGAGTGTTGTGAAATGAATTCACTAAGCGTGTTGGGAATTGCGAGGAGAGTTGGGTTAGCAATTCATTTACTATATTTATCACCGCCGCTGTGTGCGAGTATCTAACTAGTTATATGTATTATAGATATGAAGAAAAAGAAAAAGAAGCACCAAATTTGATGGTAAGCATAGTAAGCATCTAAAAGAGGAGAACAAGGTCGGAATTTCTTCACTTATCTAAACATTTCAATAAGATGCCTCTATAATCTATTTGAGAACCATAAAATAAAAAACGGATACATTTAAGTTAATAAAATTGCTTATAACTCAAATAGATGCATATCAGAATACGTGGTTACAGTTACAGTTCTCATGTTTCCTGATTTTAAACAACTTCTCATCTGAACATGACTTTGTTAACTAAAAAGCAATAGAAGAATCGGTCATGGTCTATTGTTTTGTAACGAAAAAATACATCACAAAAGTAGTACTAAGCTTGAACAAGGAAAGTGCTATTGTTTTGTACTCCATAATCAAAGAAAATGGTGTCTCTCATTCTCAAATTATGGCACTTCTCTTAAACCACTATCCTCAATTCCTTAAACCACTATCCTCAATTCCTTTTATACTTATAAACACAACAATTTAGCACAAATAAGATCATCCAGATAAACTATTACTCCATATAACATTTTTAATCATCCATTTTTTATTACCGGAAAATCCTAGTCGGTCACATGTTTAGATCACATAAAGGAGGTAACAATTCAAAGACATAAATACTTATTTAGACATTTTAATTTATGTTTGACATCTCTAAGGTCAATTGATGGTTTAAAAGAGTGCATTCCCAAGAATCGTATCTATAGTCACAAATAAGTGAGTAAAGATGAGCCAAATGAGGATCAAGCACTCGACTTGCAAAGAACATCAATGTGGTTGATACAAACACCATATAGTGCACCAAGAACCCATTTATTGGTAAAACTTACATTAGCTTCAATAGAATTTCATTAATCCTAGCTCCATAAACCAAGATCATTAATGCGATTGTAAGATTCCGAAACTCGTCATTCCAAGCTCTAGATCTTGCACTATAGCCATCATTTTTTCCCTCAAGAATCGCCGGAAATGATACAACAATCTGAGTGATCAACAAGAAGTAGTGTTTCGGTGCAAGGGCAAATGAAGAATGAACCAGCTTCTCCATTAATCCCAAGATCATTTATGTGTTTTGAGCATGGTTTGTAAACTTCGACCTTAGCAAACACTCCGTCATACTTTTCAGTTTCCATTATAGGTTCACGACTCATTATGAATCCCAATATTTTACTAACTGATGATGTCTTAATGTTGAATAGCTTTGTAAAAGATGTCATAACACCACCCTCCTCCCCATCATCCATACACCATATACTAGTTCATCATTGACCTCAAGAGCGTATGCAGACACAACAAGAGATTCATTTAGCTTAGAAATGGAGATATATCGTGAAACCTGGTTTGCTATACTAACCGGGAGGTGTACCTCTTTAAATTCATGGGTAATCAAATCAAATGACAAGATAAAACTCTTATATTGATACACACCATCATTACCAACAATCCTATCAAAAGCAACCCAAAAAATAAACCTATCTATAGCAACTTGAGTTGTCGGTCTAAGCCTAATCGATTCACGCGACACATTGCTACTTGGTATCATCTTCTAAGTCTTGGAGCTCAATGTAAATATTCCAACTTGCCATGTCATGTTATGCGTAGCTATCTTTTGGAAAGACATTCTAACAATAGCTGGATCATAAGTTAAAGGACAAACCCCAAAACCAAAATGAGTAAGATTTTCAGATGTGGTGTTGAACACACAAGGCACGACAATACCAACCGATTTCCTAATCGAAGGGTTCCAAATAACAACCATATCTGTTGGGCAACAGTTCTTGTAACACCACAAACCACAAGAGCTACCAATTACTTGTGAATATTTAAGTTGCTTAATGAGTAAAGGAACATTTGGAGCAAAGTCTTGTTGGTTCAAAATGTCATTATCTACGAAACGAACATACTTTTCAACATTAAAAAAATCTATGTACCTTAAAAGTAGACTATGTGGCGGCTGAGTGTCGCGGGCGCCGTAACCAGTGATAAATTCGGGGCGGTCGATAAAGGACTTCCATTGTTTCGAAACGGCCCTGCATCGAAGCAATGACTTAGACATCAGGAACCCTTTTGATGATTTCCATTTGGATATCAAAGGGAATATTGTCTGACATTTTATGATTAATTTTGGGAGCTATCATCTTTTTCTTTTACCAGGTGAGGTGAAAAGATGCAATGAAGGTGGACAAAATATAGTCTATTGGTCTAAGGCCCAACCAAAAAAAACCGCTATTGGCCTTTTTAATGACCCCACTTATTTGTAGAGGTGGAAGCTAGCCAAGTATAAGCAAATGCAAAGGCCCAAAAATACTTCCATGGTCTTGAGATAAATCAGATCGAATTAATGACATTACAAGATAAACTTTTTTGATATTTGGATTTCAAAGGGTATGTTGTATGACATTTGGAAAAATTTTAGGGTTTTTAAAACAAGTGATGGAGCGTTTGGAATGTGAAAAATGAGAGATATTGCCTTAATATTGTGTTTTTAGTTTAAATTTGAGCGAAAAGGAAAAGAAATTGAATATCGTTTTTTGTATTCTTGTGTATTTTTTATGAAAAGAAGTAATTTTAGAGGAAATACAAATAACTTTAATTTGGTTAAGTGCAATTTTTTGTACACTACACACTTTCCAAGACAACGTGACCATCATGTGATTATTGTGAACCCATTCAACGAAGGAAAAAAAGCATGTCATGTCCAAATTGAAAATAATATGGAGTATATGGGTCAAAATGAAAGTTAAAAACCCTTGAACACACAATCCCCAAGAGCATGTAGTATAGAGCTTCTAGAAAGCACTCACAATTCCACCGGTCTCTAAACGTCATCTCAATTCTAAAAGATCAGAAGGCACACTGGATGTTGTATATAGTTGCAGTATTAAATCATTGAGTTTGTGATTCTAATGGATTTGGAAAACTTGTGGAACATATATTTTCCTGTTAAAGTGTAACCGGACTTAATTATACAATAAGAGCATTCTCATTCATAACATCATAACACCAATAAAACCGTCCACGTCAGCGTCACATCAGCTTAAACATTTAACATTAACATCCCCAAAAACACCCACAACCATAACATCTCAATAACATCAATAACACCAATAACATTTCATATTTTCAATTTCAATCACTAAACTAAAACAAACACTTCATTTATTAAACTAAAACAAACATTTCATTAAAATTGAAAACATATTACAATACGAGATTAAAAAAAATTACAGCTAAATAAAAAATACATCGAAATTAAAAAAACACACCGCAAATTAAACGTTACAACATAAAGGAAATGACAACGAAAAAAAAACAAAACATAGCAAATGCTTATTCATCATCGTCGCTCTCTTGTTGTTGTCTATGTCGTTCAAAATTTTTCAGCCAAACATGCTCCATAAGGTCCTGTTGGAGTTGGGTATGCGTTTGTCGGTCGTGTATTTCTTTTGCCTTACTACTGTGAGTATCACATCTTTCGACCCATCTTCGTTGCCTCAAATTTGCTGACGGATCCACCCACAGTTCATTATAGTCACGTAATGCAAATTTTTGATCTTTTATAATCATGTTATGCAAAATAATGCAACAATACATGATTCTACGTATCGTGGCAATTTCCCATTAACGTGCCGGTTGTTGTAGTATACCCCAACGGCCTTGAAGAACACCAAAAGCACGCTCAATATCCTTTCGGCACTTTCTTGTCTCCTTTAAAGCACGATGTTTTTCATTAGTTGTTGCCGTGAAGGATTTGACGAAAGTTGCCCACCGTGGATAAATTCCATCACCAAGTAATACCCATGTTCATACCTAGTTCCGTTGACCATATAAGGTGCTCTTGGGGCATTATCGCAAGAAGGTCATCGAATAACGAGAGTTATCTAAAACATTAATATCGTTATTTGCCCTCGCCATCCCAAAAATGCATGCCGATCCATAAATCTTGAGAAGCAACAACTTCAAGCATAATTGTTGGGTATTTTTATCACCCCTAGCAAAATGCCCTTGCCAAGCCATCGGACAATTTTTCAATTCCCAGTGCATACAAATAATGCTACCAAGCATTCTCGAAACCATGTTTTTCTTCATGTTGTTGATAAATTTTTGAATGTCGGCCCATGTTGGTTTTCTTAAATACTCCGCATAAACAAATCAATAATACATTTGTTAAAATTATCAAGACATAATTGTGAAGTACTCGCACCCATTTGCAAGTATTCATCAATGCATCGGTGAGGTGTCGACGCCAATTGGCGATGGCGACGACACTTCATTAGAGCACTTATACTCATTCGACCACAAGCATCGGTGTTTGCATAAAGTAATTAAAATGATCCGAATATTATCGGAAGTATAAGATTCAAGACCTTCAACTATTTGCGTGAATAGTTTCCGCTCATACGAAATCTTCTACGAAAATTCGGTTTGAATACTTACAACCTTGTTTAAATAATCGCTATGCAGACGTCCTTCGCAAGCTCACGCTCACGATATATATGGGTACGAGAACGAGTAGGATGTTGAGATTCAATATCTTCTTCTTGTTCCAACTGAAGGTGATACTCGTACGCGGACGCCATAAATTGGAAGTCTGCTAAGTCTTCTCTGTCTGACCAAGACAGAGGAATATCACCAAATTCATTTGGATCCATTGTGAACGAATTTGATTTTTGAATTATGAAAGTGTTAGAGGAAGTATATAAAGTGTGAGAGGAAGTGTGAAAAAAATAGAGTTTTAGTTGGGTATTTATAGTGGTAAAATAATGTTTTTGATTTTTTTAAAAAAAACTAGCCGTTAGGGGGTTTTATGTAAATTTTTAAAAATGTAACGTTAGAGGGGCTAATTTGTAACATTTTTGATTTTTTTTTCCTTCCCCTATAACGCCGTTATTTCGCTTCCCCTCCAACGGACTAACGCCTCTAACGACGTTAACCCCGGCTATAACGCCGTTAAGGCGTGATGAATGGAGATGCTCTAAAGATGTAGTGGTTAATGATAGTTGTTGTTGTTGTGTATTACTAGCTGATTCTCGATATACCGTGTATCACAGTCATGCAATGGAAAGTAATTTCATGCATGATTTCATCAATGTTCATTTGTGTAAATACTACATATTAATGCAACTCGTAAGGGACTTTGGCATTGGGTTTTCCCAAAAAAATATATATATTTATAGTTCTCATTTGACTCAATTTCGATCAATTTTGACAGCCAACACATAACATATCATTTGCAGTTGTGTTTTTTTGCGCACACATATAAATTGCACAATAACTATGCATCTAAATGTAAAAATGGGTCAAATGGTCTTAGATTAAAATACTAGAATACTCATGGTTGCAGTTCCCAGATAAACAATACTCGTAGGTGCAACAAAAGCGCAACAGGATACGTGAAACAATATTTTCTAAAAGAGACTGCGTAAAGCTTTATTTTCTCTGTTAAACAATACTTTATTTTCTCGTTAAACAATACTGTAAGTGTGTTTGGTAGAGAGAAATGGTATAAGAGAAATGGAAATGTTGTAGCCACCGTAAAATTTCACTATCATCAACTTTCATATTAATAAACTAGATTGTTTATCAAAACTTATTTGAGCTAAGTTGAGCATTTTAGCATGTACGTTTCATTTTATTGCATAAAATTTATGCATCTCCGAGTAGTCTTATTTAATCATGCCCGATATTTACCGATAGCTAAATCCGCCTCACAAGAAATTTTCTTGTCTTACGAGCCGCACGCTGCATCGACACTCAATTAGTTATGGCTAAAGTCAAATAAATATTTCTACGAGTTAGAATTAATATTTTATTTTTACCTTTATAAAACATGCTAAAATTATATATTACACGCTTGTGCAAAAGCATCAAACCAGGACACCGTGACCCACATTTAAGCTCAAACGGGACATGAAATACATAACGAAAATTTGAGATAATCTTACACGTTACCACCCAAATTACAACTCATAGTGACACATATTATATTAGAAAGATGTGAAAATGCTACCTTACACATTAGGAACTAACTAATAACATATAATGTCCATACACCTTGTTAAACACTAGACTATTGGACCTAAATGAGATCCTTTCTTTCTTTTTCTTCCTTGTAACCGAATACACCTACAAAATGTACACACATCTCTTCAAAACTTGCAAACACATTGACTTTTGAAACATGCTTGAGAAGTAAACATAATACCCAACATGTAACCAAGCACTATGACACACTTTTTCTTCCCTTTTGTCCTTGACTGCCGTATACCTTCCAAAAACCACAATCCATTTGCTTGTTTTCCTTTAATACTCCCTAGGTTCAAGTATAATCAACTTTGCATGTATCAATGCTCAAACTCTTGGTCATTAACCAAAAGTCCTTCTCCTTTTTCCTTCTTAAAAACCCACGAGCCCACAAGTTTCATCACACATCTCACTTGCAAAAAAATTCCACCAAAACCTCTAAGTGTATTCAAAGATTAGCCTTGGAAGTTTGGGTAAGAAGTTCTGGAAATAAGTTTGGAAGCTTGGTTTTCTCTTGGTTTGCTCTAGCTCACTCCCTTCGACACATACTCTTCCACAACCCTCTTTAAGCTCATTAAATTTTTCAAACACTCAAAGGGAAAACTAAGGGTACTTGAAAACAAACATAAGGGTTTTAGAAGCAAGGTAATCGGGTTCACTTTGGAACGATATCGGGTTCACTTTGGGAAGCATATCGGGTTTCTTTGGTTCTCATTCTTGTCCGTGACGTATTCTTCACCACCACTCTTGGTGTCGTAAGTATTCCTCCATTTCCGTATGTAGGACGATATAATTTCTTAACCATTTATAACACATCGACACGTTGTCACGACACTTGTACACGACTCGCTCATAAAAAGCTACGTAGCATGTTACCTGCTATTGTATTAAACTTGAGTGGATAGAAAACTCGTTTTGTTGTCAACCCATTTCGAAACTAACTACAAACACAAATGTAATACTTAGATTGTTCCCTTGGTTTACTCGACACACAAACGCACATTTACGGTTTAATGGGAGTTTTCTTTGGACTAAAAACAAGTAACTAAGTAACTATAAACCTAAAGCTAACTTGAGTATTAACACATCTTTGGAATAATGTTAAAAGGCTCACCTTGGACTTGTGTTTTCATCCGACAAATCAAACAAAACGATTTACAAACCAGCATGCATGCATGCTCTCGTGTGTTTTGTGCTAAAGAAAACGCACCTAAGCATACATTAAAAGTCCACCGTGGAGAAAGCTAGCACCAAAGTGGAACTAGTCCACTGGTTGGGACGTTTGACCGTGAACGAGAGGTCCTCGGTTTGAAACCCACTGCTGGCACTTTTCCTCCTCTTTTATTTTGCAACTATCACCCTTTTGGCGTAACTAGCCCTCCACTTCAAGTAACTATATAACTAAAGTAAAACATACTTCTAAAAATATAAAAATCAAACCTTTGAAAATATTTTGTGAAAGCAGATTTTGAGGGACTAAAAGCGACAAATTCGAAACTTTGAGCATGAGATATTTTGGGAACAAAGTGTCATTTTCTAAAAGTTTAAGGGCTAAACTCGTACTTTTGTAAATCAAGGGTAAAAGTGAAAATTGAGAAGAGTTTAGCAAAACTTATAAATTTCATTATAAACCCGTAAAAATAAGTATATTGAACATAACATTTTTAAATAACGATAAGATTTATTTCATGCACAAAAATATATATATAAGTATATGTATATATTTTAGAAAATCATTAAGTATATGTAAAGAGATATATATATTCCGATAAAATACCCGGGGAATCTAAATACGTTAAAATGCTCTATTATTTTGGTCGTAAACCAAAACGTATATCATTATTCTGAGACTTGCCATACTAATTATAGGTCGCGTGACGGTACTTCGTGCTCATACTACTTGACTTTACACTACTCGGATACTATTTGCTAAGGTGAGTTCATAGCCTCGCCTTTACTTATTTCTTTCAAACCCCGCGAGGGAGATGCATGCTATAAACTAGAACACAAGTCTTTTCTTAAACCGTATGCTTGCTCGATCATTATTATTATAGCCTAAGTTTCCGCCATAAGTCCCTTACATCATGAACCATTAATCACTTGCTAGTGAACGCGAATATTGTGGATAGTACTATGGAATTAACGACCCGACTCGGTTATCGGAAATAACCGAGGCGCACTATATTTGGTTAACTATGGAATTGGCAATTCCATCTCGAGGGCAATATTATTACTTACACCAAGAATTAGGTGTATGCGTATTAGTTTGGTGTCATGAGCTTAGTGCATAATAATAATCTATGTTTTCCATGGTGATTGTATTCAAGCAATTATCATCTCTTACTTGTGTTCAACTAATTTATTTAAACCTATGAATATCACTCAACTTTTGTTGACTTTTTAAGCATGTTCATCTCGTGTACTAATTAGAATATCATGAAGGCGTGGAGTGGACGTCATGGGACGCTTGAAGTGGTGTTGTTTTCAATTAAAGTTATCATTTCATAAACGTTTAAACTATCTTTGTGTAACTTCAAAACATGTGGTATTCCTTTTGTGTTTCCAAACACCGAGTTCTATGAAATGGTAACTACCTTTATTAAAACGCCTCTTTAGAGTCGTTTTCTATAACTTATGACTATGATCCTCTAAGTAATACCCCAAATAGTCTTCCGTCACATTGTGATTTTGGGGTGTTACAGATTGGCATCGAGCCTAGGTTATAGAGAACCAACTTGTATTTTCAAAACAAATTGGACTATAACCACTTTTTTCAAATGGACCGCTTTACACCACCACTTCACATCCTCCGCACCTACTGCACCGATAACATGTAGGAGATTCACTTAGCGATAATACATGACTAGTAAAACTTTGCATGATAAAACTTATAATGCTAGCTTTCATTTAGTTAGGCATTTAGATTTTGTGGCGATTATGCGCGACTAACTAAATCTTATTTATCGCATGGCTTTATTTACTTATAAGTGCATATTTTCTTTGGGTTGTTACAGCACCATGTCGCCTCGCTACTCACCCCATCGACCGACTTCCGACATTGAGATGGAAGATGCTATGTCCTCCGCCTCTACTCCCATGGCACCGCCTCATTGCACCTGTGTCCTCCGAGATCGAGCCCTTCGAGGAGGGTGAAGTCGTTGTCACCCCACCGCTTTGACCATACCCGAGCATCGCTGCTTTTTGGTCCCCCACTTATGACCGATATCCGAGTCACAGCAGTGGCTATCACCTTCGACATTGTATCACGTACACCCTCACCCGCCGATTCCGTGTCTTCTACTTCTCGCCCATCACCACTACCGGTTCAAGGCGAAGGCGAGCTAGGTTCTCAAACCCCACGAGCTCGCGCCATTCGGTCACCATTCCGTTACCGTAAGGATGGTGCTACTTTATACATACCGCTCGGAAACGAGTGAGGCACCCATCACTTTTGTTCCACCTCCGACATACCATCATCCTCTCGCTTCCACCATCACCGCCCTACACCACCACTCATACATGTTTCACCACTACCACCACCTACCACATTCATTTATCGCACCACCACTGCACGGTTTCATCCTCATCCTGCATCATCACCCTTGGTGATGCATACCGAGCCGGTGACATCTCTTGGGAGAGAGTCCATTTCTCACCCGCACATCTGCACCCATATCATCGTGTTGTGTTTGGTACCTCCGAGCCGAGAGTCCATGGGAGGGTCGATGCTAGACGTTGGTCATACATGATGCCGCCATTAGTCGATGGAGGTCGGAGGAGGGTGCACCTAGCGCTATGGAGCTTGGGGAGCATCCGTTTACTATCGTTGAGACTCTCCTCGTTACGGAGAACCCTTCATCATACCATTCCGTTGTTAGTCGCCCGAGTGTCCGCGAAATGAGGATCACTTGAGGATGTTGTGGCATTTGTTGATGAGGTTCCGCTGGTACGACGAGAACATTGAGGATGAGGTTGGAGAGCTCCTTAACGGGAGAACCACGATGGAGAGAGTGCTTGATAGGATTGGTGCCAGAGTGAGAGAGCTAGCGGAGTAGTTATGTGTTAGAGAGGAGGATGGAGTCGATAGATTAGGACCGCCGGATGAGTGAGATATTGGAGGAGTCGTGCGACGACGCCGGAGAGGATGATTATCATGGAGACTCGTGCACGCTTTGGAGCGAGATTGGAGGCACGAGATAGAGAGGTGGACGATCCGCGAGCTAGTCCGTGATCTACAACGCCGATTGAGGGCACACCCGACAGCCTCTAGATTGGTGATTCATCTATTTAGTTTTCTGGTACCTTAGCCTGCCGCATGTGGCACTAATAAAGGCCTTGTATTCGCATGTTTTGTAAACTATCGAACAAGCTATTTATGCGACATTGTATGGTATTGTATCACTATGTATGGATGATAGACATATGGCATTATGGTTGTTATTTCTTGATGTTCTTATGTATGGTGATCTTTCTTATTTATCGGTTTGTGTGAATCAAGTGATCATTTATATATATTCTCTTGTGTGGTTCTAACATATTGTGATTCTTTCTTATGATGATTATACTCTATTGATATAATGTGATGATCTTGACTATTATGAAACCATTTTTTTATAATAATTCACACTTATGTTGAATGATTCTAAATCGAGTGTATGTCTTTAGAAAATGGCAAGAACGAGAACTACCTCTACTCCAACTCCCGAGATGACCCCCGATGCAATTCGAGGTCGGTTATGATGAGGTTGGTGCCGCTTTTGTCGCAAGACCGCCGAGGCGGTTCGAACAAATGAAGCCCCAAATCAAGCCAACCGGAATGAAACCGTGGTGAATCGCAAATGTGGATACAAGGAGTTCATGAATTGCAAACCTACCTTCTTCAAAGGAATCAAGGCGCAGTTGGCCTTATTCATTGGTTCGAAAGATCCAAATCGTGTTTCTTCTAAGTGATTGCTCGAAGATTGCAAGGTGAAATTTGCTACCGGTATCACTGTGTTGGAAGATGCATTGTCTTGGTGGAAGGCTCATGCCCAACCTATTGGCATGGAAGAATCCTACAAAACCACTTGGACCGAACTAAAGCAATTGATGATGAAGCAATACCGTCCAAGGACCGAGATCAAGAAACTTGAAGATGAATTCTATCATCCGACTACTAAGGGCAATGATCTCAAAACCTACTTCAAGCGCTCCAAGAATTGAAAGATCTATGCCCTTCCATGGTTTCTGATGATGTCAAGTTGCTGGAAAACCTCATTGGGGGATTACCCCGAAGCATTGAGGGCAATGTTACTGCATCAAAGCCCAAGACTGTGGAAGAAGTGATCACAATTTCCTACCAACTCATGGATCAAGTCCTGAAACATGGATCCGTGCAAGGCAATAACGACAACAAAAGGAAGTTTGATGACCGCCGAGGCAACACTTCAAACAACTACAACCACAACAACTCTTTCCATCACAACAATAACCGCAACAACAACAACCAAGGCCGCAACAATCACAATCAACACCGCAACAACAATCCCAACCCATACCACCAAAACCGAAACAACCACCACAATCAACAAAACCGTAGGCAAGAAGTTGTGCGGGCTTATGTCGCTACACCCGCCATCGGAAGAGGCTATGCCGACCACACCCTTTGTGCACTCGATGCAACCCGCATCATGTGGGACGTTGTACTATTAAGTGTGGAAAGTGTAACAAGGTGGGCCATACCCACAAGGATTGCCAAGCCTCGCATCGAAGTAACCTTCAACCCATTGGAATAACTTGCTTTGATGTGGAGAAGTCGGGCATGTCAAGAGTAGATGCCCAAAGTCAGACGGAACAACAACAACAACAATAACAACAACAACCCCGCTAGAGCAAGAGCTTATGTGCTAGGAGATGGAGATGCACAAGAAAACCCGGACGTCGTTACGGGCGTTTTCACTCAATCATCATTTAGCTAAGGTGTTATTTGATTCTCGAGCCGACAAAAGCTTTGTGTCTTCTAAGTTTGCACCCTTACTAAAAGTCACCCCAACCGTCCTAGATACCACATATGAAGTAGAGCTAGCCGATGGAAAAATAGTAGGAACTAACACTATCCTTCGAGGTTGCAACCTATCCTTATCAAACCACCCATTCGATATAGACCTCATGCCTATCCAACTTGGTAGCTTCGATGTCGCCATTGGCATGGATTGGTTATCCAAGAATCGTGCAAGAATCATTTGTGACGAGAAAGTCGCTCACATCCTCTTGATGGCAAAACTCTAATCATTCGGGTAATCATAGTAAGACCCGATTGAACATCATCTCGCGTTAAATCGCAAAGTACATAGAAAAGGATGCCACATTTTTCTAGCACAAGTAACGGAGAAGAAGAAAGCGGATGAGAAACAACTAAAAGACGCCCCGTGGCTAGGGACTTTCCCAAGTATTTCAAGACTTGCTCGGTCTTCCTCCGGTTCGACAAGTAGAATTCCAAATCGAGCTAGTGCGGAGCGGCACCCGGCACGAGCACCTTATAGATTGGCACCTCGAACTACAAGAATTGTCTCGACCAACTTCAAGAATTGTCCGAAAAGGATTCATTCGACCGAGTTCTTCGCTTGGGAGCTCCGGTCTTATTTGTCAAAAGAAGGACGGATCTTTTCGTATGTGTATCGATTACCGTGAGCTAAACAAGCTAACGGTGAAGAACCGATATCCATTGCCTAGAATTGATGATTTGTTTGACCAACCGCAAGGGTCAAGTGTCTACTCAAGATTGATCCGAGATCCGGGTATCACCAACCGAGAGTTAGAGAAGAAGATATTCCAAAACCGCTTCCGAACACGATACGGCCACTATGAGTTCCAAGTGATGCCATTTGGTTTGACAAATGCACCATGCGGTATTTATGGACCTAATGAACCGAGTGTAAACCTTACTTGGACAAATTTGTAATTGTGTTCATTGATGACATTCTCATTTACTCCCGCAACAAGGAAGAGCATGCGGAACACTTGAAAGCCATTCTAGAGCTACTCAAGAAAGAAGAATCGTATGCTAAGTTTTCCAAGTGCGACTTCGGATTCAAAAGTTCAATTCCTTGGTCACGTGATAGATAGTAATGGTCTTCATGTTGATCCTTCAAAATCGAAGTCACAAAGATTGGTCATCCCTACTACCCCTACCGAAATACGCCAATTTTAGGTCTTATGGTTATTATCGAAGATTTATCAAGGATTCTCGAAAATCGCTAAACCTCTAACGGAGTTAACCCGAAAAAGAAGAATTTTGACTGGGTGAAAACAAGAGTTAGCCTTTCAACTCTTGAAACGAAAGCTTTGTGAAGCTCCTATCTTAGCCTTACCCGATGGAGTGGAAGATTTTGTGGTTCATCGTGATGCATCACACCTAGGGTTAGGTGCGGTATTGATGCAAA
Source organism: Chrysanthemum lavandulifolium (assembly GCA_022545495.1). NCBI lineage: Eukaryota > Viridiplantae > Streptophyta > Magnoliopsida > Asterales > Asteraceae > Chrysanthemum > Chrysanthemum lavandulifolium. Next base: position 229,440,355 of record CM040245.1, on the reverse strand, counting down.
GAAACAAGGTGATCGCTATGCTTCATGACAACTCAAAACTCATGAGAAGAACTACACTACCCATGACTTGGAATTAGGAGCCGTGGTTTTCGCCTCAAAATATGGAGACATTACCTATATGGAACCAAGTGTACGGTGTTTACCGACCATAAAAGTCTCCAACACATTCTTGATCAAAAGGAGTTAAACATGCGACAACGCCGATGGCTAGAATTGCTTAGTGATTACGATCGTGAAACCGCTATCACCCGTGAAAAGCAAATGTCGTGGTCGATGCTCTTAGTCGAAAGGATCGACCTAAACCTCTTCGAGTAAGATCTTTGGGAATGACAATTAAGTCACCCTTCCATCAAAAATCCTTGAAGCTCAAGTCAAGCTCTCAAACCTGAAAACCGTCCCAACGAGAGAATCTTTGGAATGCCGGAAAGCGAGAACGGTTTTGCGCAAAGATCGGATGGAACCTTATGTTTTGGCGATAGAAGTTGGATACCACTTTATGGAGGAATACGGAACTCATTATGCATGAGTCTCACAAGTCTAAATATTCCATTCATCCGGATCCGACAAAATGTACCAAGATCTCAAGAAGCTTTATTGGTGGCCAAACATGAAGGTGAAATTGCAACGTATGTTGGGAAATGTCTTACATGCTCTCGAGTCAAAGCCGAATGTCAAAAGCCTCCGGATTGTTAACTCAACCCGAACTCCCGCTTTGAAATGGGAAAGAATTACCATGGATTTCATAACCAAACTACCAAAGACCGCTAGAGGTTACGATACCATTTGGGTTATCATCGATCGCCTTACCAAGTCCGCTCATTTCTTACCCATCAAGGAAAATGACGAAATGGAAACCCTTGCTCAACTATACGAAGGAAATTGTATCACGACATGGAGTGCCAATTTCCATCATTTCGATCGCGATACTGCTTTACCTCTCACTCGAAATCTCTTCAAAAGCTTTAGGTACTGCTTGATATGAGTACCGCATATCATCCTCAAACCGATGGCCAAAGCGAAAGGACTATTCAAACCTTGGAAGACATGCTTCCGAGCATGTGTGATCGACTTTGGAAAAGGTTGGGATAAACACTTGCCTTTGGCGGAATTCTCTTACAACAATAGTTACCACGCTAGCATCAAGGCAGCTCCATTCGAGGCACTCTATGGTCGAAAGTGTCGATCGCCCATTTGTTGGGCCGAGGTTGGAGATGTCCAACTCACTGGACCTGAGCTTGTCCAAGAAACAACCGAGAAGATTGTGCAAATTGCCAACGACTTCAAGTCGCTAGAGATCGACAAAAGAGTTACGCCGATGTTAGAAGGAAACCCATGGAGTTTCAAGTTGGTGATCGAGTCATGTTGAAAGTATCACCTTGGAAAGGAAAAGTTCGATTCGAAAACGAGGAAAGTTACACCTCGATACATTGGCCCTTTCAAGATTCTCGAAAGAATGGCCCGGTTGCTTACAAGCTTGAACTCCGGAAGAACTTAGTAGAGTACACCCTACCTTTCACGCCTCAAATCAAGAAATGCTTGTCGGATGAATCTCTTGTCGTTTCACCAAAAGAGATTAAACTCGATGACAAGCTCAACTTTGTCGAAGAACCAATTGAAATCATGGATAGGAAGTCAAGCGACTTAAGCAAAGTCGCATCCCTATCGCCAAGGTTAGATGGAACTCCAAGAGAGGACCGAGTACACGGGAACGCTGAAGACACCATGCGTGTTAAGTACCGCATCTATTTGCAAATTCAACTCCGACAACCATCAGAACTAAAATTCGCGGACGGAATTCTCTTAAGGGTTGGTATTGTAGCCACCGTAAAATTTCACTATCATCAACTTTCATATTAATAAACTAGATTGTTTATCAAAACTTATTTGAGCTAAGTTGAGCATTTTAGCATGTACGTTTCATTTTATTGCATAAAATTTATGCATCTCCGAGTAGTCTTATTTAATCATGCCCGATATTTACCGATAGCTAAATCGGCCTCACAAGAAATTTTCTTGTCTTACGAGCCGCACGCTGCATCGACACTCAATTAGTTATGGCTAAAGTCAAATAAATATTTCTACGAGTTAGAATTAATATTTTATTTTTTACCTTTATAAAACATGCTAAAATTATATATTACACATTTGTGCAAAAGCATCAAACGGGACACCGTGACCCACATTTAAGCTCAAACGGGACACGAAATACATAACGAAAATTTGAGATAATCTTACACGTTACCACCCAAATTACAACTCATAGTGACACATGTTATATTAGTAAGATGTGAAAATGCTACCACACATTATGAACTAACTAATAACATATAATATCCATACACCTTGTTAAACACTAGACTATTGGACCTAAATGAGATCCTTTCTTTCTTTTTCTTCCTTGTAACCGAATACACCTACAAAATGTACACACATCTCTTCAAAACTTGCAAACACATTGACTTTTGAAACATGCTTGAGAAGTAAACATAATACCCAACATGTAACCAAGCACTATGACACACTTTTTTCTTCCCTTTTGTCCTTGACTGCCGTATACCTTCCAAAAACCACAATCCATTTGCTTGTTTTCCTTTAATACTCCCTAGGTTCAAGTGTAATCAACTTTGCATGTATCTAGGCTTACATAAACTCTTGGTCATTAACCAAAAGTCCTTCTCCTCTTCCTTCTTAAAAACCCACGAGCCCACAAGTTTCATCACACATCTCACTTGCAAAATTCCACCAAAACCTCTAAGTGTATTCAAAGATTAGCCTTGGAAGTTTGGGTAAGAAGTTCGAAATAAGTTTGGAAGCTTGGTTTTTCTTGGTTTGCTCTAGCTCACTCCCTTCGACACATACTCTTCCACAACCCTCTTTAAGCTCATTAAATTTTCAAACACTCAAAGGAAAACTAAGGATACTTGAAAACAAACATAAGGGTTTTAGAAGCAAGGTAATCGGGTTCACTTTGGAACGCATATCGGGTTCACTTTGGGAAGCATATCGGGTTTCTTTGGTTCTCATTCTTGTCCGTACGTATTCTTCACCACCACTCTTGGTGTCGTAAGTATTCCTCCCTTTTCCGTATGTAGGATGATATAATTTCTTAACCATTTATAACACATCGATACGTTGTCACGACACTTGTACACGACCTCGCTCATAAAAGCTACGTAGTATGTTACCGCTATCGTATTAAACTTGAGTGGATAGAAAACTCGCTTTGTTGTCAACCCATTTCAAACTAACTACAAACACAAATGTAATACTTAGATTGTTCCCTTGGTTTACTCGACACACAAACGCACATTTATGGTTTAATGGGAGTTTTCTTTGGACTAAAACAAGTAACTAAGTAACTATAAACCTAAAGCTAACTTGAGTATTAACACATCTTTGGAATAATGTTAAAAGGCTCACCTTGGACTTGTGTTTTCATCCGACAAATCAAATAAAACGATTTACAAACCCACGCATGCATGCTCGCTCATCGTGTGTTTTGTGCTAAAGAAAACGCAGCCTAAGCATACATTAAAAGTCCATGTGGGAGAAAGCTAGCACCAAAGTGGAACTAGTCCATTGGTTGGGACGCCGACCGTGAACTAGAGGTCCCTAGTTCAAACCCACTGCTGGCACTTTTCCTCCTCTTTTATTTTGCAACTATCACCCTTTTGGCGTAACTAGCCCTCCACTTCAAGTAACTATATAACTAAAGTAAAACATACTTCTAAAAATATAAAAATCAAACCTTTGAAAATATTTTGTGAAAGCAGATTTTGAGGGACTAAAACGACAAATTCGAAACTTTGAGCATGAGATATTTTTGGGAACAAAGTGTCATTTTCTAAAAGTTTAAGGGCTAAACTCATACTTTTGTAAATCAAGGGTAAAAGTGAAAAATTGAGAAAAGTTTAGCAAAACTTATGATTTCATTATAAACCCGTAAAAATAAGTATATTGAACATAATATTTTCAAATAACGATAAGATTTATTCCATGCACAAATATATATATAAGTACATGTGTATATTTTAGAAAATCATTAAGTATATGTAAAGAGATATATATCCGATAAAATACCCGGGAATCTAAATACGTTAAAATGCTCTATTATTTTGGTCGAAACCAAAACGTATATCATTATTCGAGACTTGCCATACTAATTATAGGTCGCGCGGACGGTGCCGTGCTCATACTACTTGACTTTACACTACTCAGATACCGTTTGCTAAGGTGAGTTCATAGCCTCGCCTTTACTTATTTCTTTCAAACCCCGCGAGGGAGATGCATGCTATAAACTAGAACACAAGTCTTTTCTTAAATCAGTATGCTTGCTCGATCATTATTATTATAGCCTAAGTTGCTCGCCATAAGTCCCTTACATCATGAACCATTAATCACTGCTAGTGAACGCGAATATTGTGGATAGTACTATGGGAATTAACGACCCGACTCGGTTATCGGAAATAACCGGGCGCACTATATTTGGTTAACTATGGAATTGGCAATTCCATCTCGAGGGCAATATTATTACTTACACCAAGAATTAGGTGTATGCAGTTAGTTTGGTGTCATGAGCTTAGTGCATAATAATAATCTATGTTTTCCATGGTGATTGTATTCAAGCAATTATCATCTCTTACTTGTGTTCAACTAATTTATTTAAACCTATGAATATCACTCAACTTTTGTTGACTTTTTAAGCATGTTCATCTCGTGTACTAATTAGAATATCATGAAGGCGTGGAGTGGACGTCATGGGACGCTTGAAGTGGTGTTGTTTTCAATTAAAGTTATCATTTCATAAACGCTTAAACTATCTTTTGTGTAACTTCAAAACATGTGGTATTCCTTTTGTGTTTCCAAACACCGAGTTCTATGAAATGGTAACTACCTTTTATTAAAACGTCTCTTTAGAGTCGTTTTCTATAACTTATGACTATGATCCTCTAAGTAATACCCCAAATAGTCTTCCATTTGTCACATTGTGATTTTGGGGTGTTACAGTTGTTTTTCGTTGTTACCAAACATTAGAATTGAACAAAATTCTCTACTGATTTCTATTTTTTGAGATTCTATTCTCTACTTCATTTTATTTCTTTGAAATTCTCTCTACCAAACGTGCCCTTAGGGGTTGTGCTCGCATGATTGTCACCTAATGTTGTTAAGCGTATGTAGGGTACTAAAAATTGCACTTAGCCGAGTTGAGGTTACTATGTTCTACATGAAATAATGAAGGGTACTAAAAGTTCCACTTAAATTGGTTTGGGCTAAAAGCCAAAATTTATTAATGAATTCTAAATTGTATTACAATGAGAAAAAACCAAATATAACATATTTTTAAGAAAAGTTGGATTAGGAAGAAAGTTGCATCCATTCTAAGGGGGCGTTTATTTTTTGCTTAATGGGTCCTTAGCTAAAAGAAATTGTCCCATCAAATTAAAGCTTAATGTTTCATTGTCTCTTAAATGGTCTAGTTAGAGAGAGAGAGGGAGAAATATTCACTCCTCCCCAATCAGATCAAGCAAGAGAAAGAGACCCCCACTCCATTTAATTCAAAAAAAAAAAAAAAAAAAAAAAAAAAAAAAGTCCTAAAACTACTATATAAAGTAAATATGAATCTTACTGCTCCTTAGACACTTGTGGTAGTGTTTTACAAAATGAGACACACGTTTACCAATTTAGGGCCTGTTTGATTACCACTGAAAGGGATAACTCAGCACCGAATATATAAAATTTAATCGGTAAGTGTGTTTGGTATTTTAAAAAATGGATGTTGAGTGATTAATCATGTGCTGAGCGATTGTGGGTGATGAAGTACACAAAATTAAGGGTGGAACGAGCCGAGCCGCTCGTGAAAAGCTCGGATCGGATCGGTAAAAGCTCGAATGAGCCGAGCCTAAACGAGCTCGAGCCTAAGTATGGGCTCATTTAATAATCGAGCTCGAGCCCGAGCTTTATATAAAGCTCGCTTAGGCTCATGAGCCTAAACGAGCCCTAGAAATATATACGTATATATATTTTCTATACGTATAACCGTGTTAACGAGCTCGAGCCTTTTGTTAACGAGCCGAGCTTTATGTTAACGAACCGAGCTCGAGCTTGTGAAAAGTTTCACGAGCCGAGCTCGAGCTCAAAATGTGAGACTCGAAACGAGCTCGAGCTCGAGCTTTTTCTATATAAACGAGCCGAGCTCGAGCTCTGGCAGGCTCGGGCTCGGCTCGGCTCATTTTCACCCCTACACAAAATCATTCAGTGGGACAGTGGCTTCATATTTACCAAAAGTATCCCTATACTCCAATACTCTTATGTCTATTAAATTATTTAAAAATCCACTGAGTGATAGAATTTGGTACATCACCATATTATTATATTTATAATTATAATTTTAAATAAGAGAAAATTGGGTCAAAGTAATTGCTTATACGTTTGGGAAATGGGTATGAAATTTCATGACAATTTAATTACATATGTATGATTTTGTGTATTAGTCTTATTTACGTTAAAATTTACACTACAAGTTTAATACATAAACATTATTTATCAACAAAATATTTCATTTAATATTTGAGGTTAAAATGGTAATTTTCTTTTATTCAGAGACACTACAAAATACATTTATCAAACAGTTTTTTTAACTCAGAATCATTTTCATTCAGCACCTTTGAATTGTTCAGTTTTTGATTCAATCAGTGCTATATAAGACAGTTTTATCAAACAGGCCCTAAGACACTCATTTCGTGAACAGAGGAGAGCTAGGAGCGGAATGCACATGGTAAAATCACACGGCAACCCGCCCACCATTTAGCTAGCATGGACTATATAACAAAATGGGTTTTCTCTCGAATTTCTTCGCAAAGCCTTAAAGAGAAATCCCAACCATAGTACAAGTCATTGTAGTAATACAAGTCTAAATACTAACAAGTAACAATCCCACCTAATTAACATCCACATCCACAACACAACACTTACATTCATTTTGTCCTTTTATATAAAAGTTTTGTCCTTAGTTCTTCCACCATTAAGAACAACTTTGTGAAGAAAACAAATTAATTAAAGGTGAAAATTTGAGACGTATTGGTTAAACATAGGTCTAGTTGGGTAAATATCTAGTAGGAGATGAGTTTAGTTGGGTCTCCTAAATATTATAGATGGGTCTAATTGGATACTTTATAAAAAAAATTCAATTATATAATAATTAACCAACATGACTAGCGGGTCAATTTTTTGTCAACCCTAACCAAAACTCATCTATACCCGGACCCATTTACAACCATGCTTCTAGAAAACCCATCTAAACCGGGACCCGTATAGACCCAAACCCGTATGAACCCAAACCCGTATATTATTTTCAATTTGGACATGATATGCTTTTTTTCCTCCGTAATCAACTTGAATTGAGGGTGCGTTTGGTATGCTTGATGGAATCACTATAGGTATAGGTTTGAGAATAAAGTGGAATGGAAATGGGTATGTAGATATCACTTTTCATGGGTATCCACATACCCACCAAATCATACTCCTATGAGGAAACCCACATATCATGGGTATCCTCATTCCATTGTGGTGGGCCCATAACTAACCAAACAACATTAATCACTTTCAAAGTCATAGAATTATTCCCATAGTGGGATACCAAACGCACCCTGACTGTTTATATCTCCAAGTGTAATAGGTAATAACAAGTCACTAATTGATAGAAGGTGCTATCAAGCAAATTGACCCATGCATAGCTAAAATAGCACAACGTTGCCAAAAATGAGGATGAGATTTATCTCTTTATGAGGCTTCCTAGCAACGAAGACGTTAGAGTAGGGTGTTACTTTTTTTTTCAACAAAAGCCCTTCTTCATCACTTATGTCTGTAGGCGGGCAGAAGTTACAAAAGAAGCTTGTTTGTTTTTCTACAGATATAAGAGCTTCAAATCACTTCTTTCTTCTTCATAATTTCAGACATATAAAACCTATTTTTTTCCTCTTCATAGATAAAAACCCTACTAACCATATATATCTTTCACTTCTCTCCCATCTCCCACCATCCACCATCTCAGTCGCCGTGGCCCCCCACCATCCTAGCCGTCACCACCATCCCAACCGCCGGTCGCCACCATCTCAGCCGTCGCCTCCATGAAAAGTTTAGGATGTTTTCATTCTTTTGTTTGTTAAAAATTAAGATTTTGACCTTTAATCCATGATATTCAAGTACCCCTTTCATTATTTAAGGTTGTGGTTATGTAGAAAATTAGATCTTGGGTATTCCACAAAAGGTGTAGATTGGCGGGAGCACCCTGACCCGGGTGCCTTTTGGCACCAGCCATTGTCCACCCACAAGGAATAGCTCCGGAAAATCTCCTGGGCTAGTGGGGGCACCAATTGGAGTGAGCACGAGCCAAGACTCGGACCCTTGAGCTCTTATTTCACAAAGTCTCTCTAGTGTGCCCATAGATTTTGCGGAGGTGGGTACCTATATGAAGCAAATGCCAAGGATGGGACTTGAACTTGGGTCAATTGACTCAAGCACAAGTGCTCCAACCATTGGACTAATGCTCCATTGGTATTGGATCTTGGGTATTGTCTAATGTTAGAAGAATATGGTTAGATGGTTTGTTTTGAGAAAAATCATGGATCTTTGTATATGGGTTTGACCTCAATCTTATGATTGGAAATTAGTTGTGGTTTTAAAAAAAAAATGTTTTTACTGTGATTTGATAATAAAATAAGGGCTAGAGCAGGTCTTTGGTATGTTTATTTAAAACAAAACGTGACAAAATCGAAAGAAAAAAAAAACGTCTTTTTTTTTTTTTTTTTTTTTTTTTTTTTTTTTTGGCAGACGAAGACTTTAGATATACATCTTCTTCTACAGACATGGTGTGCAGATGAAGACATAAAACCTCTGAAAAAAACAAACGACACCTAGCTTTGCCTATAAGACCTGCCTTGAATAGAAAGTTTATGGTTTCTTTTTTAAAGGATCATGAATTAGGATTAAGCGCAAGGCCATATTCACGCTTAGTGAGAACACTTTGGTTACGATGGGAAGTGTGTATAGGTATGCAAATAAGAGTATAAAGGTTTGTGGTTTAATCTTCGGACACCATTTATTTTTATTTTCTTGAACTGCAATTTTACTAAAAAACAAGCAAGAAACTAGACAATTACAAAGACACGAGTTGAGGATTTTTTAACCAATCAACCCAACTAAAAAAAACATTACATCCATACCGACTCCAATAAAAAGAGGCAACACTACGCCTTCAAAGATCGACGCCTTAGAAGGAGATCCCGAGCCAAAACACACTGTTACATAACCACCAAATATGCCACCACAACCCAAAACACGATCATTTTATTTGCATACTTAGAGTAAACGGGTTTAATCACGCGACACCACCATGACACAACCTGTAGCAAAAAACTTGCCAACATGGCGGGGAATTGTTGGGACTTAAGTTAATGTAGGCAAGTTGGCCACTTTTGAAGCATAAAGTACAAGTAGTTTAAGCAGCCACTACTTGTACACATTAACAACAATGTGTGCAAGATTGAGAAGCACTTTACCTAAGTTGTGTTATTGACCTGATCAAAAGAGAAGTGGTTGAATTGGTTTTATATCATGTGTAAAACCTCCCACTATCTCCTTTCTTTCAGGAACATGATCGTGATTGTGCGATAACAGTTGTGCTTGTTGGTCAATTATAAATAATGAATGTGAGTGTATTGTCAAATGTGACACAGAATTCATACTTACTCTCAAATTGGATGGTATATACTTATGCATCATTGTCTTCGAGTTTTCTTGTTACAGGTTGCTACTCGACGATTACATGTGAAGAACTCAGATCAATCATGGGTGCTTAGGCTTGAGACTCGAGCAACTTACGGAGTGCCGAAAGTACTTTAAAAGACAGGGATTTGACATCCCGCACGGTTCTATAGATCTATTTGTTACGTGTTTGATGATTCAGAGACGCAAGATGATCATGGTGACGGTACTTGTTGATGGTATATTTGGTTTCAAGTTTCAAATGTTCTGAGCGTTGTATCTGTTGTCTTTAGTTGCTCGGTTCAATCTTATGAGGCTATGGGTACTCATTAAATCAGTAAGGTATTTCTACTATATTTATTTCATCAAAACATAAGCGAGACTAGTTAAATTATCAACTTGTAATTGTCAAAGAACCACAGCGCCACTTATTATAGGAAAATGATTGACAAATTGACATGACTAATGTTAACCTAAAGTATAAGCAATTATTCCAACTTTAGCCGCTATCTGAGAGTTGCAAGACCAAAAACATTATGAAAGAGATCACCCTGTTTTCACTATATTTACAAACCGCACCATTTCAACTGTAGCCACTCTCTACGATTCGTTTTACACCTATATAAGCACATTCGACCTGAGAACTGAAACATGTTGGATAACCGAATCAATATACTCGGTCGGTTTAGGTTTTGTGGTGGTTCATTTTGGTTCGATTTAGGCGGTTTGAGGTTGGTTGGTTTTTTTTTATTTATTTATTTTTTTTTTTAAAGTTTTGGCCCGAACCTAACCTAAACTGAAACACACAAATAATTAAAACTGATGACCGAACCAGTCTTTGGCGGTTCGTTTCGGTTGGACCTGTTCTGTTTGGTTATTCGGTTCACTTTGGTTCTAACAACAATTTAGCATAGATAAGACCATCCAAATAAACTAACTGTATAACATTTACAAATATAATTCATGTATTTTGGTAGCTTCCCAAAATTGCCCAGTTGGGCCTAGACTTGTAATTATCAAAGAGCCTCACTTGCAAATTGCAATTCATTTAGGCCCAATACATTGTAATACCCGAAAGTGAACAACAAGCTCATACCAAAAACTTGGGAGGTGATACTCACACCATATTTTTTGATGCATGCATCATAATTTGTGCATTACAAGATTGTACTGTATAAACTGTAATGCACAAATTGTGATGCATGCATCAAAAAATGTGGTGTGAGTATCAATTCCCCAAAAACTTAGATAAGCAGTATTTTGTGTTTTTCGAAATGCTTATTAAAACAGCTTATGCGATTGTTTGATGGTGAAAAAAAGTTATGTATAATGAGGTTAGGGGCAAGGGGTGTTTGGTAGTGTGTAGCTTATATGTTGTTAAAACACTAGGTGTCTGATTGTTGTTTTTGCTGTCAAAATGGGGTGTTTGATAGCCATTCTTGCTGTAAAAAGAGGGTTGTTTTTTGGTTGCTATTTTAGATGTCAAAAGTGGGGTTGTTTGGTTTCCATTTTGCTGTTGGTTTTTGCTTTCAAAACAGTAAAGTATGGTGGTTGTTTGCTACTGTATTCTATAAAAATGAGTTAAATGGTAAACCATTGATAACGGACAATGTAGTCAAGGAATGTTATAAGATTTAAATAATGAACACGTTGTGTGACCATGTCAAACCACTGTGCAAAGTGAACTTTTCTTGTGAATGGTAGATGTTCGGATATAAACAAGGATAGTCAAGAATGTTTTATTCTCATAATCTTAATGTTGCTGGAGTACCAATTGACGTCATTATTACTCCAGCGAGTCATTTCATCGAACATTTATAAAACACACTAGAGCGAACACAGGCTTAACGACGCTTGGAACTTACGTGAACAACACATGAACAACATGGAAGGGTTTCCCAAGAAGTCGATTGTGAACAAGCTTGTTGCAACTTTTACACAAAATCTAGAGCTTCAGGCTTAATAGAGCTTACAATTTAGTACAAAAGTCACATGGGGGACACAAAGTATATACGATTACGAGATATGGTTGTCCAATGAATGCAACAACTATTATAAGCCATTGAAACCGAAACTTGGTTTGCTCTACCTAGTTGCTGATACAAAAGAACTCACAAATTATACTCGATAATTCGATATACAGCATCATGATCTGGTACCTTTTGTAAATTTCAAACTTTGGGTATTCATGTGTAATTTTCAACAGATATATAAGAACTATAAACTTATATCAGTAAGTTATGTTTCAAATGTTACCAACGAGATATAACAAACCCGTGCGTTACAGCGGGTACGAAAAGATTTATTTTAAAGCAGTTTAGCAATACAGTAAAACCTCTATAAATTAATAGTGTTGGGACCGGGATATTTAATTAATTTAACGAGATATTATTATATCGATAAATTAATAATTTATTAATTTAAAGAGGTTTTACGTATGACCATTAAATTTTCAAGTCTAATATACTAGTTAGTTACAATGTATATTCATTAAAGATGAAATAAATTTGAAAAACAAGTTTCAATTAACATTTTATGTATTAATATTCACACTTTATGAAAATAAAATTAAAACTTTTTATTGCAATACGAGAAGACAACGCACCAACTCTTTAGTGCAATAAGGAGATTGTAAGATAAACTCAATATAGATTTAGAGTTCAACAAAAAACAAGTAACTATGGATTCATTTTTTACTAAATAATCTTAGGATTTTGAGTGTATCTCTCTCTGAAACACACACACACACACACACACACATATATACATATATATGAAATATTTAGTAATTATTAATTTATAGTTTCGTTGGGACTAATATATATATATCTTGGGGTTTAATAATATGTTTTCTAATAAAATTGTTACCAATTCTGCGTTGGAGCAGGTACATACTTAGACATTTCCATTTATGTTTGACTTCTCAGGGTCAAATGATAGTTAAGGAGTGCATTCTGCAATGGGTTATATGAGCTAACAGTTGCAATTAAAGGAGTAAAGATGAGCCAAAATGATTATCAAGCACGTGCACTAGCAGTTGCATCAAAGTGATTAACACAAACACCATTATAATCCCGAGCATTGGTAGAACTTACATTAGCTTCTGTAGAATTTCATAAATCATAGCTCAACAGCTTCTTTGTAAGCTTCCAAAACTCATCATTCCTAGCTCCAGGTCTTCCACCATATCCATCATTTTCATCCTCAATAATTGTTGGAAATAATACAACCATCCAAGTGATCAATAAGAAGTAGCGTTTCAGTGTAAGGGCGAATGAAGAATGAACCACTTCCTCCATAAATCCCAAGATTATTGAAGTGTTCTGAGCATGGTTCATAAACTTCGAGTGCAGCAAACTGTTCGTCCTCCTTTAGAGTTGCCATTATAGGTTCACCATTCTTCCTGAATCCCAATAATCTCCTTATTGATGAATCAGGTGTGTTGATGGTGAACAGCTTTGTAAAAGATTTCATAACACCATCCTCCTCCCCCATCATCCATACGCCATATACTCGTCCATTGAGCTCATCAATGTATGTAGACACAACAATAGACTCACCTAGTTTAGAAATTAACATTATTGGTGAAAACTTGTTTGCTAAACTATTTGGAAGGTGTATCTCTTTAAATTCATGGGTAATCAAATCAAATGACAAGATCAAAATCGTAGATCTGGATACACCATCATTAGCAGCAATTCTATCATTAGCAACCCAGAAAATAAACCTATCTATAGCCACTTGAGTTGTCGGTCTTAGCCTAATTGATTCACGAGGCACATTGGTACTTGGTATCATCTTCCAAGTCTTGGAGCTCAATGTAAATATTCCAACTTGCCAGGTCATCTTTTGGAAAGACATTCCAACAATAGTTGGATCATTAGTTGAAGGACAAACCCCAAAACCAAAATAAGTAAATCTGTCAAGGTTGTTGTTGAACACACATGGCACAACAATACCAACGGATTTCCTGATCGAGGGGTTCCAGATAACAAGCATCTTCGTTGGCCGTTTCTTGAAACCGTACAAACACCACAAGCCACAAGAGCTACCAATTAATTGAGAATACTTAAGTTGTTTTACGAGGTCAGAAACATTTGGGGCAAAGTCTTGTTGTTGGGTCAAAGTGTCATTTTCATCATCTACAAAAGAAACATATTTTACCGCATCATAAGGATCTCTGTACCTTAAAAGCAATTGATGCGGCTGAGTAGGTCGGGTGCCGTAACCAGTGATAAACTCAGAGCTGTCGATGAAAGACTTCCATGGTTTGGAAACGGATCTGAATCGAACCAAAGACTTGACATCAGGAACTTTTTTAATGATCTCTAGTTGAATTTCCAAAGGAATATTGTCTGACATTTTCAATTTACTTAGGGTTTCTGACAAGTGTTGGGAATGTGGAATTTAGGTACTTTGGTCTAAGTGACTGGGTGATTTCTAGTTTTCTACATTGGGTCCCTAATACAATGAACAAGGTGGGCTTGTATACCAATTTGGATTTACTTAAAGCCCACAATTATATTTTTAGACTTAACTTTCAAGGCTACGAGAATGATAATGTGAAAGTACTCAACTTATAAAAGCTTTTGGGTAACTTCCAAAAAAAATGACAACAAATAAGAATAAGATGTTTATTTTATTTTTTTTGAAACGTGAAATATATTAGCTCCCAAAACATTATATATACTAAGATATAAAGATTTGATATTCTTTTTATAAAAGACTTAAAATCAATGATAGTTCAGGTAAAGTCACTAAAGCCCATTACTTTAGTAGTTTAGCCCCGAATATTTAAGGTCCTCAATTTTCTAATGCATGTTATTTGTCCATCTTTAGGTCTCGATATATAAAAGACCCTATTTCTTAAATAGCTAGTTGATTATTTATTGTTTATTTTTTAAATCCATACCTGTAAGTCTTTATTTGAGTTTAAAAAACACGACGAGGTCCACCTTTTTATTGTGAAAAAAATGATGAATTGAGCTCATTTAATGCTACAAGTTCTAGTTACTTTTAGCCGATACTATTAGCAAATTAAACGTATCAAAAATCACTCACGAATAGTGTCATAATGAACGAACAAGAATAACTTATGTTTCAACAAACAAACATGAACACTAATGCCCGTTTGTTTAAGTGTTCATATTAGTTAGTATGTTCGGTTAACCAAAACTAACAAACACGAACAAGCCTCGTTCGTGTTGGTTCGGTTCTTTAGCCCTACTTAGAGATTATCATAAAGCGAAGTTTGGTTTTTTCTCCTTTGTATATTATTTTACTCTATCTTCAATAAACTCTTGGGGTGCTTGGTTTGGGGTAATGGGGGTGGGGAATGGGAAGGTAATGATTAAACATGCTTTGGTTACTGGTGAATCTAATCATTGTTTAGTATTGGGTAATGGGCATTACCCAAGAACGGGAGGTATGGTAATGAAACTACCACCACCACCACCACCACCACCACCATTGCGGCCACCACCACTGCGTACCACCACCACCACCACCAGCAGCGACCAACACCACCTACCAGCCACCACCACCACCACCAAAAACAGCCACCACCACCACCAGCATCCACCACCAGCAGCAACCACCACCACCACCACCACCATCAGCCGCCACCACCACCACCACCATCAGCCGCCGCCACCACCACCACACACCACCACTACCACTTTGGAGGTTAACGTGTTTTTCTTAAACCAGGCACTATCAAAGATAGTGATAATCTCCATTCCATTCATTTGCATTCCCTTTGCCTTTCCCTTTCCCATTCTCCATTTTGAACCAAGCGCCCCCTTAGATTCTTATTGTGTTGGATGTTCTATAAATCCAATAAAATGAAAAGCTAATATAGAAAGAAAAAAAAAATTAAGAAAAGCCTCATATTTGAATTTCGCTTTAGGCATCCACAAAGATTTAGCCGCCCCTACTTAACATTATTAAGTTAAACACTTTCTTTTAATGGCATGATATCTAAACTTGTAAGTGTATTGTAAATAAACTTGTAACAGTAATTTTTATGCGAAAAACTTAACTTGTAACATTCAATTAGCTTGTAACATCTCTAAACTTTTGATTGGAAAAACTTAATAATAACAAGAAACAAATAACACAAGAACCAAGTGCTTTTACGTGGTTCAACTAATCACTACGACGACATCGATCTTGACTATAGAAGTAAATTGTTGCCTTCCGTAAAAATATTGGTTTTAAACTACATAGGTAACTTTGTAACAAGTTGTGTAAAAAACAAAAAAGTAAAATACAAGGCAATAGAATACATTGGTTTTTGAGTACTCTTTGTTCGCACAACTTCTTAGGGTCACCCTTGCATTTATCATACAATTCCGTAAGTTTAGTGTTTTTAGGTTTTGTGTATTGCTAATTGTAAGGTTGATATTCTATCAAGTCTAAAAATGATCATTTAAAGGTTATCAAATTATTTGATGCTTGAAAACGTAAAATTTTGCTCGCTGAAAAATTTAGTTACATGGGTACCGCCGTCGCAACGCGTGGATACCCGTCTAGTATACAAGAACACACTAACATATTGACATAGTTGGACATGTCCCAAACACTCTCAAATGCAGCAAATATACATACTATATTCTCTACATAGTAGTATAAAATTATTAAGCAAACATCACCTATTTCACCAAAGCTTCAAGGATATCTCAAATCTTGACTACATTTCCTCCAATAAGCCTACAATTCAGAACCAAATATACAACTGCACCTCACGTATAGATGTTGAGATTGCAAAACATATTGAGGCATCATCATAGATTCAGGATCACTTAAAAGCTTTGTCCAACCCAAGTGATGGCTGCATTTCTGACCCAAGGACTAATTCATATCAGATACAATATCAGCTAAACTTCGAGTGCAACAAACTCTTCGTCGTCATTTTCATTTTCCATTATAGGTTCAACACTCTTCCTAAATCCCAATAATTTACGTATTGATGTAGCAGGTGTGCTAATGGTAAATAGCTTTGTAAAAGGTGTCATAACACCACCCTCCTCCCCCATCATCCATGCGCCATATACTAGTCCAACGACCTCAACAGTGTATGTGGATACAGCAAGAGACTCTCTTAGCTTAAAAATCAAGAAATCTATTGAAAATCGGTTTGCTATACTATCCGGGAGGTTTACCTCTTTAAAATCATGGGTAATCAAATCAAATGACAAGATCAAATCCTTTAATTGAGATACACCATCATTAGCAGCAATCCTATCATAAGCAACCCAAAAAATAAACCTATCTATAGCAACTTGAGTCGAAGATCTAAGTCTAATTGATTCACGAGGCACATTGCTACTTGGTATCATCTTCCAAGTCGTGGAGCTCAATGTAGAAATTCCAACTTGCCACGTTATGTTATCTTGGCGTCTTGATGGAGCGAAAATCTAATCAAAGGCAATGGGCGATGAAAAGGATTCGATAACGTAAATTTTTTTGATAAAATATAAACAGGTCGAGTCGAATTGGTTAATCATTTACATGCTTATAAAGTTGCTTGTATCAAAGTTCTAAACCTTTATATAGTTAACATATGCTTATAAACTATAATATGTATGTTTACGTAACATACCCTGAAAAAGCAAACTTAAAATTGAAACTTAATTTTGAACTAAAGATAAGCATCGTGAATAAAAAGAAATCTAGGAGGGTTACGGACATAAGCCAACGACAAAGATACAATATATGTTTACATATTTGTAAATAATACTAAGTAGTAAAAATTAAGAACAATTTCTAAATTAAAAATAACAAAAAAGAATAAAGAAAAAAAAAGTACACATTTAATTATATTTAATAGTACCCACTTGCTTCTTCCTTCCTTCAACCTAGCTTCTTCCCTGTCCTTCTTTCATAAACCAAACGCTGACAACTTAGAAAAAAGATCACTTTGAAGATTAAATTGATGATATTTTTTTTTTGAAGAGGGCACTTTACTTTTTATGTTGAGGGCACTACCAATTTTGCATCTAGATGCTTCATTTTTCACCGATAGCCACCTAGAACATCTAAATCAAGAGAAAAATGGCTTATCAGATGCAAATTGGTAGTGCCTCAACATAAAAAGTAAAGTGCCCTCTTCAAAAAAAAATATCATCAATTTAATCTTCCAAGTGATCTTTTTTCTAAGTTGTCGGCGTTTGGTTTATGAAAGAAGGACAGGGAAGAAGCTAGGTTGGAAGAAGATGGAAGAAGCAAGTGGGTACTATTAAATATAATTAAATGTGTACTTTTTTTTTCTTTTATTCTTTTTTTGTTATTTTTAATTTAGAAATTGTTCTTAATTTTTTACTACGAGTACTATTTACAAATATGTAAACATATATTGTATCTTTGTCCTTGGTTATGTGCGTTAACCTCCTAGATTTCTTTTTATTCACGATGCTTATCTTTAGTTCAAAATTAAGTTTCAATTTTAAGTTGCATTCTTTAAAGAATTATGTTACATAAACATACATATTATAGTTTATAAGCATGTTGGCGATATATAAAGGTTTAGAACTTTGATACAAGCAACTTTATAAGCATGTGTAAATGATTAACTGACCCGACCCGACCCGACCCGTTTTATATTTTATCAAAATATTTTTTTTACCTGTTATCGAATCCTTTTCATCGCCCATTTGCCCCCTTTGATTAGATTTTCTGGCTCCGCCACTGGGTATGACTGAAATGCGGCCTAACATCAGGCTCAAATGCCAACGGGCTCCAACAATGGGTTCAGACGACAACAGACTCAGACTCCAACGGGCATAGACGCTATTCAGGCTAACGCTATTCAGACTCAGACGTCATTCAGGCTCAAACGCCTTTCAAGCTTTGATTCCCTTAGGTTGTGACCCCTTAGGCCCTGAACCCTTAGGCTCTGACCCTTATGCTATGAGGCATTCAGGCTCCAACACCCTTCAAGCTCATATGTCTACGTCAGCAATCAACTATGACCTGCTCAACAATGTTAGTCTGGCACACCATAATCAAGGCATTATACTGCGCTAGACTGGGGGGTTTTACCACATGTATACATATCGACCCAGTCCTAGCCTGTGATTGCTAAACTACACGAAAGCCACTAGTGAAAATGTAAAATTTTCATGGCATGTTAAACCTTTCTCATCATCCTCGCCTACGAGATGAGAGGAAGGTACCCATACACCCCATACGTCACTTAGGGAACACGACTTACAACATAACTCATCATTACAAAGAAACTTATGTGTCGAAAAGCAAATCCTGATACGTTGTAACATATTGGATTTCACATACACATCAAACCATAAGCAAAGTAGGCGTATAACACAAGAGTTTTAGAGAGAAAGTTAGAGGTTTTGGAACTTTAGTGAGAGAAATGAAAATCTTATTATGAGCTCAACTCTACCTTAGGAGGTAGAGAGTATTTATAGTACTTACATAAACGCCACCGACGGGTGTGGATCGGGCATACTGTGGGTAAAGACCCGTCCGTCCTCCACGGTGTTACAAAACTAAATACTACTTAACATAAAATAACTACGACTACGAGCTTTCTAACGATTGCATATACTTGAGGTGACCGACACTTTAATTACTGGATTTTCCAAATCCTAACAATCTCCCCGTAAGGGAGGTCACCTCAAGCACACCTTAAATTACATAGAAAATAAACAGATATTACATTGAGATTGTTCTTAGATTCTTGTTCTGTAGCTCGTAGTCTTTGATTCTTCGTTTTTGCATGTTTTGGATAATCTGAGTGGAGGTCTTTAACTGATCCACGTGATACTGATTTTTGAGCCAGCTTTGAGATCATCAGCAACATTACATCTCTTACTCGTCCTTTGTGGTGTTGGTATTATGTGATGGTGTGACTTTTGGACCGACATGCTCACATTCTAGATCATGATTTCTTCTAATCAGAGTAGCGGAAGCTTTCGTTGATTCATGATATTGGCAGCAGCGTAGCAGAAGCATGGAGTGATAATATCAGAGTCATTGATGCACTAATCATGATTTCTTTAGATATGAAAGTGTTGTGTGAGCATGTGGCTATGGATTGACCGCTCCATTCTGATCAGCTGCAAACGTCGGGGTGTACCTGCATAAGACAGTTAGCAATAAAACGTACGAAAGTGTCTTTGATCACTTTCGATGAATTGAGGTACACGGCCCACGGTTCCCCATTGATCAAGACAAATCGCCTGTGATCGGTATAATTCAAGAATTTCCTTGAGAGGGTTTCGCAATGCTTTAGCCGTTCTCAAACCGGGAACGTCTCAAAGAAGACAACACGGAGTGAGTGAACCGATGAAACGAGATTCACCGATTGATGAAAAAGATTTGAAAAACAATCGTGTATTGCTCAATAGAAATTGTTTTTGCAATACAACGAAGGTTTTAATGAAAATCAATTATCAATCATAAACACTTTTTATTTTGAGAAATAAGTACACATCGATGTGCTAAAGAAAGAGTTTTTAAGCACAATGACCGGTTTTCAAAGGTATCCGTCAATCCATAACCCGAACCGTGATTGATTCAAAGATTGAATCCTCCATTGTTTACATTCGGTTGTCACATGGTTGATCTATTGGATAGATCTCACATGCCACCTACCAGGAGCTTGTTTGATGTTGGCTCAAGATGGCTTTCCATCTTCATTGTGAATATGTAAGCATATGACTTAGATGTTCTGGCAATACCACAAGGATAATGCGTAGGACTCACAAGATATAATCTCTCTTTCCACATTGAGTGAAACAGAGAGTCTTCATTGAAAGTGTCCTAAAGAGATTTATAAGATGATCTCGAGGCTCAAGACTCAATTGTGCATATTTGGTTCCTATGCCGGAGACTAGGGAGGGTCTCCTTCTTCAATATCAACAATCTCTAAAGAAGGTCGATAGATTATGTCGGTTCCCGTGAGAATGAAACAAGCCCTTTAAGAGGAACTTGAGTGGTTTGGAAAGTTGAAGTGCGGTCGTCCTTTGGGTCCGTGACGTCTTGTCTTTAATACCGATGTTACCTTGGTAACCACCAAGAATATATGAATTGAACCGGTTTACGCCCTAAGGTTGAATAAATGGAGGGCTATTTCTTTTCACTCTTTTCACATTCAATTCTTTTCATTCTTCAACCCTCAAGCTTAATGAGACTTCATTACTAGAACCTTGTTGGGTTTATTCCATTCTAGCTCTATCTCGATCAAGACTCTTCCCATATCTCATTTTTTCCTTTTTCATCATAACTAAGGACTCTACACTATCTAGTGGATTGTCCTCGGTAGATCCCTCCGATTCTGGCGGATCATGGGACCTCAACCTAACCTTATCATCCTTATATCACCATACATAAAGTAAAGTTGGTCGGTCTTTTTGGTATTGTTCATCTGCCATAAGAACCAATTGAAAACCATTTGAAAATCAATCAAGATACTTGTGATATCGAATCAAAGCATTTTGTATCTTAATTGTTTTGATATTTTAGAAATGCTCCCCCTCAACATATGCATAACAATTTAGAAACTGTTTAGCACATGGAGGTAAGAAATCTTTGAAATCGTTAGATTAAGAATGAAAGGTCCAAACTTTTGATTAACATTTTCAAAAATGATCATCATCACTTCCCAATCTATTTGAGTAGATACAAAATTTTGAGGAAGGATGAGGTTTTCACAAGTTTGCTCCCCCTCAATATGTGCCTTGAATTTTGAAAGAGTTTTGCACCTATTAGAGGGAACCTGCACTTAGAGACAATTCAGTCACGTTTCGATAATTTGAGGTTCAAAATAGATGCTCCCCCTCAACATGTGCATGGAAAATTTGAAATCGTTTGTCACTTGCGGGGAGGCAAACATGCTAATCACTTATGAAACCATCTATCGAATTATCAGTTTAAATCCAATTTAAATCACAAATTCTCCCCCAATCACAATTATCAAATCATTTGAGATTTGTGATCTCTGTAGATTTAAATTGATTTTGAAAGCATTTAAGGAGAATTGTGACTTGATTATGAAAGCGTTTTAACTGATAAGGATTGGATTGCGAAACTTTTAGACTCCAAAGATTAAACATGCTTGAGTATCTTTTGAAAACATAATAATAACCAAGGTCTGGTACCATTGTTTGAAAAATACACTTTTTGATTTGATTGAAAAATCATTCTCCCCCTCAATCAATGACGAAAGTCGTTGATTGATGAATTGAGATTTTGACACTTGATAAGTTCTTTTGATTTTCAAAATAGAGTCCAAGTGAAAACAATTGAGTTTTCAAAGATTGCAAATATTTTTCGAGGGAAGGAAAAATATTTGAAGTTAAACATTTGTCTTGTTGATGACAAACTGTGGAAAACTAGAAGGGGGGGTTGAATAGTTTTACCAATTAAAAATTCCTTTTAAACTATTTAGATCGACTTATGTCAATCTATTTGGTGTTGTGTGTTGGATGTTGATAAACAAGCATATAAAGATATGTAATGAAAAGATAAGAGTAAGAAGCACAAAACCACAACGCAAGTATTTATAGTGGTTCGGCTACAAGGACACCTTCCTTGCCCTACTCCACTCCCCGAGTCACCTACCCGAGAGTTTGTAATCACTACACCAATCTCCTTATGGCGGAGAAGCCTTTACAACGCCGCTTAACCTTTTTCGGTACAAAGCTAAATACCGAGTTCTTTCACACCAAGGCGAACCACACCTAACACAACGTCGCCTACCCTTTATATGGTGCTAGGCTAACCACCGAAGTTCTTTCTCACCTTAGGTGAACTACACCTTCACAACGTCGCCTACCCTTTATTAGGTACTAGGCTAAGCACCTAGTTCCATTGCAATGGAGGAACTACTACCACACTACACCAACGACTAATCCCAAAGGAGATCTACCTTTACAACATCATCAAGGACATCAATATCCTTGGATCTAATTCTTGTCTATCTAGTACATCAAACACACCATATCGAATGTACATCTAAGGCACCTTTCACTAATGCCTTTGATTAGATCTACAAGGCACCTTTCACTAATGTCTTTGATTAGATCTACAAGACACTTTTCACTAATGTCTTGTGTCTTCACTTCTAAGCACCTTTCACTAATGCTTCTTGTCTTGACTTCTAAGCACCTACCACAAGTGCTTATCCCATGACGATAGATACCTTTCACTACTATCTTCGTCTTGACACTTGAGACATCTTTCACTAATGTCTTTAACACTACGCTTCTTTGAAGAAAGAAAGGGATCATCAACAAGAGGACTTCAATAGCCTTGATGATGAGGAAGCTTGGCAACTCATGGACTTGAGATTGCTCGACTTCAAAGGTGGTGATCTTCCCTTTAAGAGGAACCTAAAAGATCACACAAAAACAAGACTACAAACATAGATCTCTTGGATCTAAGGTTAGTGAGATTTAACTCGGGGAGAAAGTATGTTGGAGAGGGTGTGATTTAATGAAGAAATGGCTCACTATTTATAGAGGAAAAACCTCTGCTTCCCGGATCCCACGGATCCCTTCCACTTGGGATCCGCTAGCACAAAGCTAGGGATCCGTGGTCCGCTCCTCTTTGCCCATGGGTATTTTTTTGGGTTATGGGTCATGGGTTATGGGTTGATCCATGGTTTTCATCTAGATACAATGTACCTTAAGGATACATTGAACTTGTGTAAGTGGTATATATAAAACCATGGGTTATGGGTCAAAACCATTTGCTAGTTTTTATCTATTTAGTATATACTTGCTTTTACCCATTTTAGTATATACTTGTTTTACCCATTTTAGTGTACTTAATATAAGTATGTATTAACCTAATATGTAAACACTAGTTGTTGTACATATGTATCTAACTCATAGAGTTACTTAAACTTGTTAAGCCAATATGTAAACACTAGTTGTTGTACATGTGTATCTAAAATATAAAATCACTTAATCTTGTTATAGTGTTTTATGTGAAAACGTAAGTGTGTTAGAAAACTATTAGTTCAAACCATTTACGTATTTTATTTGTTTCGTTAATATGATTTTACTTTTGTTATCGACAAAACATTAGAAGATCGTAAAATATAAATAAACGCTTTTACGGCTTATTTGTATTAACAATCTCCCCTTTTGTTGATGACAAAACATAAAATTATTTTAAGGAAAAGCTAAAATTAAGTAAATGTTTGAATTTGTAGTTTTACTTTCTTCTCCCCTTTTGTCGAAACAAAAGTGTTTGAAAAACTAGCACAATTTTATAAGAAAAATTATAAAAGATGTAATGAGAGCAAGTGACGGAATGGTACTCGTCTTAACTCCCCTTGACGAGTCCATCCCTTTGAAAAAGGCGTCAAGGACATAATGTAAAATAAGCTACTTGTGTTTGCAATTAAGTTTGCAAATGGTTACGCTCTAAGTTTAAAACGTGCTCCCCCGAATATTGCAAAGTTGCAATGGGAAGTTATGAAATATAGATCAAATGTTGCAAGTAATTTAGCAACGTATTGTTTTGACACCAAGCTCCCCTAGCTTTAGGATGTCAAAACTTTACGTGTTTAATTGAAAAACGCAAAACAAGGGTTAGAAAACAAGTATAATTCACAATTTCCGCAAATGTGATAAAAAAAAATTCGACTTCACGGATCCCACGGTTCCCTTCTAGTAGGGATCCGTCTAGCAACATCTTGAGGATCCGTCTGGTGATGACTAAAATCTACAAAGGTGATATAACAAGTAATGATATCACACAAATAAGATATGGGTACAAAGTAATCATATGCTCAACGACGTAACAAGTAGCATGTAATTCCATTTAATAAAACAAGAGTTATGATATACATGACTCAAAAATAAGAAAATAGACAATACATAACTAGGAATTTCTTAGACCAACTAACGCTTGAAGCTTAGACACCACTATAATCCTCTAGCTCAAGTTATGTTTAGGTTTAATCTCGTCGAAACGTTCGAGGAGATGATAGAACATGAAACGTTGGTCTTCTCGTACTTCATGTATCAAAATTTCAACATGTTGACAATGATAGCAATCTTTGTCATGGCTAGGTAGTGGTGGTGGATGAAATGAAGTGGCTAGATTCAAAGGATCAATTGAAGTGGTTTGAGGAGCCTCGAATGATGGAGGGATTGGTGGAGGTCCATTTAGGAATGGTTCGATCAAGAATGATGATGGTGGTAAAGATGTGTCAACTTCCATAAGGTCGGGTGGTTGACTTTGGTGATTTCTTATAATCCAAATGGGATTATATGATGGAAACGGCGAAAAGGAAGCCGGAGCAAGTGTTGACTTGACACCTTGATTTTGAATCATTGTTCCTCTAATGAGGAGAATGTTGTCGTGAGCGGATGAGACGTCCTAGGTGGCAAGTCCTCTAAATTGTAGAGGTGAGGTGATGATTGTGGGGATGTAAAGAGATAGCTCTAGGAACCAATGGTGATGGTTTAGTGGAGATGATATTGTTTGGCCTAGGAGGTATGGTGGTGTTTGGCATAGGTAATTTTGTGGGTACTAACCTTCTAGGAATTGGTTTGATTGGATGATGAAGGTTTTTGGTTTGACCGGAGATGATTCGGTTGAAGAGATTTCGTGTACAACACGAGCCCTTTTGATGGGTGGTTCTTTGGTGGATAGGTTGTTACTTGGTGTTTTCTCATGATGAGATGATTTTAAGGGATTGCAAAAGCTGAAAATTAGGATGAGAGTGATGACTATGGAGATCCTAACAAGGTGGTTTATAAACCAAGAGATTTGGAAAGTGCATTTAAGCCTTAAGCCACTAAGATTCATTGGAATGTGATGATTAACATGCACAAGAGTCAACTACAGAGGTTGTGCTGTTCTAGGAACTCATTTAAGATGAGATGGAGTGTTTGAGTTAGGAAGATGAGTTGAAATGATTGTTTTACCAAGATTTGTCATAGAGCGTCATCCGGATCCCACGGTTCCTTCTCGGAGGATCCGTCTAGGCTAGTTCTAGGGATCCGGCGTTCGCGATTTATGAAAGAGTGGAAATGATGTTTCTAAGATCCTAGACCTATATCACCTTGAGTGTTTTAGTTCTCTAAGTGTTTTAAATGAAGGGTGCTTAAGTGTTTGAAGACAATGAGTGGTGTAGCTAATGATTGTTATTTATGGAAGGATTTGGAACTTTCAACAAGTACCAATGGATGAGCAAGGATGACATTAAAGATGTCAATTTAAGTTAAATGAAACTAAATGATCCTAGAGATCGGGGTTGTGTCTTAGGATTATGTTTTGGAAAATATCCTAATGGTTATGAGATGGGAAAAACTAGGATTTGGTCAACTTTGATCAATTTTGAGGTGAGATTGATTAATGATCAATATTGTCATAATCGAAGGATTTCTAACCTAGTTGTGAGAGATCATATAAGAAGAATAAAGTGTGAGTCTTGGGAGCGGAAGAGTGATGGATTTGAAATGGTAGATCTAACAAAGCCTTGGAATGTGATCTATGTGAGTTGGAAAGAATAGGAAAGGTCAACCTATCTTGATAAAGTCTTGATCAATCTTAAGACACTATGTTTAGCTTAGTGTGAGGTGTTCTAAGGGATGTGTTTGACATATAATGCTTGCAATTGCATTTTACATTTTTACCGGATCCACGGTTCTCTAGATGTGGGATCCGTTTAGTACAACATTTAGGATCCGTCTATCTCTAGACAGAACCTTTACTAAAGGTATGCAATGATCATGACAAGGCATTATATTCCAAGCTTTGTTTAAAGGGTTCTAAAACTAGGATATCAAATGTAAGATGTGTTATTTCATGAAAGAGATAGGATTACATTGATAACTAATGAGTAGAGTAGAATTAATCCTATTTGACTATTCTAGGTTCCTTGAGTGTCTTCACTAGGAGGATCATTATGTGATTGATGGGTATTGGTGGAATCATGAATGAAGAACGTCTTCATGAGAGATATGTTTAGCGGTTCCATCATCTTGTTCACAAATCATACAACGGACTTTGAAATTGAGGATGGAAGTGCATAACATTGTGATAGGCGTGTCAAGAACATTCCATAAGGGATGATTTTATTCTTGAAGCCTTGAAGATTTGCAATTCGCCTTGCGAAGAAGTAGGCGAGATTGTATGGTTGTTGTGTTAGCAAAGCAATTACAACATGTGAGCACAACAAGCGGGAAGAATATCTCGATTTCCTAAGACTCCAAACATTTTCACGTAGAATAAGAGCAGCGAGCTTATACTCTTCTCGGATATCTCGTGTATGGATAATGTTTGGATTGGAGTAATATGGTCGAGGTTTGCATATCATGCGTGTTAATTCTTCGGAGAGGGTATGTGTGAATAATATGGGCTATTTTCTTCACGAAAATTGAGAGAGAATCAAGAGACCAATCTTGGTGAAGGCACATTGTCCATGGTTTGGAATTCGGAGGATGTGAGCAAAATGCCCAAGGCTTAAAGTGAATTTTGGTTTTGATATAAAACCAAAGAGATGAAAGCGATCCTCGTTACGAGCGAGTTCCACTTGACGGAAGAATTCCATTATGAACCTTGGACATATCTTCTCGTTAATTTCAAGAAGACATTCTAGTCCTATGGCTCAAGGAGGTATTGATACCTTCTTGAATTGTAGAGAGGTGTCTACAACACGTCCTTCATGCAAGTGACGGTTTCGAGATTATTGAACCCACGGACATGATTGCGGTGTGTTGGGCTCAAGGAAATGTTCGGGTGTGAGCGCTAGTGAGTGAAAAATCAAACTCGTATTCATGCGTCATAGTTGAACCTATAGAAGTGATGGGTTAATAAGGGAAGACGTTTATGGTCAACCTATAATAATCTAACGTTTTTACTAGATATTCTTATTAACAATTAGTATTTAGATAACCCATGGTTTTGAAGCTCTAGTGGATTATTAATAATTTTTTTTTGAAAGATAGTGATTTTTAATCTTGCATGAAAACTGTTTTCCAGTAGGACGGATCCCACGGTTCCTTTTCAAAAGGGATCCGGCTAGTGTAACTTCCGGGATCCGTGGATCTGTAGTAACATAACCAGTTTTAATAAAAAAATAGGTTTTACGGTTATTGTACCATGAAGTATGTTTTATCCTACATTTTCTTTTAGCAAGCATACATGACATCCAATGTATCACGAAAGAATATAACACTTATAGATCAAAAGAAATGAAACACACATAATAACACAAACATCCTAGATAAAATAGATAATTAATAGTATTGCATTTCAATGCTAAGGATGATACAAAGGATTGGGTAAATGACCCCAATATAGATTAACAACACAAAGTAAATGTCTCCGTATGTGAACTTCATCATAGGGAACACAAGTGCGATGAGTGTTAGGGCGATGAGCACGAGTGCGATGTAAACCATGTTGATGACGGATCTTCTTGGTTTAGGAAGAGATGGAATGAGGAAGAGGATGAAGTTTTTGAATGAGAGGAAATTTTTGAAATTGGAAAATTTGAAAAGGTGAGGGTTGAAAAAGTGGGCGTCGAGTGGGTTTATTAATAGGAAAGGAGGAATTTTTGAAATTCGTGTTTTTATTTTATTAGAAGAAATAAAGCATAAGCTCTACATACTATGACTATAGACGAGAAAAAAAAAACATGTATGTGAGAAACAAGCTTCCTAACGAAGCTACATGTAAATCATGTGTAAACACAAAAATCCACTCAAATAAAAGCCTAGCAAATAACACTTATATGCTAAACAAGTATCATTAAGTAGAAAGTCATACCTCGAATGCACTTAGGAATGTCTTTTACAAATGACAAATGTCACTTAGACGATTCCCGCTCTTTTGCGTCTAAGATACCTTCTTAAGGAAGGTAATCTTGTTACCAAGCAACTCCTAAAGCTTGGTGGGTACGAGCTTTGACTAATCAATATCACAAGGAAGATTAGTGCAAAAAAAAATATATATATTAAATGTTGTTATCAACTCAACATCTAAACATATAGTTTTTGAAAAACATGGTGTTTGTTTTTATGAAAAACCTTCTTTGTAGTTTTCAATTAACAATGGATCGTATCAAGTTTTTAAAGTACAATATACTTCAAGAAACTTGGTAACGAAGCTCTGATGCCAATTGTGGAAAACTAGAAGGGGGGTTGAATAGTTTTACCAATTAAAAATTCCTTTTAAACTATTTAGATCGACTTATGTCAATCTATTTGGTTGTGTGTGTTGGATGTTGATAAACAAGCATATAAAGATATGTAATGAAAAGATAAGAGTAAGAAGCACAAAACCACAACGCAAGTATTTATAGTGGTTCGGCTACAAGGACACATTCCTTGCCCTACTCCACTCCTCGAGTCACCTACTCGAGAGTTTGTAATCACTACACCAATCTCCTTATGGCGGAGAAGCCTTCAACGTCGCTTAACCTTTTTCGGTACAAAGCTAAATACCGAAGTTCTTTCACACCAAGGCGAACCACACCTAACACAACGTCGCCTACCCTTTATACGGTGCTAGGCTAACCACCGAGTTCTTTCTCACCTTAGGTGAACTACACCTTCACAACGTCGCCTACCCTTTATTAGGTACTAGGCTAAGCACCTAGTTCCATTGCAATGGAGGAACTACTACCACACTACACCAACGACTAATCCCAAAGGAGATCTACTCCTTTACAACATCATCAAGGACATCAATATCCTTGGATCTAATGCTAGTCTATCTAGTACATCGAAACACACCATATCGAATGTACATCTAAGGCACCTTTCACTAATGCCTTTGATTAGATCTACAAGGCACCTTTCACTAATGTCTTTGATTAGATCTACAAGACACTTTTCACTAATGTCTTGTGTCTTCACTTCTAAGCACCTTTTCACTAATGCTTCTTGTCTTGACTTCTAAGCACCTACCACAAGTGCTTATCCTATAGACGATAGATACCTTTCACTACTATCTTCGTCTTGACACTTGAGACATCTTTCACTAATGTCTTTAACACTACGCTTCTTTGAAGAAAGAAAGGGATCATCAACAAGAGGACTTCAATAGCCTTGATGATGAGGAAGCTTGGCAACTCATGGACTTGAGCTTGCTCGACTTCAAAGGTGGTGATCTTCCCTTTAAGAGGAACCTAAAAGATCACACAAAACAAAACTACAAACATAGATCTCTTGGATCTAAGGTTAGTGAGATTTAACTCTGGGAGAAAGTATGTTGGAGAGGGTGATATTTAATGAAGAAATGGCTCACTATTTATAGAGGAAAACCTCTGTTTCCCCGGATCCCACGGATCCCTTCCACTTGGGATCCGCTAGCACAAAGCTAGGGATCCGTGGTCCGCTCCTCTTTGCCCATGGGTATTTTGGGTTATGGGTCATGGGTCATGGGTTATGGGTTGATCCATGATTTTCAATCTAGATACAATGTACCTTAAGGATACATTGAACTTGTGTAAGTGGTATATATAAAACCATGGGTTATGGGTCAAAACCATTTGCTAGTTTTTATCTATTTAGTATATACTTGCTTTTACCCATTTTAGTATATACTTGTTTTACCCATTTTAGTGTACTTAATATAAGTATGTATTAACCCAATATGTAAACACTAGTTGTTGTACATATGTATCTAACTCATAGAGTTACTTAAACTTGTTAAGCCAATATGTAAAAGCGTGAGTTGTTGTACATGTGTATCTAAAATATAAAATCACTTAATCTTGTTATAATGTTTTATGTGAAAACGTAAGTGTGTTAGAAAACTATTAGTTCAAACCATTTACGTATTTTATTTGTTTCGTTAATATGATTTTACTTTTGTTATCGACAAAACATTAGAAGATTGTAAAATATAAATAAATGTTTTTACGGCTTATTTGTATTAACACAAACGTTTGTTTTTAGAATCAGAGCATTAGATTTGAAACATGAGATAAAGCATGGCTCTGTTCTTTCTTTGAAAAACGGGTTACTGCCTGAAATGACAACAAACCATTGTTTTACTTTCTCCCATTTTTTTTTAACATTCGAACAACATCTAAAGTCCCGTGTCATTCTTTGAATCACAATACAAAGACCGTAGATATAATCGAATCGAGGTAAAAACATGACAAAAAGTACAATATTTTGAGATATTTCAAGTTTTCAAATTTTAGATTTTTTTTTTTTTTTTTTTTTTTTGAAAGTTTTATATTTTTGTATTTGGTTTTTGATAAATATTTACAAAGATAGATGAAGAAAAGACCTTTACTCCTCGTCTTCCTCCTGAAGACGTTTGAGTGTTTCTGGTTGAAGACTTTTCAAGCCAAGTCGAGGAAGAATAAACTCAAAACGTTCTCTCGGAAGAGCTTTGGTGAAGATGTCTGCTAACTGATATTCTGACTTCACAAAATAGAGTTCCACCACACCGTTTTCCACTTGTTCCCTGATGAAATGATGTCGGATATCAATGTGCTTTGCTCTTGAGTGTTGTACGTTGTTGCATAAAGAGCAATAGCACTTTTATTATCACGAAGACAGAGGATTTTGTTGAATTCAAAGCCATAGTCGATAATTGGGATCTCATCCAAAGGATTTGAGCACAACAAGATGACATGGCTATGTATTCAACCTCGTAGAGGAAATAGAAGTACTCATTTGTTTCTTTGAAGACCACTCACAAGCTTATCACCCAAAACCGAGCACCTCGATGTACTTGACGTGTATCTTGACATCTGCATGATCAACATCCGCATAGGTCGTTAGTGATATACCGGTGTCCTTGGTACCATAGTCCCATATTGATGGTTCCTTGGAGATACCGAAAGACCCGTTTAACCGCTTCAAGGTGCTTTTTAGTAGGCTTAGCACGATATCTAGCACAGGAGCATACAACGAACAAGATGTCAGTCGCTAGTCGTGAGGTACATCAGGGATCCAATCATGCTACGATATTTCGTTTGATCTACCATGATCCCTGAGTGGTCCTCATCCAGCTTTGTTCGTTCAATCATGGGAGTGTCAACGGTGTCACATGATACAAATCCAAATTTCTTTAAAATCTCATTTGCATACTTAGATTGATTAATAAAAATGCCTCCGGGACTTTGTGAAATTTGTAATCCCAAGAAAAATGACATTTGTCCCATCATTGACATTTGAAATTTGGAACCCATTTCATTTGAAAAACGATCACATTCATTGGGGTCAGTCGAGGCAAAGATAATATCATCAACATAAATTTGAACGTGAATTAAATGTTTGCGACTACGGTGAACAATGTTGGATCAACTGATCCTTTCTTTGAATCGAGAAGATAGAAGAAACCTAGATAGCGTATCGTACCATGCTCTAGAAGCTTGCTTCAAACCGTAAAGGGCCTTTTTCAAGCGATAGACATGAGTAGGATGCTCGGATTCACAAAACCCTCGGTTGGTGGCGTAAACCACCTCTTTTAAGTCTCCATTCGAAAAGCGGTTTAACATCCATCGATACACAACCATATTCTTGCTAGCGACATTAGCCAAGAAGATTCGATTGCTTCAATACGAGCAACTGGAGCAAATGATTCTTCAAAGTCAATACCCTCCTCTTGACGGTATCCTTTTGCGACCAATCGAGCCTTGTTCTTTAGGACATCACCATGCTCATCAAGTTTCACTTTGAAGATCCATTTTAGAGCAATGATCATAGCACAATCTGGAGTAGGTACTAATTCCCATACATCAAGTCGATCAAACTCATGAATTTCTTCTTGCATGGCATTATACCAGCAATCTTCATTCATGGCGGTTTTAATGTCTTTTGGTTCGACCTTAGAGAGTACGGAGTTGAAGAAACACCATAAGGCATCGGTTGCAAGTTGGTTTCGTGTGGATACTGGGCGAGAGGGGTTTCCAATGATGTTGTCCAATGGGTGATCATGTGTCCATCTTTTAAGGTGTTCATGTGGTTGTTGTTGTGGAACTGAAGTAACAGAGTCGATATCTCCTGATGAAGATGGTTCAGACGATGATTCAGGAGCAAATATATTTTCAAATAGAGCATCTTCGGGAGTTGCAAAGGGATTAACTTCATCATTGATGCGAAACAATTCCATGATGTACATTTGATGATTGATGATTTGTTGATGAACAGTGATGATCGGCGCTTCTTGACTTAATGATATTGAGGCGAAGGTTGACTTCATTCACGAGGATAGAGCAGCCTCGTTGATGGAGTTGACATTTCATCGACATTTGGTTCATATTGTTCATCAAACATTGGATCAAACAATTTCTTTAAATCATCTTCGGATGGAGGTACATATGGAGTTCTTTGAAATAAGTTTGGTACAAGGATGAACCAATGGGACTGTTTTGAAGTGCGAGTCAGGCTGGATTGTCCGGAGCCATTTGACGGTCGACTCATCGAACGTAATGTGAATTGTTTCCATGATATTTCGGGTTCTCTTGTTGTAGATTCGGTAACCTTTCTTGTTTGGTGCATAACCAACAAAAACTCCAATATATGCCTTTGCTCTTAGTTTACCTAAGTCTTGACCATCATTAGTTGGGTAACACAATGCACCAAACACACGAAGGAATGAGATATTAGGTTTTCTATTGTTGACAAGTTCATATGGAGTTTTTCCATGAGCAGTGTGAATTAGGGACCGATTTTGAGTATAGCATGCAGTGGCAATGGCTTCAGCCCATAGAAACATTGGAACTTTTGAGTAGATCAACATTGTTCTTGCGGCTTCCACAAGAGTTTGATTTCGTCTTTCAACTACACCGTTCTGTTGAGGAGTTCGTGGAACACTTCTTTGATGACTGATTCCAACACTTTCATAAAACTCACTAAGTTGTTTATTAACAAACTCGGTTCTTTGTCATTCGGATAATTTTGACGTTTTGTTTAGTCGAACTCAATTTGTTTGATAAGTTTGATGATGATATCCGAGTTTCATCCTTTGTCCCGAGGAACTTAACCAGTGAATCGAGAGTAATCATCAACCACAACTAACACGTATTTCTTCCCAAAGATATTCTTGAACTCTCATGGGTCCGCATAAGTCTATGTGGATTGTATGAAGAACTTCGTAATGAGTTTGTAGGTTTAGGTTTGTGGGCATACTTCTTGCTTTTTCCCAATTGGCATCTTGAACAAAGATGATCTTTTTCATACTTTAGTCTAGGTAACCCTACAACTAAGTCCTTTACGGAGAGATCATTGATGGTGCCGAATTTCAAGTGATTGAGACGACGATGCCATAACCATGATTTGGTTTTGAAGCCTTTGACAACAAGCGATTGAGAGGACTTCATCATATCTTCGATAGAGATGGTGTATAGATTTGAACCACGTGTTCCTCTTAAAAGTTCCTTACCATCAAGTTCTCTAACGAAACAAGTATGTTTTCTCAAGGCCACTTCTAGATCGGAATCACGTAATTGTCCGGCAGAAAATAAGTTATGACCAAGACCTTCTACGTAATATACCACGGAGATAACACTATCACCGAAAACATAATCTCCATAACCCATAATAGCATCGAAATGATCGTTCCCGAATCTAACGGTCCGATGAATTTGCTCACGAAGTTCATGAGCATGACCGGTCTCGATCATATGCTTGGAACGACTGAGTCCAAGTACCACGAGCGATTTGAACGATCTGCGGTTGAACACAGCACAAGAATGGATAAGCTGGATAATTGGGATCCCCATGCAAGAATGGGTTCCACTTGGTTAGTAATGATGATTGGAACGCCCACATCGAAATAGAAACATCCATATTAGAAGTAGAAGCAATGGAATCATTAGGAATAGATGCGGTGCTAGTGTACGTATTTGACCTATTCAAAGTATGTTCACTTCTTAAGGAATAGTTCTACCAATGAGGCATCCATTTTCTAGTGGGCATTGTTTGATTAACCTTATGGCCAATGGTATCCATTGATAACCTATCTTACTAAATGTTCTTCACAGTGGGTTTCCACTTGTTTTCTAACTTTCTTCGCTTTTGCCTTTTAGCCTTCTTAGCTTGATTTTTAACATTAACATTTTTAACTAGGCATTTGACAGCATTAGACAAATCATTCATACCACATTCAAGATTAGAAACAGAAACCACGCAATCATCATTACATGTTTTGCCAAAAGTAGTAGAATTCACATTAATTGCAGTATGCTTAGAGCTAACACTAGAATCAACACGATTCGTTTTATTCAAATTCTCCCGACGGTGATCATCTACTTTCTTCCAATGCACATTCTTAGCTTGCGAGGTCCTATCATTCCTTGTATTGCCTTGAGACTTTGACCGCTCGCTTTAATGTCACCGATTACTCTGTAGAGGCGGGAACATTAGTTGGTTTTGCTACTTTTGCCTTTCCTATTTTGATGTCTTTGGGATGTGAACTATTTGAAGGACACCGAGGTTTACTTTCTTAAACTTGGAGGTTTGGGATCGAACTAATTGAAGGCCTACTAAAGTTCACATTCATAACATTGGGCATTGAATGAGTTGCATACTTGGCATTGGGCATAGAACAAGGTATCAAGGATTGACTTGCTCACCTAGAGATTTAGGGCATATTGTAATTAAGCATTCTAGAAGTTCTTGAGATCGTTTGGCATATAAGCATGCATGGCCAATTGCATTATCAAGTGGTTTCTATCTTATCCTCTTCTACAATCTCACGAAGACATTCTAGACTATCCTTAAGGTATGAGAAATATGTTTGAATGGCAAGTTTGTTATTCCTAAGATGAGGAGGAACATATTTAATAGACACAACATATTTATTACCGACATGCACCTTTGAAGCACCATTCTCTCCATTGGTCATTGGCATTTTCCCTTTGACCTGACTCTTCAGATTCTCAATTTCTTTTTGCAACGAAGTTATTTTTTTATTATTTTTGTTACGAGTGACTTTTAATGACTCAAATAACTCATTGAAATGACGTTTAACCTTTTCATTTTCTTCTAAAAAACTCTCGTTTTCCTTTTGTAAAGTATTAACCAAATTTTGAAGATGAAAATTTTGAGAATTCCGAGAATCTACAAGAGGAGGCATTTGGGAGCCAGTCACATTGTTCTTTTCACCCTTTAACTAAGAAATTTGGGTTTTCAACTTTCTGATCGTGTTACAGTGAGCTTGAATCTGTTCATCACGTTTGTTTATTTCAAAAACTGCATCAAACTCTGGAACATCCGTGGATATCTTGATGTTTGAGGTTTTAACATTTTCTTTGAGATGTTGATATTTAAGTTGTAAATCAAAATGTTCAACTTCTAGTTTAGAAAAATGTTTTACCAAAGTATCGTGATCATCCTGTTCAATATTCTCACTTAGTTTAGAGTTTTTGATTTCAAGCTCAATGACACGATCATGGGAGACTTTTAAAGCAACAGATAGTTCATGAAATTGAGAAGCATTAATGGAGCAATTCGTAGCAGTGTAAAACACATCTTGAGCAATACATTCAGAAATAAGATTCTCATTCAAGGTATGCAAGTTTTTCCTCTCAATCTCATTATATTTTAATGCTCTCTCATAGTCACTAACCTCAACTATCATTGCATCAAATTCCTTTTCCATTCCTTTAATATCTGAATCTATCCCCTTTTTAAGACTCTCAAAATGATCTTTTAGTTGTTTAAAGAAAGGCATGACCTCAGTTAAATAGCATTCTTTTGTTTGTTCAAAACCCCTTCCCTTGATTATCCCGATGGTGTGATCCTTTTCTTACAAGTTTTCTCAAAAGCGACAAATAGTTGAAAAATAACATATTGGATGATTAAGGTCTTGCTTTTAGTGGCAATAGTTCTAGGAACTAAATGCATTGGTGTATTTGGAGGATACACGATCGTTATGTGCATTTTCCTAAAGGGAGGGTTTGTTTCAACAAGATTTTCGACTTTTGCTTATCTAAGTCCTTTTCCGAAAACTTGTTCGGTGTTAACAACGTTTGAGGCTTAAATTTGTTTAAGGAGATCCAGTTTTCCTTTTTGTAATCATGGGGTTTGATCGTGATGTTATTCTTTTTACATTCAGGATCTTCTAGCTTCTTATTCATTTTCTCCCTAGATGCATCATCTAATTTTCTATCTTCCTCAGAGCACTCAACGCAACTAGGTTTTTGTCTAGGTTTAAGAATCTCATTGCCATCATAGATTACATTTTGAGCTGCTTTTTCTATCTTACTGTACTCAGGGTTGGGTTTATCTATAATGGGAACACTATGCTTATCGCTTAGAACTCTATGCTTAGTGACCATGTGAGCAGTCTGAATGGTATTCCCTTGTATGTACAACTTATTTTCAAGCTTGTTCTTCAAAGTTTTTAGATTGGAAAAATTATTCAAAAGTTTTGATTCCTTAGCATGAAATTCCTGCTTAAGCACTTTAACATTTTCTTGAAGTTCCTGTTTTTGCTTAGCAGTTTTAGAAAGCTTTTCTTGTAAGGAGTTTAACTCTTGTTTTAAGACTTCTTCTCTAAAATTACTTTTTCTAATAATTGTACGCATTTGATTATCCAACTCCTGCTCACGAGTAGTTAATTCAAACTTAGCACGTTGTTCATAAATGGCAACTCGTTCTTTATAGGCATTAAGTTCAGAGATAACATAATCATCGTGGGCACATGCGGTGTATTCATAAAAACATAGTCATCATTGGTGCAGAAGATGCATCACTTGGTACGACCTCACTTTCACTTTGTTTCACATATTGATCATATGGGACAACATTGATATTACCCATATTTTCAATATTTGACTCAATAGTTTCGATTGATTATACTTTGTCATGCATCTTTTGCACATCAGCATCATCGTATAGTTTAATTAATACCTCAGAAATGAGTTTGTCTTTGGATGGACCAGCTTGTGGTGATGAAGGGACTTTAGGAGAGACCGTTGGAGAAATGCTAGCCATGAAAATGGTTTTTGCGAGAGGTTCATCATCAACGTCGAGTCGTAAGCATCACAATCGGTGACTTGAAAGGCTTTCGATGATTATGGCCTATCTCTGAATTGGTTGCTCATCCACATCGCATCATATGTCTTGGCATTTCCTCGAAGAAACAACAACTCTTCTTCATCCAAAGTTGCACCATTATCCCGAGCTTGAACAAGCAACATCTTATCCACGAAGTACTCGCATTTTGAGGACATTTTGGTGATGCGTTCCTTGCAATGTGACCCTCACCTCCATAGTTGTAACACTTGATCGGCTTTGCTTGTCCACGATTTCCATTCCTTCCCTATTCGATTTGCCACGTATCCTCTCTGACTCTACCTCTTCCTTGTTCGTCTTGCCTTTCTTGAACCCGTTGCACCATAACTTTCCCATCTCGGCGGTGGCTTGATTGTGTGGATTAGATGCGTTCGAGATTGTTGTTGGTGTGTGGAAGAGAGTTCATGTTTTGACTAATCAAGAGCCGGTTGATTAATGAAGTTTCCACATATGCATTGAGATCGACTTGTTTGAACATAGAATCGGGAATGAGTTTGTGATTACCATTACCCATGGGTATAACTTGAGATGCTTTGGTGGTAATTCCAATGTTTGAGTAGAAGGCAGTTGAATCATTTGATGAGCTTGTCTCTCCCTGGTTTGTTTTGAACTTATCAAGAATCCTTTTTTCAAACATAGCATGTCTCTCATTCTGAAGAAGGAAGGCATAAAGTTGCTCATAGTTTGTATTCTTTAATCCTTTGGTTAGCTTCACAGTGGTGACAAACTTATGCCATTTGGGATTCATGTTGTTCACAAACTTTGAGTTCAGCTGAATGTTTGGCATAGTCATTCTGATGTTCCTCATGTCATTAACAAGCTTGTGGAATCTCACGTAATACTCATAGACACTCTCATCCGGTTTCATCTTGAAGTGCTCAAATTCATCATAGAGTTGTGATTCTCATCTTCCATAGTTAATTCGAGCGAGACGAAGCATTTTGACATTATCCCACTGCCTTGGCTTCGTGTTGTGATTGATAAGCTTGTAGATATCTTTTGGAAGACCTTGAAGTATGATGTTAGAAGCCACGATATCGCATCGAATCTCTTTTCTCCTTATCGTTGAGCTCATCATCGTCTTTGGCTTGTCCAATCAAAAATCATAGTTCCATCTACAATGAGTATCAATTATGTCTCTTGTAGTCTCAACGGACAAGGTCCTTCATCAATCGATTTGAGAATGTTGACCCCATTTTCGTTACCAAGACAATACAATCGATTCTTTGAGCCCAAGAGTCGTAGTCGATTACATCAAGCATGGGTGGGCGAGTATCTCGAACCATTTGCTTGAACATCCTCGACAATGATGGAGATGATTGTAGGTGCGATGGTAGACATGTTTAAAGATTACACGGGATTTTATAACTCTATGATTAAATCGGGAAATAGATTCTTTCACGGGATTTTACTAGATCAAGAGAAAACCGTATTACAAACAAAAGTTAACCAAGTCGCTAAGATTCCTTGAATCAAGTCGCTAAGAGCCAAGTTGCTAAGACAAGTCACTAAGTTCTAAATCGCTATGAATTTTGACAGCAAGTCGTTATGCACCAAGTCGCTAAGAGATCAAGTCGCTAAATAGAAACTCGCTACTGGTCCAAATCGCTAACACCAAGTCGCTAAGAAACTTAAGAAAAACTCGCTATCAAAATTGAAAGCAAGTCGCTACCTTACCAAATCACTACCCGTAGTGGAGAATCCACCAACAATACTTTTTGTCAGCTTGTCTCTAAAGGCAAGTCGCTAGGACCAAATCGCCACTCAACAACACTACAACTCACTAATTTTTTCTGAAGCAAGTCGCTATCAAGAAAATTACACCGAGAGCTAAGTCGCTAACATGAAAAACATTCAAAACACACTTTTCAATCCAAAAACAACCCAACCACGATGATTCAAGCCTTCCAAATCAAAGCCTAAACACTTGTGATGATCCTAAACACAAAAGTACAATCAAAATCCAAACTTTAACACTATAAATCAACCAAATGATGCAAAAACCACTAAACTTTCTCAAACTCAAAAACCACCTAAAAACCACTAGAAATCCAAAGATATGTAAGAGATGATCTAACCATGGCTCTTGATACCATTTGTAACATATTGGATTTCACATACACATCAAACCATAAGCAAAGTAGGCGTACACAAGAGTTTTAGAGAGAGAAAGTTAGAGGTTTGGGAACTTTAGTGAGAGAAAGAAAAATCTTATTATGAGCTCCAACTCTCTACCTTGGGAGGTAGAGAGTATTTATAGTACTTACATAAAACGCCACCTGACGGGCTGTAGATCAGGCATACAGTGGGTAAAGACTCATCCATCCTCCACGGTGTTACAAAACTAAATACTACTTAACATAAAATAACTACGACTACGAGCTTTCTAACGATTACATATACTTGAGGTGACCGACACTTTAATTATTGGATTTTCCAAATCCTAACATACGTGAACCCTAAAATGCAAATCTTGAGACGTGAACCCCAGTTCCCTGACACAGGGCTGGGGTAGGTTAGTTATTTCAAAGTCCAGTATCATCTCACTTGTACATAACATAATACCTGACTGAGGGCTTGATTACGTATCTATATATGGCACTACATAAATTAAGTCCCCATGTTTAGACACATCTCATTATTCACATAATGGCCCAAACCATGGACACTCCCAAAGTCCCCCATCTCATCATCCTTGCCCTAGTTCCACCATATATATACCACATGATATAGGGAATTAGGGTAACTCACACAAGCCTCTTCCAACAGAGCACACTTTAGTTTACAACCTCTTTAGGCTCCTCTTTTTAGCAATAGTGGATCTACATCCACTATTGTCTTAAACCCTTTTCTTCATTCTCTCCTACGAGGTAAGACGAAGGTACCCGATCATTGTTAGTGTTACCCCGACTACAGAAACATCTTCCTTCTCACGGGGTCCTTACCGTTCTACACGGGAAACTCGAGCATCCGGCCTCAACCGGGTCTTTACCATTCTACACGGTAAACCCGACCACCCGACTCATACCCGCTTTACGTACCATACACAAACACTCATTTTCTTGTTTTCTACCAAAGTGAACAAGCTAATTACCAAAAGAAATCGAGGAAAAAAAAGACATCATAATCAACTAGCCAAAAGTCAATATTGTTGTAAAAATAAAGATTTCTTAAATTTGCATGACTAAAGAGATATGAATAGATCGCTTAGATGAGAAGCATATCGATGAGTGATCATATAAACGTACTCCTAGTTTTCACACCTTCCCACTTTTAGCCACTACCCACAATTCCTTTTACTCGTTTATAAACAATTTAGCCAAAATAAGATCATCCAAATAAACTGTTCTAACATTTTTATTAATCCACTAAATTCGACCGAAAAAATCTTATTCTGTCACGTCTTTATATAACATCAAGAAGGTAACTATTCAGCACACATAACTACTTATTTAGCCATTTTAATTTATGTTTAACTTCTTTAAGGTGAATTAGATTAATGAGCAATATATATCAAGCAAGAGGAAAATTAGTCAGCCCATAAGTACTTACTTAGCCATTTTAGTTTAAGGGAGTACATTCCCAGTGACTGCATTCTCAGTGACTGCAGTGAGTTATATGAGCATCCTTAGCAATTATGTCAATTAAAGGAGTAAAGATGAGCCAAATGATTATCAAGCACTTACACTTTTAGTTACCTCAATGTGATTGATACAAACACCATATTAACCCCATGCACTAGTCAAACATACATTAGCTTCCGTAGAATTTCATAAATCCTAGCTCCACAACTCCTTTGTAAGCTTCCAAAGCTCGTCATTCCTAGCTCTGCATTTTGCACCACAACCATCATTTCTCCCTCAATAAACATTGGAAATAATACAACAATCCGAGTTATCA
Source organism: Chrysanthemum lavandulifolium (assembly GCA_022545495.1). Taxonomy (NCBI): domain Eukaryota; kingdom Viridiplantae; phylum Streptophyta; class Magnoliopsida; order Asterales; family Asteraceae; genus Chrysanthemum; species Chrysanthemum lavandulifolium. Next base: position 229,398,716 of record CM040245.1, on the reverse strand, counting down.
GCAAGACACAATGTTTCCTGTAAAGGCAAATGAAGAATGAACCTTTTTCTCCATAAATCCCAAGATTATTGACGTGTTTTAAGCATGGTTCATAAACTTCGAGTGCAACAAACCATTCGTCCTATGTTACAGTTTCCATTATAGATTCCCCACTCCGAATCTCAATAGTGTCCTTATTGACGAATCAAGTGTGTTAATGGTGAATAGCTTTGTAAAAGATGTCATAACACCACCATCCTCCCCCACCATCCGTACACCATAAACTAGTTCCTCAACCCCATCAATGTATGTAGACACTACAAGAGACCCGCTAAGCTTAGAAATGGAGATATTTAATAGTGAAAACTGGTTTGCTATATTATCTGAGAGGTTTACCTCCTTAAGTTCATGGGTAATCAAATCAATTGACAAAGATCAAATTCTTAGCAACAATTTTATCATAACTAGTCCAAAAAATAAACCTACCTATAGCAACTTATATATCCTCTTCTTTGGTTTGTTGATGAGTTATTGTTAATATTAATGATTTATTGTTAATGAATTATGTTTATTGTTAATGATTTGTATCTTTGTTAAACACAAACGTGAATATGTACTCTGATATTATTCAACCATAGTATTTATTTAATGAGTTAGCTTAATGTTTTTTAATCTTGTTGTCCAAGACGAAACATAAGTAGCAATATATATCTTTTGGCTGTTTATTTTGGTTTAGAAAACGGGAAAAACGAATATGTACCGTTTCCCCGGTATAGGAATCCCATCCAGTACGGTACCGGTACACACTTTTATGCTGTGGAAAAAATGTTACCACCAACTCGGTACGTAATTGGTACCGAGCTCATCCCTACCTACATGTATATTATACACCGTTCAGATAGCCATGGATAACAGAAATCGAACCTTGATAAGCAGGTTTTTAAGTTTCAGTTTCGAATCAAGCGGATCGACTCTTGGATTTTAAGAACCACCCTCTAAATCAGTCTATGTCTCATCTTTTGTGTACATGACAACAACTTCATTGACGGCCTTGATCAAACTCGCTAGAAAATATCTCATCAGATATATTGGCGGTGCCGGTTTTGAACCATCTACTTTTAATAGTGTTAATAGTATGTTTATATTGCTTTAAGCTAATAATATTGACAAATTTTTTTGTAAAGCAATAAAAAAATTTCTGGTTATCTGTTGTTTCCTACCAAAAAAGATACAAACATATATACTTGAAAAAAGTAACCCAAATTTATATATGACGGCGCAATACATTGTTATACCCAAAAATGAAGAACAATCTGATAACAAAAAGAAAAGGGTTATGGTACACAAAAGTCACTAAAGTTTTCAAAAAATTCGTCCTATGTTACTATAGTTTCATTTTGGTCATCCAGGTTACCCATGTTATCGGGTTTGTTAATTAGGTCTCTATACGTTTAAAAGTACTACGCTCAGGTCATTGAGTGGAGTGGCAACCGACTATTAGCCGTCCTCATATGCCACATGGGCGGACATACTTCTCCACCTCATGGCCACGTTGGATTTCCACTTTCATACCCTTTATTTTTATAAACCGGGTATAAAATCAAATTGTTATACTTGATTTCCCCCAAATCACTTTTAGGGTTTCACAAACCCTTTCTTCCACAAACCCATTTCTTCCACAAACCCTTTCTTCCACAATGAGTGTGCTTTGTGGCTGTGGTGAAGTAGCAAGGTTGCGAACATCATGGACATAGAATAACCCCGCAAGAAGATTTCTTGGTTTCCCCAACTTTTTGGATCCAACAACAAATTGTAACTTTTTTAGATGGGTTGATCCCGCATTACCAAACCGTTGGTATCAAACAAGGATGGTTGAGTTGAATATGAGTGTGATTAATCTTTGACAAGAGCTTCTTCAAGTAAACAATCAATTGTCAAGATCTACCTTCTACAATCGGGTGTTGATTGTGTTGCTTGTTAGCATTATAGTCTTTTATTTTCTTTAGGTTAGTTAATCTAGTATGGCAGGTTAGTGATGATAGTTTGGTAAGATGTGGTAGTTGATGGTTCTTTTGGGTAGCTGTGGTTTTATAAAAAATGTGTTGAAAACACAAAGACCTTGACAGATCTTGAGCACTCGTAGATCGTTAGTATTGCCTATGTAATCATAAGCAAACTAATAGAAAATCTCTACAACTCGTATTCTTTAGCGGGATGTAAATACAAGTTATTATAACTAAGAACACTTAGATCCTCTATGGATCTTTTATTAACTGAAACTCTATGTTTCGAATGAGTGACTATTACACACTATCAAGTTCCTTTTATAGACAAGGAACCCTAAACTATTCCTACTCAATCGACTAAGCATGCAAGCATGCATTTAATGGAAAAACATTAAACAATATTGAGCAGTACAATAATACCCATGCTAACCTCGAGCAGTTCAATAATAATGATGGGTTAGCATTTAAATAATAAAGTGCATGCGGATCCTAGTCGACTTCCACTCTTCAACAGACACACGCACGGCTTTTATACTTAATGAGAATCTCTTCTTGATTACGCTTCTTATTTTAGAGAATCCTTCGCAGAATTGTGATAGAAATCCTACTCGCATAATTCCCAACAATCCTCCCCTAAACTTGAATTTGACTTGGTTAAGTTCCGGTTCCTAACCTTGATAGATCTTAGAGGCTGCGGTACTAGAGGATTGTTCTCAAACATCAAGAGTAAAGAACCAATAATAATCTCATCTCTATGATGACCAAACTTTGAAACGCCGTGTCTTTGCAAAGAACAAATGACATAGTGTACATCAAAACTCATTAGTTGCATACTATTCTCATCACATCCGGTGAGTTAACTCACGTGAGAGGTGAATCATTGAAAATAATAGATTTGATGTCTCTTTACCAATAGCCATCACTCTTGGAGTAGCCAAATGTTTAAGTTCGAAAACTATGGTACATTGATAACCATCGATTTATTAGCAAATCAGCAACTATATAAACGGATTTGATGTGTCTTTACGTAGCCGTTTGCTCGGGACTAGTCAATTCTTAGAATTGGTGAATTGATAACCGATATAGATTCGGTTGCCTTTACCACAAGCCATATACTTGTGGGCTAGCCAATTCTTGGATTCCAACAAGGAATATACCATGGTGAATTGATGACCATACAACTCTCGACAATTAAGCATGGGTGGTTGCGAACCTATGATTTTGAGCAAATCATTACACCTATCAATGATTTGATGTGTCTTTACCAAAGTTGTACCCTTTGGACTAGCCAACTCTTTGATATACACAAGGTATATCTCGGTGAGTTAAAACCATCACCTATAAACAACAAACTGCAAGAGAAAGTTAGTTTTTTTTTTAATTTTATCTAAGAAACTAACAAACAAAACAAAGAAAATAAACAACACAAAAGACGTACATATAACAAAAGACAATGTAGATTACCACGTTCATGATGAAGATGCAGCTTGAGCTTGCGAAGTTGAGCCTTGATCAATCCAACCGATCGTTCAACGTCTAGTTTTTCATTTCCATCGGATGCGGAGGAATTTCCAACTTCGACAAAGCATCCTTTCCATAAGTCTCTTGGAAAATGGATAAGTTCTTCAAAGAAACATGCGACTATGATTCCACCCTTTGTCTCAACTACATGCACACGAGGTAAGGGATAAAATCTCCGTGACTCAACCCGCCATAGATGTGATTTCTTCCAAATGAAATGCCCTTTACCATTGGGAGATTGAGAGTTAATCGGGACATGATGATCTCCCAATAAGCACATCCCGAACCTTGTGGTGCGATATTGTAGTAATGGTTGGTAACGAGTGTCTGAGTAAGTATATCGCCCTTTCTACCAAATGGAGTATTTCCTTCAAAAGGTGAACTCCATTGAAGTTTTGTCCAATCGATGAATGACATTCATCTCATCATTTATCGATGACCACTTGACCAACACATTTTGATATCCTCGGAAAATCGAAGAGGACCCTTCTTTAATAAAGGTTGAGTCATCGACCTTTAGGTCCAAAGGAACATGCTTGGGTGATGGCTTATTCTTCGATGCATGAGTCCTCGCTTTTCTCACAGATCTTCTCAGAGATGTGTGTTTTCTCTTGGCCATCCTCTTCATCCTTCTACTAGGTAAATAGATTTCCGAAGATGGAATGTCTTTGGTTTCTTCATTAACTTCTGTAGTAGGACTTGAAGAAGTAGATGTGGATTTAGGTGAGACATCATCACGAAGGGTATGCATTCTTTCAAGCACCTTTCTTGCCTTTTCAGCTTTGACAGTTGTAGTTTTAGCTTCTTTAATTGAACCACCTCCTTCGTATCGAGAGATCCCAGATGGAGAGAAGCTTGTACATTAGGTGCTTCAGAGGAAATGGTGGTCGGTTCGGAGATGAGACCTTTTCGGTTGAGCTAGTGACTTCAGAAGTTTCGTGAGATACAACGATGGGTTCGTGAAGTAACGGTCATCTTCCCAACCAAAGTACCTTCTTTTGCGGCGGCAGATCGACATTTGGGTTAGGCGAGGCATAACTAGTGCATCGTGGGAAACGATCGATGGTTCGTGAAGGGACCTTGTCGACGAAGGAGTGGCTTGAAGTTGCTTGAAGAAACCATTTGAGAGATCGTCTTTGGTGGAATATCATCAAAATTATCCACTATCTCAACAAACTTGGGTCTTTTGGCCTTTGGTGCAACTTCATTCCCAACAATTCTTTTCAAGCTGGAAGATGGTGTTAAAGCAGAAGAAGAAGTCTTCATAATCATATTGTATAGGAAAAACAATTTTGCATCAGGTAAAGCCAAGACTTGCTTCATTGTCACAATCCTCATCTCTGTTTTCTTCTGAGCTTCAGTAAGAGGTCTCTCTCTCTTTGCCTTATTCTTTTCAGTACTAAGGGCTTTCCTTTTTGCAGCTGCTTCTTGCTTCTTTTGTTCTTCAAGCGCCATCATTTGAGCCACAAAATTTTCACTATCAAAGTCCGCACCTAAGATACTTTGAGCAAGTGTAGGATTTGAAGTGGTTTGCTTAGTAAGAGCATCCCATTGTGCGGCGAGGCATCGATTAGCTAAAACATCCAATTCTCTTCGTCTCTCGGGAGGCAAAAGCAGTAGAATGATGCGCAATTTGTTTAGCCACTTCTTCACTTTTCTTCGATCCGCAAACTCGAAAAACCTTTCTTGTCCTTGCCTTTCTTGTTCAGATACCAGATCTGGACCAAGCTCATCTTCAATCATTACACCTTTCTCTTTATTAGTAGTCTCATGAACAACATCAGCTGGAGGAGAATCACCAATTTGAACTTCAGAAGAAACATTTTGAGAGAGATCTTCAACAAGTGTGGTAAGGATATCAGTTGCAGGATCCAAATCAAAATTTCTTTCAACATGAAATACTACTTGATCATCTGCTGAAGGGGTGGGACATGATGGTTCTTGAACAGGTGCATGATGATAAGGATCAGATGCAATGTCCTCTATTTGAACCTCAGCAGATGTAGTATTGTCAACACTTGGTTTCTTGGAGACTACAGCAGATCCCTTATCCAAATATGATCGTCTCCTCTTCCTAGTGAACTGAATTGGTGCCTTATCTTTTGATGATTCAACATCAACTGAAGACGGAACAACTATCTCCTGAGCCACATCATCTAAGATGTTTAGAGAAGCAAGCCGAGAGACCTCATCCTCCTCATCAGAAGAAATGACTAACTTCCTTTTGCTACTCTTTTCAAGTCGATCCTCTAGGTCCTTAACTTTATTCTGCAGTTCCTCAATCTTATCACCAAGAGTAGACTTGGTCTCTGTAAGCTCCTTTTTGAGATCAGTCACCTCAGCTGCATACCTTTTAACAAGAGCATAGACAGATGTAAGAGTAATAGGGTCCTGAGCTCCACCAGCAGTTTGCTCTGTGGTAATGGGAGTTTCATTAGACCTTTCAGTGGAAAAATGGTCATGCTCAAAATGAGGAGGTACTTCATCAAAAGGTTCCCTTTGAGGACTGGGTGTGGTCATCCTATTCAGGTCAGACTCAAACTCATCAATTGAAGCCTGTGTAGGTGGTGGACTCGGTCTGGGTGATGGTACAGGTGGAGTATGGTCAGGAGCAATATGAGATGCTTCGGCGGTAAAGAGGACCCTCATCTATATTAGCGATGGATTGCCATCAGTAGCAACATTTGAAGAGGGTGGGATATTAGCAACATTCTCCTCATCAGTAGCCTCATTGCCTTGAGGCAACATAGCTGCTGTCAACGGATGATGTGCCCCCTCAAAGTGAGTTCTCATAGAGGCAAATAGTTTAGCTGAAAGAGAGCCTATGGGATAAAAGGCTTGGACTTGGGTAGAGGTGTCTATGATTATTTGTAAGAATCTATGGTACATTAAAACCTTATGTTGTTTCCTATTTATATTTTCAACCATATTATCGAAAATAAATTTAGAAAAATTATAAGTTATCCCTTGAGATAGACACACAATACCACAAGCCAATTGCGTAGAGAATTGATCCCACGCTCAGTTGTTGCTAATGCTTTGCAAGCAGTGTGAACTAAAATCTCCACATAGGGCAAATGTAACACCCAACCGACAAGGGTAGAAGTGTCACATACGGTGTCATATCGAACATACAAATAAAATATTTACAAGCGAAACCTTAAAATGAAGTATCAAATCATATAAACAATTCAACGACGAGGAATACAATATCCAAATGAAATATCAAAACAAAACTCTTCAAAGTAAGTCCAAATAATAAGGTAACTAGGGTTGGTCCACTCGGATAATCCAACTCTCGACCCATCAAAGCCCATCTTCAAACCTAAAACTGCTGCAGAGAAAAGAAATGCGGTTGAGCTTAAAAGCCCGGTGAGCAGATATAACAAAGCGAAAGCTAAACAAAAGCGTAAACGAAATGAAACAAAGGACACCGATAACAAGGTCGCGTGAAAAGAGAACAATGAGTCAAAGAGGATCCTGCATAACACAATCTCACAGATATCCAAAAAGAACAGATAACAAGGAGAACGAAGCAAAGCAAAATATTGATGACATATAAACCAGCACATTTTAAACCAAACATACAAGAACTGAAACATAAGCAAACATAGCAGGCGTCGCATCCACACAACATATATGTCATACAATCAATTCAGGAAATCAGAAGACATACAAGCCAAACAGATATCTACAGGAAAGCGGAAGTAATTAATTAATAAGTGAGCATGGCAATTCACATAGGTCAAAACCCTTAGTTGAAAACATAACCAAGATATCATAACAATGAAGTACTAACAATGATCAACACATGGCGATCACACGTAATAAGTAGGAATACTGTATAATGATATAATTAAATGAATTAAAGACATAGCGAGGCAACTAAACAAATTAACAAGCCGACGTCACAAGTGAACCATTTACCCAATCAAACCGTAGCATAAACCGAAATGCAAACATGGCGGTCAACAACAAGCGGATAAGGATACTATCGAATAATCATAGTCCACGAAATTAAGCGAGCGAAGTATACATGATAAAGCAGACAAAAACTATCGATTACACACTAGCATGGTCACCGACAATCGAGGGTCACATAACGGTGAGATCACATATAAGCAGATGACAAAGTAAATCATATAACCGTATAGTAATCATATCGCAAATAGGAAATCGGTAGTCATATAAAACATGAATAGCATAATCAATCCAATAAACATATAATAACCCGATGCGTGAATGGAGCGATAGTGCGAAGTAACGGAATGGGAGTGTGACAGATCAAAGTAATGGAATATACATATCTTGGTAGTAGAGTGAGTCATATAAGGGTACCGAGTAATGAACAATTAAGTACGAATATGGTGCGTTGGGATAATGAACGTACAATATAGGTATATCAAAAGTGTAAGGGTTGTCGAAATCTACCACGAGCCGGAACATATCATATCATATCATATCATAAGTAACCATTATATTCGGAGAGTGACCTCGAATACCATACATAATAGGAGGGAGTCCTCGGTAACAAATGGAGTAGCTAGCTCCTGAATGTGAAGACGCGTATTGCACTACGACATCATTCACCATATAAATCATATCATATCATATCATATCGTGTTAAATCCACTAAAACATATCATATCTAGGATGCATCCATACCTGGAACATATCATAGTGGCCAAATCATATACATATAGTGAGCTCATAATCATATCATATCATAATGGGGACGGTGTGTAACATCACTCGACACACCTGAGTCATGCCATTGGTGCATCAATGACACGGTCATGTTACCTTCATGACTAGGAACACATATTTGGCTCGGGTATCAAACTGACGGGTCAAAGCATAATCATATCATATCATAAGGGTTCATATCAAATTTCATATCAAAGTTCATATCAGAATTCATATCAAAGTTCATATCAGAATTCATATCAAAGTTCATATCAGAATTCATATCAAAGTTCATATCGAAGCTCATATCAAAGATTCATATCAAAGGGAGCATAGCAAAGTCATAGGGAAGCCCTAATAAGGAGCTTAGAGTAAAGCATAACAGTTCAAGCTAATATCGAAAGATGGAAAAACGAATCATGAGAAACCTTAAGAGGTAAGGTCAGAATATCTGTACCTCAATCGAATCAAGCAAAATAGGAAAGTAAGGTCACACGGTAAATCAATCCCGCCGTCCGGAACCTATATGAATTAGATAGCGCTTATTAAAGTCGGATTACTCATTTTAGACGGCTGTCCGTTTTTTAGCGGGTTTCCATTTTTAGCGGGTTTCCATATTTAGTAACTTTCCAAAAATAGCAGGTTTCTGTATTTAGCAGATTTAGTCATAAATGATATAATTAAAGTTAATTTAGGTTAAAATAGTGGAAACAAGTATTATCGTAGTTTAAGAGTCAATTATGGCAAGTTATTCAAGTTTAGGGTCAAAACTATCAATATCACAAAGTAGAGGGTCAAAAGTGAAAATATAACAAGATTACATGTTTTACTCATTTAGTACCTTTGATTATCATATTAACAAGTCAAATAATCAAGTTTCATAATTTTACCAAGCCGACCCTTAACTTTATTAAATCATGTAATACAAAACTCTAGTTTTAGATTATGATAATCGTACACGTTTTAGACCATTTAAATTCGATTACGACAAGATTATAGGGTTCCTTATGTGTTAAAATTTTTGGTCGAGACTCACCCCTCCCCCAGATTAATTTCATACGCCCCTAATAAATCCAATGAGACCCTTAAACCATTTGTTGTCGATTCAATTAACAAGACACGTATACGTATATTACAAGACTCGTTTAGATCGTTATAACATCTTGTATGTCGTGTATAAAGGGGTCCAAAAAAAACAGATTCTTGCCAAGGATTATAAGTCCATATTCCATTCAATGTATATTTCATCAAGGTTATGATTTCAGGTAGATATATTCTCATCATTCCATGTGACAAGGTTTAACATTTTATGAGTATGTAAAATTCGTATATAGGTGGTCCAAAATCAGATTCGTATCAAGGTTTACATGTCTATAATCCATTCGACACATACCCTATTAAGGTCATGATTTTTATGTGTTTCATTCATATCATTTTATGTGTTACCATTTTCGAATATCATGCGTAAAAGAAACGTAACCCATGACATAACCAAGGAAATAAGAGATGTGATATGAGATGAAGATGGGTTACCCTGGAACGTGAACGATGAGATAAACAAGATCAAGAAAACCTAAATCCACGTCAAGCCTCTTGTTGGCTTTGGAACCCACGACAGCCAACCAAACTCCACGAGCAAGGTTTCCTTTTGCCCTAGAACACCACGACATCAGCAGTAAGCCACGACCCAAGCCTCCCTTTTGATTCAGGAACCCACGACAAAAAATCAAAGAAAACAAAGATGAGGAAAACGAAAGGAGATTGCTTCAAACCCTAGTTTGTGTCGACAACACCAACAGCTAGCCCTTCGAGCCTTGTAACCCACGATCAATTATTGTACTCGTTTTGTTTTATTTACGATCGAATGAAAAGAAGAAAACCCAGTCCGGCCGTCACTTTTGTTTTCTAGGTTTTAGTGTGATTTTTGAATTAGGGAATTACAATGAGGGATAAGGGAGATGTATTTGAGGTAAATGGCGTGAATGGGGGAGTAATGAGCATTGATTGGCTGAATTTGGGGAAAAGAAATCATGGACTCTTCAATGTAAATTTAATTTACCTAAATTACATTTGTGTTAGTCTTTAATTTATTTTGTAACTTGTACATATTATTTAGTCCATTTAACTTATATAATGTGGGATATCTATTTTGTAGACATAAGTGTAAGTTAGTTATTATTGTCTTGCATAAATAATTTTATAAGTTAAGTGTTAGACGTATTTAACGAGCTTGACGCGTTTTACGAGTTTCATAGCTATTTACTTGAGGGGTAAAATAGTCATTTAACACGTTTACGATTTTTAGGGTTTTACAGCAAAAATGCTTTTTCAACTATATGTCCGTTCTTGTACCTTGATACCCAATGGCTCTCAGCCCAGAGAGAATCTCCTCTGCACTTGAGTGATAAACCCCATCAGCATCATCCAAACTAAGCTTTCTCCTTATCAGGTCCTCCGTCACCACGTGCTCTGTTTCATCAATCAACGCAACAATCTCGATTCACTGCGTTTTCGTGATTCCCAAAATTGTTTAACCAACGATTCATAAATCGCATTAGGGAATGTGTTGGGGCATAGTGAATCTTAGACCGCTTCGGGAACTCCACCATTGGTTCATACAATTCATAGCCCTTTGCTTTACCCAGAAATGCAACTTTATTGTGATCTTTCTTGAATTGAAGAGCCATGAGAGATATGTGATTTTAGGGTTATGATTTTTGAACTGAAGAGTTTTTGGATGTAGGAAAAGAGGGAATTGTTTCTTTTGAAGTGGAAGAAATGCGATTAGAGGAATGGTAACCGTTACCAAGAATATAGTCAAAAGTATGAGAACTTTAGTTGACCATATCCTACGTGTATTTCAACTTGACCAACGACAAAATAACGCTTCAGCAGAAACAAATAGCCAATCTGCTGAAATAATATACTTCGGCAGAAACCACCCCAAGACTAGAATATCTTCGGTAAGATTCTAGAGTTACTGTGCCAACTAACTCGCATTAAATTACATTAACCCTTGCATCCGTCTATTTAATCATCCCAATGCATACTTCTCTCACATAATTTTACCCCCAATTACCATCAAAAACCCTAGTATCATCACAAACCCAATCAACCAAAATTAACCATGAATACTACACCAAAGGTTGTTAACCCAACCTCTTCTCCATCATCATCATCATCCAGTGATTTCCTCCAGTTTTGGTCATGTCCACCTGACCCTCGTCCTTTGACATCCTCATTTCTCCCTTCTTCTGAAGATGATAGTGTAGTGGATCCAAGTGAGTCTTCTGATGACTCGGAGGAACCCACTCATCGAGATAACTCTTACTCCCAACCTCCAAAGCACCTCAACCTCAACAAAGGCCTCGTGCGAAAGGGAGGTGGTGCTTGCTCTACCGCGCCATGTTTTGGTGCATCTTCACACATCGTATAGAGGAAGAGCTTAAGGAAGGTGGATGGATTGCTTTTTGGTGAAACCAAGTAGATGAAGCACAAAGGACACGGTTGGTCATCTTCATCATCATCGTTTGCATCAATCCATCCTTCCCATTTTGATCCTTAGCATCTTCGTCGTACCGGTCATGCATATCCAGCCATCGAGATAGAAGGAATGGGTGGTTATGCAAGACTTCACAAATGCATATCCAGCAGCTGGAATGGAAGAAATGAGCGATCATGCATATCCAACAGCCGTTGGACTATTCTCTATGAACTAGAATAGGATTAGAAGATCATGTATAGTACTTTTCTTGTAGTTGCATTGAAGTTGATTGTAAGTGAATGAATGAATGAACAATATTAACTTCAAAACTTGTCTTCAGTACTTTATCTTCAGAGGAAACAAATTGCTCACTTCAGTACTTAGCTTTCAGAGGAAACAAGCTTTAAGCTTACTTGACCATTTACCAAAGGACCACACTTGATGAACTTGAACTGAACAGGGCATATTGCAAAACAAACTCAGAGAAACACAAGAACAAAATAGAGACAAAACAGACTAAAAAATTAGCAAGTTAGTGTTAGCAAACAAATTATACACAAAGTTTACTACAAAATCCTCCCCTGAGGCATATGCCTCCCCTGAGGCCTATGCCTCCCCTTAAACTTTGCAGTTAAGGGTTAAGCATTCCAATGTTGACCACAAGGTGTTGAAACCTTGGTCCATCAAAAGCTTTTGTTAACAGATCTGCCACATTATCATCTGTATGAATTTTAGCCACTTTTATCAAATGTTTTTCATATGCATCTCTTATAAAGTGGTGCTCGATTTCAATATGTTTGGTTCTCTTGTGAAAAGCTGGATTTTTGACAATGCATATGGTACTTTGATTATCAATAAAAGTGTTGTGTTCATGAAGTTATACCCATAATCCAACAATTGATTTTGAATCAAGGACCCATCCACGACAATTTGCGTGACAACATACTACGCTTGATGGTTGAGGTAGTGATGGTGTCTAAATACTCATCATTTTTGTACCATTTAAAGCGCAAAACATCCGAAAACACTCGAAATGCATTAAAATGATAAAAATGTCGCAAATAAGTGTTTTATGTGTTTTAAATGCAAAATATCAAAATCGGTGAAAAGCATTATCAAGTTTGCATAATTGGCGCTTTAGTCCCCAAGTTTCAAAAGTTGTCAAAAGCAGGTCCCTGGTAAAACAAATAAAGAAAATATCATTTCAAGTCCCTAGGATTCATGAGTTGTCAAAATTGGTCCTTGAGATTTAAATTTTCAAAATTACAACTTAGGCCCTAAACTTTCAAAAATGTCAAGTTTGGTCCACGGAAGTTTGAAAATGTCAAAATAGTCCTTGTACTATTGGAACTTGTCGGTTTTGGTCCTTGTGACAACTTTGTAATATTGGCGAAATGGTCCTTCAAGAATTGGAGAATTGCAAAGCAAGTCCTTGTAATATTAAACCTAGCCATGACCCTTTGCACATTTGGACCCTGCCATTATACATTTTGACCCCCGCCATATAAACCTTTTGGACCCCAAGTCAACACCAGGTCAAACTATACCTTTTCCTCCCACCGCTTATCTTCTTTCCCACTGACTGCTTGCTGCAACTCCTCTCCCATCACCTCTCACCTTATCCCGCAACATCTCTCACCCCATAATCATCACACCTACCCATCACCCCTAGTTGCAAATTCGTAAGCAACATCAAAACAGCTTTCCTTAAAAGTGATCCAATGGCCAATATAGTCTCAAGGATCCAAGGGCAAGAAAACAAGTGGGATTTAATCGGAAGATGTGAGAAGCTTTTGGGTATAAATAAAGGAAGAAGGAAAACAGAGTAGTAGTTAGTTTTAAAATTTCATCTATGTCGTTTTTAGTATAAATGTTTTAGTTTAAGTTTTAAAATGTAATCTTTTGTTTCTATGATCTAAACTCAAGTTATTTTATCATTGTAATCTGCTTTTAAGCATTAATTTCAAAGTTTAGCTAAAATTCATGTTCTTGTGTTAACTGTTGAAAAATCCAATTTCATGCTCTTATGTCCTAGCCTCAAATAGCTTATTTTTAAGATCAAACAAGCTTATTTAAGCTCATTATAGCTTTTAGTAAGCCTAATTCTCAGTTTAAAGCAAATTTGAAATTCGGTCAACAAAAGTCAACTGAAGCAGGGTATGGTCAAACCCTTGACCTGGACTAGATGTGGTGGTGGAATAAGCTTATTGGGAGTGGTATTTAACCATTTGTGCAGGCTTTAGTAGTCGGATCATCAGAAGCCCTTCATTCACTTTATGTAAATTTGTGCTCAAATCGCATACCATTGTTCTCACTGAGTTAGTACTAACTGTTAGCTTAAATCATTGCTGTTAGACTCATCTTACTTAGCTATAGTTAGATTAGGAAGTAATTCACACTTGCTAAGTATTTTGTTAATTAAAGTTTGCATCTAAGTTACATGAACTAGTGTTTGGCACAAGCTGAGTATCTGTGTTTGAGGATTGTTAATTGGTTAAAACCTGTTGCTCTGGTCCTCTTTAGTTGTAATATAACCATTTTAGTCATTAAATCTCAAGTGTGCACCTTTAAAGTCAAAATCATCTTGATTCGTCCTATATTCATAATCGTTAGAAATTTATATTTCATAATCATGCATACTAGTGTAAAAGTTGTTTATATAGCCTAAATAAGTCTTATAGTAGCTTAATACATCAAATTAGATCATCTAGGATCATTAAAAGTTCATCAAAGTCAAACGGTTCATTATTTAAAAGTCAAAATTTCTAGAAGCGGTTTTGAATAAACTTTACAATTTCACCGTGATCTTATCATTAGGATTTAGGAGTTAAGCCTTTGGGATATTAAAGTTTAACCGCTTAACTAAATTAGAAAATAGTAGTTCACTCCTAATCACTTATTAAGTGCTTTTCACTTAGCTTCTTTTGACCCCTTTTCCTAAAACGCCTGTGCCACCGATAAGCTTATGCTTATTTGAGTTTGTTTAGAGCTTATTTCTAATTCATTTAGCTTTCTCAGTTTTAGCATTAGCTTATTATAAGCTACTTAGCTTCTTTTTAGTTTCCTTTTGCTTATTGGATAGCTTATTAACCACTTAGCTTAAAAATTTGTTCATATATATATTTTTTTTTGCCCACTGTTGGAATTTTAAGCTAATTCAGAGCTTATTAGTGTTTTTCAATAAAAGTTGTAGTTTTAATAATTGCTTATTTTCTTGTGCTTAATTGGTTTGTAAAAGAAAAATCCAAAAAAAAAAAATATTTTGCAAAAGGTACTTGCGCGGGATTCGAACCAGTCGGTCCCCTCATGATTCCACGCCTCAACACCAACACTGATACCAACGCCCTTGGGTCTTGTCTTGGTTACATCTTGCATCACTTAATATATAATGTTGTTTTATTCAGGTTAGCTTATAACTCATCCACGCTTATTTAAGCGCTTATCTAGACCGCTTTTTCATATTTGATATTTTTCTTAGGTTAGTTTTATCTTAAAATAGTTTTCATAAATTTTGATTTTTCCAAAATGTTTTAGTATTTTAATAATTTAATTAGTGTTATTTGGTTTTAATTGTAATAAATAATTTAAGAGTCGAAAAAATACCCGGCTTTTTCCTAAAATTTTCTTTTGTCATATAGTAAGTAATAAAATTGTTTTTACACTCGTAGGACTTTTATTTCGCAAATTTTACGTTTTTACTTGCGCACTCGCGTAATTTTTACATATAACGTGCGTTTTCATTCTAGGTCACGTTTTTAGGTAATTTAGGTTTACGTTTTAATTAAAATAGTTTATTTAAGTTATTTTGTTTTATAAATCAAGAAAACATCAT
Source organism: Chrysanthemum lavandulifolium (assembly GCA_022545495.1). Classification (NCBI taxonomy): domain Eukaryota; kingdom Viridiplantae; phylum Streptophyta; class Magnoliopsida; order Asterales; family Asteraceae; genus Chrysanthemum; species Chrysanthemum lavandulifolium. The sequence goes on along the minus strand of CM040245.1, from coordinate 229,383,208 downwards.
TTTAAAAATAGTGATAGCGTTTATTTAATATAATTTATCTTTTTATTTTCTTTAATTTGCATTTAAGCCCTTGTAGTTTATATACTTTTTCTTTAGTTATAATCATTCAAAACTCTTTTTCGTTCAAATCTTTTCGATCACTATTCGTTTGACTATTCTCGCACTGACTCGTTGGGACTTAACGACACGGGAAACACTATACTCTCACGGACTTCATTGCATTGGTGTCAGGCTGTTTTAAGTTTCTTCGGTTAGCCATTCACAAGTGGCTAGCTTGTGTGAATAAACTTGATTGCTCGGGAGCCAATCAAATTTTGGCGCCATGCCGGGAGCTGTGCTAATTATCTTACGTTTAGCAGTTAGTGATTTGAATATTCACTCCTTGTTCATACCATCTTTATATGTTTATATTTTCTTATAAAATCCAAAATCCAAAACATCTTAAACATCAAAAACCCAAAAGATTTTCTTTCCTATTTTTACAAAATGTTTATCCAAAAACCCAAAATATTCACCTTAACCCTCTTACCCTTTTTGATTCTTTATCCCTTTACCTCATCCATTTGATTCTAACTTCTTCTCATGGAATCTCTCGACTACGACGAGTGCGGGACGAAGTTGAAAAACTTCATACTTTATCAAAAATGTCAAGAATTCGTGTTGTTCGTGATGATCCATTAATTCTGCGTAGGGAAATGGAGCGAGAAACCGGGTGACAAAGGACCGGTACTTCCTCAATAATGGAAGTACTAAATCGTCCAACCTAAGGTTATCCAAAGATCTAAACCCTCAATTGCTCCTAAGCCGTCTAAAATTGATCCTAAACTTTCACGATTTACGGTTAAAAGCAAACATGCGAATTTAGACCGGTGACTAGCAAGAATGACTTGCCTAATCTTCACGCTTCTCAAAAACCGAACCGGAGACCATAACGGAAGTGGTGGAAATTGCTAGCTCTCGAGTACACCACTTGTCCCACCTCCGGATTTTCAAAATGTTCTTGAGACTTGATAGTCATTCGGATCACCATGTTGGTTTTGTTGATTCTTTGAATAAACCGATTCCTTATCATAACTCTCAAATGAAATCGTTTATTCCTTATGTCGGTTGTGGTGAGCCTCTTTTGGTTCACCACGCCGTTGGTGTGCGTGTACAAGGTCGCAATGATATTCGTAACGGAGTTGTTTGTTTTGTGGTTCGAGAAATTCATTTGATTATGATCCTAATCCGAACTCATTTAACGACCCTCAAACTTCTCCAATTACCCACCACTGCCCGACTTATCTTCATATAATCAACATAACTGCTGTGAATTTTGTGGAGGTCCTCACCAAGGATTTGAGTGTCAATCCGAAACACGTTTGTCTATGAGCAGTTTTCGGTGATGCTCGTAACTTTGGTTATGACCAATATCCATATAATTCACCGGTCGGACTCAGTAGATTTCTTGTTGTGAAGTCTGTGGAGGTCCCCACTTCACTCGATTGTCAAATAGGGAATCCATTTCCTTGTAACAATCATGACTCTCACAGTTTGACAATTTCCAACCTCCAGACACCATACGGTTCAAACTCCACCGAGCCGTTGCCTAAAGAAACTTCCCAAGATTTTGAAACCGCGATGAAAACACTTGAGGATATGATTCAAAACTTTAAGAATCAAGTGAGTGGTGAGAAAACCATGGGAGAATTGCTAGCCAAGAATGAGAGGCTCGCAAATCTAGGGAAGAATTATTAGTCCTAGAGCATGCGGCTCTACATGCGTTCCCAAATTCTTAAGGCAGCTATGTATGATGATGACGAGGAGAGTATTCCTTTAAGGATATTATTCTCAACTCCTCGATCGGTTGATATCCCAGCGATTGAGATTCCATCTCAAACAAGCGCTATCACACCAAGCTCCCACTCACTCTCCGAACATGGGGACGAGCATCTTGACCTTGTTCACGAAAAGGAATCGGACGAATTCATAAAGTCTAGTGTTGAGAACCTTGTCCCAATCCCGAGAAAGTCACAGGAACTTCGATCGTATGTGTGATTCTCTTTCCCTCTTGAGTGTTCAAAAGATCATTTTGAAACTTTCTCCGATGTTAGCGACGATTGTACTTCTTATGGAAACATCGAGTATGTTGAGGCATCACTCCCACGGTCGATGTCGATCATCATCTTGAGGAGTTCACCGATGAACTCACTCACATCAATCCACTTTCATCGGAAAGTAATGATAGTCTTTTGATTTCAAAGTCGATCCGGGAGGCGAAAGTCTCCTCGATAATGATCGCTCACTCACTTCTTATCCCAACGGTCAATAGAGAATGTTAATCACTTTGTTCTGAAGCATTCAAAACAACTCTCACTAATCCTCTATTTGAATTCGACTACGAATTCACTTTAATTTCGAGAATCCACTCTTTGATACTCGGATTGAGGATAGTGATGAGTCTGATTGAACAAGAATTCACGGTTTACATCTTGTGATTGATTCTCTTCACGAGGAGTTCGCCGTGAACTCACTCATATCATATCTCCGCCGGAGTATGATAATTTCTACTGATCTAGACACACCCATAATATGTCTTGATCAAGCGAGCTTAAGCGATGAGATTCATGAAACTATGAATTCTCCTATTGAGGATGAAGAGTTAGTCATGATTTTATCATGATTTTCTTTCTTTTCTTCATATATTACGTCACTTCTCCTGTTCTTCACTCCTTCGGGAATGAAGACATTATCTTGACCCCGGCATTTCCATGTACCATTATCTTGAGCGGATCTCTATATCTCATCGGTGTGGAACTTTCACGTACTTCAATGTTTATCCAAACATCTTGAATGAAAATCCGATGGAGATTGTTTCTTCCACTTTGCTTCCCATGAACAAATTAATTGGGGTCGAGTCAAGCTAGCGACTCGGTAATCAAAAACATGAGTTAAACATGGGTTTCACCGTGTGTACCACCTAAGTGTGGGGAGATACTCCACATGTTGTATATAGATCTAAAAATAAATGAAAATTGTAAATATTAAAAGAGAATAATTGTTGTGTTTCTACACTTAGCTAGTAATGTTATCTTTTACGTTCTAAGTTTCGGCATAACACCGGTACTTTGAATATTGAGGATAATATTCATTTCTAAGTGTGGGGGGGAATCGCGAATTTGATCATAAATGTACCCTTTTAGTCCCTTTTTCCCCAAAATGGCCAAATTTAAAAATTTTTTAGTGGAAGTACTATGTACTAAACACAACAAATGGTAATCATCCACCATGTCTAACCCACATAAGGATGGCTAATCCGAGAGCAAACGGCTCTTGGTAAAGATATCTCAAATCCGTTGACGGCTTGCAATTTGCCCAAAATTGTATGGTGTTCATTCACCATATCTTTAATTAGTGAAGAGTTGGCTAGCACGCAAGTTTATGGCTTGTGGTAAAGGCGGTTGGAAAACCATAATTGGTAATCGACTCACCAAAGATATTTTATCTAAGAGTTGGCTAGTCCGAGCAAACGGCTTCGGTAAAGACAAATCAAATCCGTTGAAAGCGGTGGTTTGCTCAAAATCACATGGTTATCGATGTACCATGGTTCTTACTTGAACCGAATCATTTGGCTACTCGAGTAATGGCTTTTGGTAAAGAGATTCAAATCCATTAAGTTTTTCTCAAAAGATTGCTAGGGACTAGCAATAGTTTAGTGTGGGGATTGATGAGTGCTAAATACTCATCATTTTGTACCATTTAAAGCGCAAAAACATCCGAAAACACTACGAAATGCATTAAAATGATAAAATATCACAAATAAGTGTTTTATGTGTTTTAAATGCAAAAATATCAAAATCGGTGAAAACGTATCAAGTTTGCATAATTGGCGCTTTAGTCCCCAGTTTCAAAAGTTGTCAAAAGCAGTCCCTGGTAAAACAAAATAAAGAAAATATCATTTCAAGTCCCTAGGGATTCATGAGTTGTCAAAATTGGTCCTTGAGATTTAAATTTTCAAAATTACAACTTAGGCCCCTAAACTTTCAAAATGTCAAGTTTGGTCCTGGAAGTTTGAAAAGTCAAAATAGTCCTTGTACTATTGGAACTTGTCGAGTTTGGTCCTTGTGACAACTTTGGAATATTGGCGAAATGGTCCTTCAAGAATTGGAGAATGCAAAGCAAGTCCTTGTAATATTAAACCTAGCCATGACCCCTTTGCACATTTGGACCCTGCCATTATACATTTGACCCCCGCCATATAAACCTTTTTGGACCCCAAGTCAACACCCACCAAACTATACCTTTTCCTCCCACCGGCTTATCTTCTTCCCCACTGATCGCTTGCACTGCGCTCCTCTCCCATCACCTCTCACCTTATCCTGCAACATCTCTCACCTCATAATCATCACACCTACCCATCACCCCCCTAGTTGCAAATTCGTAGCACTTGATCAAAAGCAGACTTTCCGCAAAAAGTGATCCAATGGCCAATATAGTCTCAACAGATCCAAGGGCCAAGAAAACAAGTGGGATTTAATCAGAAGATGTGAGAGAAGCTTTTTGGGTATAAATAAAGGAAGAAGAAGGAGAGAACAGAGTAGTAGTTAGTTTTAAATTTTCATCTATTTCGTTTTTAGTATAAATGTTTTAGTTTAAGTTTTAAAATGTAATCTTTTGTTTCTATGATCTAAACTCAAGTTATTTTATCATTGTAATCTGCTTTTAAGCATTAATTTCAAAGTTTAGCTAAAATTCATGTTCTTGTGTTAGCTGTTGAAAATCCAATTTCATGCTCTTATGTCCTAGCCTCAAATAGCTTATTTTAAGATCAAACAAGCTTATTTAAGCTCATTATAGCTTTTAGTAAGCCTAATTCTCGGTTTAAAGCAAATTTGAAATTCGGTCAACAAAAGTCAATCGAAGGTGGTATGGTCAAACCCCTGACACGGACTAGATGTGGTGGTGGAATAAGCTTATTGGGAGTGGTATTTAACCATTTGTGCGAGCTTTAGTAATTGGAATCTTGTAAGCCTTCATTCACTTTATGTAAATTTGTGCTCAATCGCATACCATTGTTCTCCTTGAGTTAGTACTAACTGTTAGCTTAAATCATTGCGTTAGACTCATCTTACTTAGCTATAGTTAGATTAGGAAGTAATTCACACTTGCTAAGTATTTTGTTAATTAAAGTTTGCATCTAAGTTACATGAACTAGTGTTTGGCATGTCGAGTATCTGTGTTTGAGGATTGTTTATTGGTTAAAACACATTGCTCTGGTCCTCTTTAGTTGTAATATAACCATTTTAGTCATTAAATCTCAAGTGTGCACCTTAAAGTCAAAATCATCTTGATTTTGTCCTATATTCATAATCTGTTAGAAATTTATATTTCATAATCATGCATACTAGTGTAAAGTTGTTTATATAGCCTAAATAAGTCTTATAGTAGCTTAATACATCAAATTAGATCATCTAGGATCATTAAAGTTCATCAAAGTCAAAGCGGTTCATAATTTAAAAAGTCAAAATTTCTAGAAGCGGTTTTGAATAAACTTTACAATTTCAACGTGATCTTATCATTAGGATTTAGGAGTTAAGCCTTTGGGATATTAAAGTTTAGCGCTTAACTAAATTAGAAAAATAGTAGTTCACTCCTAATCAGCTTATTAAGTGCTTTTCACTTAGCTTCTTTTAACCCCTTTTTTCTAAAAAACTGCCCTGTGCCACTGATAAGCTTATGCTTATTTGAGTTTGTTTAGAGCTTATTTCTAATTCATTTAGCTTTCTCAGTTGTAGCATTAGCTTATTATAAGCTACTTAGCTTCCTTTTAGTTTCCTTTTGCTTATTGGATAGCTTATTATAGGGCTGAGCAAAACCGACCGATACCCGATTAGCCCGACAAACCGACCGACCCGACAAGCCCCCGAACCCGACCGACTATCAAACGGGTCGGGAGTCGGTTGAATAAATCCCATTTTATCGGTATCGGGTCGGGTCGGGGAGAAAACCCGACTGAAACCCGTATTTACCCGATGGCCCGAATACATATTACAGCTGTGCTCGAATGATTCTACTGTCTATATTGACAGCAGTCTTGCAACATATACAATAAGTGATACAAGATGAAAAAACAGAACTGAGCTCTAATCTCAGAATCTGTATAGAAGAAAAAAATGGAGCCGTTGAGAAGACTTCAATCTCTATCTTTCTCGAAGAAGAGATCCCACTCTTAAATACTTGAGAACAATAAAGTAGCATGGGGTGAACAATAATTAAAGAAGCATGGAGAGAACATTATTAAAAGAGGCATGGGGACAAGATATTCCCCATCTTGATCCACGACTCACGAGAATACCATCTTAAATAAAGAGAAGTGAGAATCGGGAGAAGTATGAAAAGGTCCCTGCACATATAACATAAATACAAAAGAACTAAAGTAAAGGTTAGAATAATATATTTTAACACAACACACTAGCCCCATCACTTCATGTCCCTCTCTTTTGCTCATTGGCTAACCTTTCTTTACTATGAAGTTCCTTCCATTTATGATCATCAAATTCATCATACCACTCCTTCAGTTAAAAAACACATCACATCATCGCATGCAAGGTAAATTCCTGGTATGCTTCCACCAGTATCCTTCACTTTTTGATACGCCTGTCCCTGCAGTTTAAGATTGGAACTGGAAATGATATTGTGAACTCGGGTTAGGCCCGTTTGCCCACCAAACCGACCGATTAGCCCGCCACTTTCCCGAAACCGAACCGACATACTCGGGTCGGGACTCGGTATTGATTATAGTGTGTAGTCGGGATTCGGTATAGTCGGGTCGGGTCGGGACGGGTCGGGTTATAGCTTAAAATCTTTCAAGAAATGTATTTTTATAATTTTTATGACTTCAATATATTTTATCTTGACCCGTTAAAATTTATTTCTAGTTAACGCTACCCCAAATACCTATTTTAAATTACAACTTACAAACTAATCTTACACATTTATATACCTACTCAACAAAATACATCATTTCTTATTTCTTTCACCCATTGTCGACTAGAATTCATGACTCAACAAATTCTTGTACCAAATATCTAGATATTATTACATGTATATTATTATACTAACATTTACACACACATACACATATCTAAGGTGTAAAAGAAAATATTACTCTCTCTTTTTCATTCATTAGAACCGGCCAAGCTAGGACCAAAAGAAAGGATCATCTCAAGTTTTCAAGACAAGTTTAATTAAACTCTAGTATCATTTGTTGCATAGGTTTTGTAATACAAACCTCAAGTGATTTGGAAAACCCTTTTGTCCTTAAACCTCATCATATCACTAGTAAGAATTCATATTCAAATCTTTATTTCACATTCATTTTTATGGTCATATCATTTTATTTGAGAAACATGCAAGTCTCATGATGTTTATACCATTTTTAAGGTTTTAAGTGTTAAATATATATAATCCATCCTATAATTACTCCTTGTTATATATTAGTTTTGGTGATGTCTAGGAACCCATGACACCCTAAGAAGGTGTATGGTAGGATTAGAATAACTTGAGTTGTTTTGAATGGGTTAGAATAGGTTTGGCGAGAAAAACTCATTTCGACACGTTTTGAAAAGGGTCTGTCCTTATTTTGAAATTCTGGAAAATCCGACAGTAGGTAAATATATTTTGCCTAGATATTTAGAAAATATATTTTAAAAGCGAAAGCGTGGCGCTTGAGCGGATTAAAGCGGAGTTATAACGAAGAAGTTATGACTTTTTCAATTTGGCGACGAAAATATAAATTTGAAATTTCGGCATGAAAATGTCACTCTTACTGAGTCAAAAATGAGTCTTAAGCTTTATAAATTGTGTCGACTTATCAAAAATATATTAGTATACTTTGACACGAATCTAAGGGTATAGAAAACGTAGAAAAGCGGACTTGTAACGAGTAAATTACGCGATAAACAAAGTTGCCGTAACTTTATTCTATTAGCAACATTAATATATTTTCTATTAAACATATACTACGGCAACTAGGGGCCATGTTGAGGGTCGTTTTAACTTTGATAGGATACTCTTTATAAAAGATGTCTTCTAGTAAAATCAAGTTCGCCAACCATATTTTCCAAAATATCCAACCGTTCGTCAAGCGGAGTTGTAATGAATAAAATATAGTCGCTCAAAGTTTACGAAAACCACTCTTAAACACACAAGTACCATACTTAACCTCTATTTTTCTTTATGTTCGAGACCTTTAGGATGGAAACTTAAATGCTAAAACTTTGAGATAATGATACAAACTTCCTAAAACCGTCGAGTTTGCTTCCTAACGCTCGGCGTGCACCATTACGACTAGCTTTTAGAGGCCGTTTTGTCACTTTCATGGAAATTTCAACGACATTATTTTCTGACGAAAAGTTATATTCTCTTAATAAATCACTAAATGATTATCGTTGGATATCATTTCAAAGTAAACACATGTGAAGTAATTTAAAAATGGTCAAGACGTTAAAAGATTATATTTTCGACGAGAAGTATTGTTTTCAAAATACATAAGTGGTATAAATATCATCCGAATTGCGTGCATAACATTACATCATGACTTATTGCATATCATATCATTCATAATAGGTCAGTTTCAAGATTCACGCTACATTTCGGTGTAACCACTTTTGTCGTCGCATCTATTCATCAAGTGAGTAATCACATCCCCTTTTTACCGTTTTACTATATTTTGGGGCGAAATGCATGAACCGTTCTTGAGCTAAATTGATCACTACTTTAATTAACTTGTTTAACTAGAACTTGTGAACTTGAATCAAATCCTTGAACTTAATTATGAAATTATGTCTTACTTGAACTTATTGAACCATACATGTTATGACCTTGACCTAAAGTCTCCTATGTTCGGAGCATCACTATAAAGTCTCCTATGTTCGGAGCATCACTATAAAGACTCCTATGTTCGGAGTATATCTTTGGGAAGAGGCACCTAGTATATCTTTGGGAAGAGGCACCCAGTATATCTTTGGGAAGAGGCACCCAACATAACTTTGGGAAGAGGCACCCAACATAATTTGGTTTCATCAGGAGCATCCCTGAATTATTATATTCGTGGTACTATATTGTGAACTATTATGACCGCTTATACTTGACTATTAGACATACTACTTTTGGCAGTGGGTTGTGAACACACAGGTTGCAAGTTTTGTATGGGCGGAACTTGGAACTGAGTGGATTTACAATGCCTTTGCTTTGTGACCTCATTTGACAACGTGTGCATGAGCATAAACTAGACATACTATATTTTGTGCAATGGGTTGTGAACACACAGGTTGCAAGTTTTGTATGGGCGGAACTTGGAACTGAGTGGACTTACAATGCCTTTGCTTTGTGGACTATTTTCGATGACCGAAACCTTTGAATATTTCTTACGAGTTTTCTTATTTTACTAAACATGTTTACTCACCAACTATTTTCATAGTTGACCCATTTTTTTTCTCTCATGCATTTCAGGTGATCGTTAGTAAGCTTTTTGTACCAGGTCTTGCATAATGAAGTTTTCACTTGTCGCTACAAGTCGTTATGTAATAAAACGCAATATTTTGGAATCTAAACTTTCTATTATATTTGCCGATGACGGCTAAACTGGTATTGTAATGGTGTACTCTTTCTTTTAAATCTTAACGTTGGTATGTTCTATTAACTTGTGCTTATGTTCCCTTCCGTTACACCTCGTGTTTCCGCCTCCGACGAGGGTGTGACAGATTGGTATCGATGCCAAGGTTATAGAGAATGCCGATTTTTCAAAAATAAAATCACACTATAACCAGGAAAGTTTTTTAATAAACATTGAACATCATCCAAGTCATCTAGTCCTATCGTTGCATCGTTAATCATAAATTATACATAGCACGATCAACTATGTCTAATTTATGAAGAACCATGCAATGATAAGAAGAATAATTTAAATCATGTTTAGTCGAGTCTTTAGAGTCGGTCACTGAAGTTGCATTGGTCGGGTGGGTATGCATAGCATGTTTTACGTTCACGTCTACATTACCGTACCTTGTTTATATCTTCTCTTTCCATCTTTCGACTTGTTAGACATATCATGTCTCTGTTCTGTCATATTTCGATCACTATAACACATTACCACCGTTCGCACCTCATCGACTTCGTTGAATGTCGTTTACTCAACCCGATGTTTTGGTCCTTTGTAGGATCATGGCCGCAAGAAACACACGCTCGGAGGTAACCACAACGGCAACCCAAACAACAATGACAATCCAAACAACAACGTCTGCGGAATAGCGGATCTACTCACTCAAATTATAACACATCTCGATGCTAGGCGAACCAATGCGGAGAAGGTACTTGAAGCGGTCAGGATGCGACTACAAAACTTTCATGACATGCAAGCCAATGGAATTTCATGGTGCGAGGGTGCCATTAGGCGCTAACTGGTTCGAGAATGTTGAGTCGAAACTTAGTATCACGAAATGTCTTGAAGGAAACAAGGTTGAGTTCTCTGTTGGTCTACTACGGTCGAGCATTGACACGGTGGAACAACCAACTACGAATAGAGGAAGAGGGCCGCAAATCGTTATCTTGGGAAGCATTTAAGAAACTACTAGCGATGAGTCTGCGAGAAAAGATGAAGTGCGAAGTTGGGCGAAATTTGGAATCACTTGATGGTTGGGTAGAAGTCGACAAGTACACGATCCGCTTCCATGAGTTAACTAGGATGGTTCCTCACATGGTTTCCTTTGTGGAGAAGTTGATCGACCGATATATATGGGGATTGATACCGGAATTGGGAGGGCGCCACCTCATCAAACCCAACCACTCGCAAGCGTTGTGGGGATGGTGTATCGCTTGACAAATGATGTGATCGGTGCGGAGGACTAGCAAAGCGAATGACAATGGACGAAGCGACGGGAGGATCACCGGAAGCCGAGACCGAGTCGGCAAGACAAGAGGCAACGAATAACCGGGAACTATGGGCGACTACTCGGGAGCTCAAAGATCTGCAGTCCACATCCTTTGTGCACTCGATGTAACTATCACCACTCGGGAGGCGCGAGTGCAACAAATGTGGACGGATGGGCCGCTTCGCGCAAAAGCGCTCAAAGCAGGATCGGGAATCAGGGCGAGAGAAAAGCATGTTACGAGTGTGGAAGTCTAGATCACCTTCGCAATGCTGTCCAAAGTGAAAAGAACTCCCAATCAAGGAGGTGTCGTCCAAACTGGCGTTGGCAATAGAAGGCCCACAAGATCGAACCTTGATGTTCCCCACGTGGTCGAGCATTCTATCACGGGTACCGAGGAAGCCCGAACGCGTAACGGGTACATTCTTTCGAACAACTACCTTATTTACATGCGACATGATTTTGAGTGCATAACTTCCTTCCAATTTTACCACGTTCACGGCATTGATTAATTTGTGACCCACCGATATCGACCTCGGTTGTATTATATTTTGTTGATTTGATTTGATTTGTGTAAGCAAATCCAATATCGAGCGAATCTTTCAAAGACTTCATTCAAAGACTTGTTTCTAGCTTGATCTAGTAGCGGTTCTTGTTTGATGAAGTTGCGAAAGTCAAGCTAAGAAACAAGTTTACTCAAGTCACTATCTAAAGGTCTTTTGAGGGCTACGTTCGATATTGGGTAAGTTTACCCTATCAAATCTAATCACGGGCACGCACTTAGTTGAATGGGGAACACATGCGCATGGGCATTGATATGATCATTTAGGACTGTTTCATACGAGCATAAACTTTAGAATCCTTGTCGAGGTTCGGACCATAGTATCATTAATCGAATCACGAGGACGTGATTCCACGACATGGGAAGAATGTCACAATTCTCAATTTCGGTCATTTCTCAAACTCCATATTTATCATTTCATATCAAGTTATGCATGGTTTTGCATTTCACATTAAACATATAATTTCTTATTAAATAAGCGTTATCAGCGTAAACATTATTTTGAACAATTGATCCGATACTTCAAAATTTATCACAATATATTTTATACTCATACTAAGTTTATAAAAATATTATTATTAGTTTACCGGCGTTTTAAATTTATTTCGTATATAAATTGTTATGTTTATATAAATTACGACGGGTTTTCTTAAATTCAACCCGATAAATATTTATTCACTCAAATCTTTCAAGAAATGTATTTTTATAATTTTATGACTTCAATATATTTTATCTTGACCCGTTAAAATTTATTTCTAGTTAACGCTACCCCAAATACCTATTTTAAATTACAACTTACAAACTAATCTTACACATTTATATACCTACTCAACAAAATACATCATTTCTTATTTCTTTCACCCATTGTCGACTAGAATTCATGACTCAACAAATTCTTGTACCAAATATCTAGATATTATTACATGTATATTATTATACTAACATTTACACACACATACACATATCTAAGGTGTAAAAGAAAATATTACTCTCTCTTTTTCATTCATTAGAACCGGCCAAGCTAGGACCAAAAGAAAGGATCATCTCAAGTTTTCAAGACAAGTTTAATTAAACTCTAGTATCATTTGTTGCATAGGTTTTGTAATACAAACCTCAAGTGATTTGGAAAACCCTTTTGTCCTTAAACCTCATCATATCACTAGTAAGCATTCATATTCATATTTTTATTTCACATTCATTTTTATGGTCATATCATTTTATTTGAGAAACATGCAAGTCTCATGATGTTTATACCATTTTTAAGGTTTTTAAGTGTTAAATATATATAATCCATCCTATAATTACTCCTTGTTATATATTAGTTTTGGTGATGTCTAGGAACCCATGACACCCTAAGAAGGTGTATGGTAGGATTAGAATAGCTTCGGAGTTGTTTTGAATGGGTTAGAATAGGTTTGGCATGAGAAAAACTCATTTCGACACGTTTTGAAAAGGGTCTGTCCTTATTTTGAAATTCTGGAAAATCTGACAGTAGGTAAATATATTTTGCCTAGATATTTAGAAAATATACTTTAAAAGCGAAACCGTGGCGCTTGAGCGGATTAAAGCGGAGTTATAACGAAGAAGTTATGACTTTTTCAATTTGGCGACGAAAATATAAATTTCGAAATTTCGGCATGAAAATGTCACTCTTCTGAGTCAAAATGAGTCTTAAGCTTTATAAATTGTGTCGACTTATCAAAAATATATTAGTATACTTTGACACGAATCTAAGGGTATAGAAAACGAGAAAGCGGACTTGTAACGAGTAAATTACCGCGATAAACAAAGTTGCCGTAACTTTATTCTATTAGCAACATTAATATATTTTCTATTAAACATATACTACGGCAACTAGGGGCCATGTTGAGGGTCGTTTTAACTTTGATAGGATACTCTTTATAAAAGATGTCTTCTAGTAAAATCAAGTTCGCCAACCATATTTTCCAAAATATCCAACCGTTCGTCAAGCGGAGTTGTAATGAATAAAATATAGTCGCTCAAAGTTTACCGAAAACCACTCTTAAACACACAAGTACCATACTTAACCTCTATTTTTCTTTATGTTCGAGACCTTTAGGATGGAAACTTAAATGCTAAAACTTTGAGATAATGATACAAACTTCCTAAAACCGTCGAGTTTGCTTCCTAACGCTCGACGTGCACCATTTTACGACTAGCTTTTAGAGGCCGTTTTTGTCACTTTCATGGAAATTTCAACGACATTATTTTACGACGAAAAGTTATATTCTCTTAATAAATCACTAAATGATTATCGTTGGATATCATTTCAAAGTAAACACATGTGAAGTAATTTAAAAATGGTCAAGACGTTAAAAGATTATATTTTCGACGAGAAGTATTGTTTTCAAAAATACATAAGTGGTATAAATATCATCCGAATTGCGTGCATAACATTACATCATGACTTATTGCATATCATATCATTCATAATAGGTCAGTTTCAAGATTCACGCTACATTTCGGTGTAACCACTTTTGTCGTCGCATCTATTCATCAAGTGAGTAATCACATCCCTTTTTTACCGTTTTACTATATTTTGGGGCGAAATGCATGAACCGTTCTTGAGCTAAATTGATCACTACTTTTATTAACTTGTTTGACTAGAACTTGTGAACTTGAATCAAATCCTTGAACTTAATTATGAAATTATGTCTTACTTGAACTTATTGAACCATACATGTTATGACCTTGACCTAAAGTCTCCTATGTTCGGAGCATCACTATAAAGTCTCCTATGTTCGGAGCATCACTATAAAGACTCCTATGTTCGGAGTATATCTTTGGGAAGAGGCACCCAGTATATCTTTGGGAAGAGGCACCCAATATATCTTTGGGAAGAGGCACCCAGTATATCTTTGGGAAGAGGCACCCAACATAACTTTGGGTAGTGGCACCCAGCATAATTTGGTTTCATCAGGAGCATCCCTGAATTATTATATTCATGGTACTATATTGTGAACTATTATGACCGCTTATACTTGACTATTAGACATACTACTTTTGGCAGTGGGTTGTGAACACACAGGTTGCAAGTTTTGTATGGGCGGAACTTGGAACTGAGTGGATTTACAATGCCTTTGCTTTGTGGACTATTTCCGATGACCGAAACCTTTGAATATTTCTTACGAGTTTTCTTATTTTACTAAACATGTTTACTCACCAACTATTTTCATAGTTGACCCGTTTTTTTTCTCTCATGCATTTCAGGTGATCGTTAGTAAGCTTTTTCTACCAGGTCTTGCATAATGAAGTTTTCACTTGTCGCTACAAGTCGTTATGTAATAAAACGCAATATTTTGGAATCTAAACTTTGTATTTTATTTGCCGATGACGGCTAAACCGGTATTGTAATGGTGTACTCTTTCTTTTAAATCTTAACGTTGGTATGTTCTATTATCTTGTGCTTATGTTCCTCCGTTACACTCGTGTTTCAGCCTCCGAGGTGTGACAGTCGGCCCCTCACAAGACCACGCCTCAACACCAACACCGATACCAACCGCCTTGGGTCTTGTCTTGGTTACATCTTGCATCACTTAATATTTATTGTTGTTTTATTCGGGTTAGCTTATAACTCATCCTGCTTATTTAGCGCTTATCTAGGCGCTTTTTCATATTTGATATTTTCTTAGGTTAGTTTTATCTTAAAATAGTTTTCATAAATTTTTGATTTTTCCAAAATGTTTTAGTATTTTTAATAATTTAATTAGTGTTATTTGGTTTTAATTAGTAATAAATAATTTAAGAGTCGAAAAAATACCTGCTTTTTCCTAAAATTTTCTTTTGTCATATAGTAAGTAATAAAATTGTTTTTACACTCGTAGGACTTTTATTTCACAAATTTTACGTTTTTACTTGCGCACTCGCGTAATTTTTACATATAACGTGCGTTTTCATTCTAGGTCATGTTTTTAGGTAATTTAGGTTTACGTTTTAATTAAAATAGTTTATTTAAGTTATTTTGTTTTATAAATCAAGAAAACATCATTTTAAAAATAGTGATAGCGTTTATTTAATATAATTTATCTTTTTATTTTCTTTAATTTGCATTTAAGCCCTTGTAGTTTATATACTTTTTCTTTAGTTATAATCATTCAAAACTCTTTTCCGTTCAAATCCTCTCGATCACTATTCGTTTGACTATTCTCGCACAGCTCGTTGGGACTTAACGACACGGGAAACACTATACTCTCACGGACTTCATTGCATTGGTGTCTCGAGCTGTTTTAAGTTTCTTACGGTTAGCCATTCACAAGTGGCTAGCTTGTGTGAATAAACTTGACTGCTCGGGAGCCAATCGTGTAGCCACAATGGTTTGTTTCTTGCACCGCCAAGAAATCAATCTCTTTCAAGGAATTGATGACCTCGGGTTGTGGATCTCTATCCGATTTGCACCAAGATAATCACTATCACTATATGCTTCCAACTTAAAAGGAGACTCTTTGGGTACCAAAGGCCTAAATGAGGTTGGCCTTTGAGGTACTTAAAGATCTTCTTGACAAGATTGAGATGGGAAGCAAGTGGAGTGACTTGATGTCGAGAGCAAACACTCACAAAGAAAAGTAATATCGGGCCTTGAAGGCGTTAGATACATTAATGAACCAATCATTGATTTGTATAAATGAACATTCACAGTAGATCCGGTTCATTGTTGGTTTTTGTTTTTGAGCTTCATAAGGTGTTGTGGCGGTTCGACACCTTCCATACCAAATTTCTTCAACATGTCCTCACATATTTATCTTGACCTGATAAATATCCCATCTTGTTTCTGTTGAACTTGGAGACCCAAAAGAAAGTAAGCTCCCCATAGCACTCATCGAAATTCTCCTTCATCGGTTCCTCAAATTTCGCACCAAGCTTCTTTAGTGGATCCAAAATGATGTCATCCACATACACTGCACAAGTATGATGTCATCGAGTTCTTCTTGGAAAAAGAGTCTTATCAATGGCACCTCTTACGTAGCCATGCTTCACAGAAATGATGAAAGCCTAGCATACCATGCTCTTGGTGCTGATGAAGTCCATAGAGAGCTTTAACCACCTTGTAAACATGATTAGGATGATATGGGTCTTCAAATCCTTTGGGTTGAGTGACATAAACCTCTCTTCTATCTCACCATACTGAAAAGCACCTTTAACATCCATCGATACATCATGAAGCCCATGTAGGATGCATAGGCCAAGAAAATTCGAATAGCCTCTACTCTAGCAAGAGGTGCAAACACTTCATCATAATCAATCCCTTCCTCTTGCCTGTAACCTTGAGCTAATAATCTTGCTTTGTTTTTAATAACCACACCCCTTGCATCTCTTTTGTTCTTCAGAATCCATTTAGTTCCAATAGCATATTTGCCATCATGTAGTGGTACCAAAATCCAAACTTGTTGGTTTTGAAACTGTTGCATTTCTTCTTGCATTGCTTCAATCCAACTTGAGTCTTCAAGAGATTGAGTGACACCGTTGGTTCTACTTGAGAAAGAAAACACGAAGCAGACAATGCTTGAAGTACGTGTGATTATCTCTTTCTTTGATTTGAGACATAAGAGAAAAGCAACTTTGTCCAAATTTAGGACTAGAGATAGCCCTTGAGTTCTAACGGTGCTAAAATTTCACCAATAATATTGGATTGAGGGTGAGTGATGTTGATTCTTTTAGTAGCGATGGGGTTGACTTCAATGGAAGGTTCAAGATTAGACACAGTTGGTACAAAAGTTGTGTCATAGGAAGGTGAGTGAAAATGCCGTTGGGTTGATGATTTCCAAGATCCGAAGGTCTTGGAAAGCGAGTATAGGGTTTACCAAAGTCCGTGGACACTTTAGAAGGAATAGGAGTAGACACAACCGAGCCTTCAATGATTTGATGACGATGGGACAGATCGATCGGTGTGTCAGAAACATGGTTTCCATCGGCGACCTCATTTGCAAGCTCCCATTTACCTTCTCGACTTCAAGCTTAGTGCAAACTCTTGAGTCCGAAGCCTAGCAAGGTCCTCAAGATAATGTGATGCATCTTCACTTTCATCAAAAGTATCTCTAGGGGAACCCGCAATATTATTAGGGAGAAAGAAGGCACAAGTATAGGTTGTTCATCATCTTCAAATTCACTTTTCGAGTCGACATCCAAGGTACTGCATTGTTAGTGGGAGACTCTTGAGAACCTGTACTTTGGTTAGCCATATGTCTAGTATAACCCAAATAATCGGTTAAGTAGTCAAGGTCAAAGACCATACATGACCACATCCTTGAACATTGGGCTTATCTTCCATGTATCTCATGTTCAAAGTCTCCTCTATCTTCTTGCGAGATAAATTGTACACTCTGTAAGCCTTGCTATGAAAGTGAATAACCCAAAATATAACCCTCATCGACTTTCTCATCAAACTTCCCCAACGGATCACTTTGGTGTTTAGAATGGTCACTTGACAACCAAAGGTTTGAGGTAATGAATGGTGGAACCTTCCCAAAAGAAGCTCATATGGTGTTTTGAGGTGAGGTCTAGTAATGGAGACTACTTTAGCACATAGCAAGTCGTGCCAACAACTTGATCCGAACATAGTGGGCAATTTAGAGTCTGCAAGCATTGATCTTGGCCTCTATCATGGTCCTATTCTTTCTTTCGGCTACCCCATTTTGTTGGGGTTCTTGGATTGCTATAGTCCCTCTTTATCCCTTTAGACCCTCTGAGTTCTATAATAATAGCATTCTTGAACTCGTCCCATTATCACACCAAATTCCCTTAACCTTCTTGTTCAACTGATTTTCAACGAGGGTGATGAAGTCTTTCAAGACCGGAGATGTTTCATCTTTAGTCCTTAGAAAGAACACCCAACAAAATCTGCTATAGCCATCGATGATAACCAAACAAAAATACTTGTGATCAATGCTTCGACTTGAGTTGGACCAAATAGATCCATATGTAACGGTGAAGAGGCTCGAAATAATGCTCATAGCAAGAATAGCTTTGTAGGAGGCTCGTGTTGCTTCCCTTTGTTGCATGCAACACAATTATGATCATTGGAGAAAACTTTAGAGGGAAGACCTTCAACAAGACCCATTTTAGAGAGTTTGTTTATGGTCTTGAAATTCACATGAGCCATTCTCCTATGCCATTTGGTAGACTCATCCAAGGATGCTTTAGCCACCAAACAAGTGAGGTCACCTTCAGGATGAACTTCATTGAGGTTGAATATGTATAGATTGTGAGTTCGAGGAACTCTCAGTAGAATTGAAGTATCTTCTGGAAGCTTGAACTCTTTAGAAAGCACAAGACATTCATCTTCAGAGAAGAGTACCTTGTTCTTGGTGTCACAAATTTGTGAGACTGAGAACAAGTTGAAGTGTTGAAGTTCCTTAACATAGTACACATTCTCAAAGTTCAGTAGGGGTGTCTTGATGGTGCCTTTCCAAGTAATTCTACCATCACTTCCACCAAAAGTCACATTGCCTCCTTCTTCAATAGGAACAAAATTGCGCATCATATCTCTATTTCCAGACATGCTTCTTGAACAACCACTATCAACAATACCAATATCTTTATGCTTAAGAGGATGATCCTATAGTAACAAAAATATATACAAAAGAATGTTAGTATACAAAGGAGGCTCAAGTCATTGCTGACTTGAACCTGCCTTGTGGATCATAAGATTTAGGTCTAGCGATGAGAAAGATCCACCATTGTTCTTGGGTTTCCATTGGAATTTAGGTCCTTATTATTCCAAGAACAACTGTTGAGGACTTGACAACAGATACCCCAACATCCTTTCCCATTATTCATAGAGTCAACATATGCAGCCAATAACCATGTTTAAAGTATGGGCTAGTAGGTTGCATAAGGTCTATCACCGATCTCCTCCAAGGAGAGTCGGTATAAGTTGCTTGTGGGACATAAGGTGGAATATTATTAACATTGATCCACATCGGTCTAGGTTTCTCTGAGTAGCACATACACCCAATCTTTGCTCATAGAAATCACAATCCTTAATTAAATGAAATTTACTTCCACATACAAAACATGTCTTCCTTTTGGAAGATTTATTCAACAAAGAAGATGTTCTATTACATGTAGAAGTACTTAAACCCGAAACATTAAAGGAATTGTTTTTAACGGACTTATTATGCAAAGATTTAAAGGACAAGTCCTCAGAGGAAAGATCTTGGAAGTTGATTCCTCAAAGACTACCCTAGAAGGCTTGTTGATAGAATGGGTGCGAGGCTTGGGTGTAGGCTCGGTGAGGGCTTGGGAAGGTCCGACTTATCACTTGAATCACGGTGGCATGAGAAGTAGACCCTTGATCCGATGAATTGTCCTTTGTCGAGCAAGAGACAAAGTCATTAGATGAAGCATCGGGTGCAGCAAGTCTTTTGTCTTTTGCCATACAGATGGTGTGATCCATCAAAGTCAACAAGAATGGATGGTCGGTGGGCATGAATTCACCTCTAATAGGTCCGGGGACGACATGCAAATCACCTTCTTTAATAAAATTTGCTAAGCCTGCAGTGTAGATTTACGCCCATCTTGCCTAGCTTCCAATCCTACATACTTTTGAAAACCTAAACCTATTCCGAGGTCACCGACCGACTACTATAGATTTCTCTAGCTAGATTTTCACGATATTAACCATTGTTTATGTCTATCTATTTCTTGACTAGTTTCTCTTTAAGCTCTAGGTTCTCAAGAATAGCATCGACTTTTTCCTTTTCGGTGCGTTTTAAGTTAATGTTTGCAATATCTAGATCAAATCGTAACCCTTTATCTTTTCTTCATAAGCTATCCGATTCTTTTGAAACCATACCTTTTGTCTTTCTAATGTTTTTAACGAAAGTTTATAAGCTTCATTATCAACATAGCATTCATTGTATTTAGGTTTCATAGTATCATAAGCTTCTTTAAGTTCATTGTATCTTTCACTACAACCAAATATACGTTGTGTACACGAGAAAGTCCCATCAAGGCAAATTGATCATGCCTATCTTCAAGTACATCTTGCCAAGAATCCAAGCTTCTCAGACGCAGACTTCCTCATTCACGTGTTCATGTGCACCCAGTTGACTGTTCATCCAAGGTGACAAGAGTCTGAAGTTCCACTTCATCCGATTCTTCCGATAGGAATTGTAGTTAGCTCCTCTCCACTCTTCCTATCTTTGCATTCCTTTGAGAAATGACCCATCCGGTGACAAGAGAAACACTTGACCTTTCTCCCGTCAAACGAAATGGATCCTTTCCTTGAAGCCAAACTTTCTTCCCGACCTCTCTTCAAACCTTTTGATATCTCATGAAAGCATGACCACCGCCATTTGAGTTTCATCTCCTCTATATCAAGTGGGTCCACCTCAAAATCTTCATAGACAAGGTCTTCTTGAGTATCATAATCAACAACAAATGAATGAAGAACATCCTCCAATATACTACCAGTTTTAGCTTGAGGGCCTGATGGAGTGTGACGATTGTTATATGGTGGAGTGGGAGTGTAAGATGATGATGGTAAGTAAGTTGGACTAGGAGCATGTATCATCATATTAGAGTGAGATGTCCCAACAAAGGCTGTATGACCAGAAGAGGATGCATGGTAGGGAGTTCTGACATCAGGCTCAAGAGATTTGAGTTTGTTGTATAGCTCATCAAAAGTGAGCATGTCCAACCCACCTTTAGCTTTAAGGGTTATACTTACATGTAACCATGATGGAGGCAAAGATCGTAGGAACTTTGAATTGCAATCATCATTGTCGTTTGCATTGTTGGTTTAGCTAACTCAAAATCTTATGAAACCCGTCGCACCTTGTGGATACCTTCTTCTTCCGAGATATTGAATTCTTGAAAGTGTTGTCTCAAAGATGGACTTCCTCATTCTCTGGACTCTTCATTGCCATCGAACCTTTTGCTTTAAGCGCCATCCATATGTCCTTTGCATTATCCATGTGGTGAAAATCACCCAAGTGATCTTCGTGAATAGCTTGAAGAAGGATGGTTCTTACTTTGTGCTCTCTTTGCACGCCTAGAATCTCTTGGCTAGCTTTGGGAGGAGCAATGGTAAACTTACCATCAAGATCCAGGATAGTCTTCTTGATTGTTTCCTTTCTTCACAATATCCCAAAGATTCCAATCAATATTGAGATCCAGCTCTGCATCTTCATTGTCCACGATCATACTCTTCCTTTTTAGATAAGGAAACTTACCATTCTTGTTGGAAAGACTAAGTTCTTTGCATAGAGGTGGTGTTGTTGTCGTTGTTGTTGGTGACTTCGGATTCATCATCGTTCCTGCATGGTGAATGTATTTTTGGTTGTATGGAGGTGAGGAAAATATGGTTCTCGATGATCGTAGAGACTTTCCCGAGGCTCGATACCACTTGTTGAAAACACAAAGACCTTGACGGATCTTGAGCACTCAGAGATCGTTAGTATTGCCTATGTAATCATAAGCAAACTAATAGAAAATCTCTACAACTCGTATTCTTTGGCGGAATGTAAATACAAGTTATTATAACTAAGAACACTTAGATCCTCTATGGATCATTTATTAAGCAAACGCTATGTTTCGAATGAGTGACTATTACATACTATCAAGTTCCTTTTATAGACAAGGAACCTAAACTATTCTACTAATCGACTAAGCATGCAAGCATGCATTTAATGGAAAAACATTAAACAATATTGAGCGGTACAATAATACCCATGCTAACCTCCAAGGTTCAAGAATAATGATGGGTTAGCATTTAAATAATAAAGCGCATGCAGATCCTAGTCAACTTCCACTCTTCACACGGATACACGACGGCTTTTATACTTAATAGAATCTCTTCTTGCCAGATTCGCTTCTATTTCAGTAGAATCCTTCAGCAGAATTGACAGTAGAAATCCTACTTCGCATAAATCCGAACAAAATGTATGTTGGTTCTTTTGGTAGGTTGGAAAGAAGAGTATGTGGTATTATGTCTTGTAACATGATTTGTTGTATGATGGTTTGTTAATGCAATGAAATGTGGTTTTTATCCGTAAATAACTCTTGTTTATTCTTGTTTACATAACCTATACAACATAAAATGTATACCATAACCTGTATAACATAAACTGGATACCATATAACATAAAATGTATACCATAAACAATATAAACTAGATACCATAAAGTGGATACCATTCATTTAAGTTGATCATACATGTTAGCCTTAATAGTTTTTATTAAAAGTGATGGTCATTCACATTTAGGAACTTTATATCGTGTGTTAGATATCGTGATAGAATAGTCATCGGGCTCGTGGATTGGACTAAGCTAAATGGGTACTAGTTATGTTAAGCTTGCCTTATATCCAATCCAACCCATGTCCAAGCCCATGAAAGCCCATAGAAAGCCTTTTAGGGCATCAAGTCACTTGTACTATAAATACCCCTCAAATGGTCATTTGAGGGGTGTGCTTGAGTGTGTGTGTGTTTTCTTTGGAATATACAACTTATTGTTTTCATATTTCTCTCACAACATACACGGTTTTAACATCAAGTCACCATTTTTCTCATCTTTATTTCTTTCATCTTCACGCATAGTTTGTGTTTGTGGTTAAAGTGTTTCTACGCGTAACAGTGGTAACGTGTTGGGTTTGTGATAAGGTATACGTGATAAAAGGGGCTTTACAATTGGTATCAGAGCCAGGTTACACCTAGCCTTTCTAAAAGGTTTTGAAAAAGAAAAAACAGTTGTTGAAGAACCAAAAGTGATTACACCAGCCTTTCTAGGAATAGCACACGGAATGTGACCAATAATCCAGTTAAAGAATCTGTCGGTTCTAACAACATGGTCCAAAATCAATATCTAGAAGAAGCTAGGAAAAAGGCACAGTCTCGAAAAGACGGAATTTTAGGTGCAACATCTAGTGTGATGAATTCTACAAGATTTCAAGGCAATTCTAGTAGTAGTAAACCTTTACCTAGGAATTCTCAACATAAGACTAGGGATTGGCTTGCATCTAAGAGTAGTTGCGCAAAATAAAATGCTATGCACGTAGGAAACAACACTAGAAATTTCGAGTCTTTTTCAAACAAGAAACAATTTCCAAAAGACTGTAATGACAAAGTTAATGTTGCTGTTTTAAACAAGAATGTGGAATTTGTCTGTCCTACATGTCAAAAATGTGTCTTTTCAGCTAATCATGATGCATGTCTTTCAAAATATCTCAAGAAAGTAAAATCACATGCTAAGGTTAAATCCACTAAGACACCAAACAGAAACAAACCCGTTGACAAAATGAACATGGAAAGGAGACCTAATAGGTGGATCACTTCAGTTTTTCTAAAAATGAGTCTTCCGCTGCATCTGAAAAGAAAACAACTCCTAGATCTTACCTTAGGTGGATTCCCACGGGAAAAGTTTTCAACAATGTAGGTCTTAGATGGATTCTCACTGGAAAGATTTTTGATACTTGCTCCAACACAGATAATAGTGAAACTCATCAAGTTAAGGAAGTCAAACCACTACAACTGTTGATAGTGATCACCTCACCGTGAGGAATCTTGTACTTCTAACATCGTTATTTGTGAAAACTCTTCTTCTTTGGTTGCGAATTGAATCAAATATCTCGAACCCGACTCATCGAGGGTTCCAATTCGTAAACTCTTCTTCTTCATTCTCTATCTTCTATCTTTGATTTTCCATTTCTCTTATAAAACCAACAAAAGAAAAATACAAAATATAAATTCTTTCAAAAATACAAAACAATATAAAATCAAAAATCCAAAATATTCTTCTCACGACATGTATCTCGTATAATCGATATTATGTACGTATCTAGAAATGTCATTCAACAATGATACGGGCATGTACGGATGCTTGAGCGAGAGTTCTTTAAATGTTTTCTAAAACATGTCGTTTCTCAAAAATTTCTTCAAAATGGCTTTCGATACTTGATCGAAACCCGAACTTCAACATAATGGCTTTCGTATACTTCAGTACGAAACCCGAACTTCAACATAATGGCTTCTGGACACATCAGTTCAGGACCCGCGCTTTAAAGAAAGGAAAGTGCTACGCAAAATCTATTTTCATAAATATCAAGCACTTATCCTAAAACAAATGAAGATAATTCTTCTCTTCAATATCTTCAAAAGATTTTCAAAATATTCTTCATCATCTTGCGTACCGTTGATTCGAAATTTTTCAAAAAGATTTTTCAAAATCTCTCACATTTGGTACCAAGATAACTCCCTCTAAACCCTTAATTGATTCTAAATTTTCTACATGAAAAATATGCTTTCTTTAAGGGGGAGTATTAAACCAAAATTGTTCCAAAATTCATGCTAAATCAGTTTCTCTCCAAATGTTTTTCGAAAAACATATCTTTTAATCATTTTGTTTCAAAAAAATCATGGATATTCTATTTTTGAGGGGGAGAAACGTGATTAAAATGTGATCTAAAATGTTTAATGATCGTTGTTTGAATCTCAAAAGAGCTCGACTCAGTCGTAACCAATGAATTAACGAGAAATCAAAGTCAGGAATAATGTACCATCTCGAGAAACTTTCTATGGACTTGACCAGGACGTGTAATAATTTCAAGCTAGTTCTCTAGTGATGTAAACGTGTCTCGAATCGGTCTAGTTCATTTAAAGTCGATCAATTCAAAACATGCGAACTCTACCCTCTATGTGCAAATTTCTGTTAAAACTTATAAGCATATGTGAAGGGGGAGTGTTTCTGAAAATATAAAACTCTCGAAGTGTTCCAAACATGTTTTCTATCAAAAACACTTTGAGAGATTTTCAAGAAAAATGGTTTTATGGCAACAATAGGACAGTCATAGAGTTATAAGGTGACTAAGGATAGGAAATTCGTCCTATGATCCGCCAGAGTAGGAGGGATCTACCCAAGGACACCACCAATAGCTAGTATTAGAAATCCTCGGTATGATTGAAAAAGGAGCAATGTGAGAAAGGAGAAAGAAGGGTTGAAGAATTAAAAGAAATTTAATGAAAAGGGTGAAAAGAAATAGCCCTCCATAATCAACCTTAGGCGTAAATTAGGTTCAATTCATCTCTCTTGGTTGTCACTTAGATGACACCGGTATTGAAGGCAAAGACGTCATGGACCCAAAGGACGCATCGCACTAAACCTTCTAGCTACTCAATTCCTCTTAAAAGGATTTGTTTCATTCTCACTGGGAACCCTACATAATCTATCGACTTTCTCTTAGAGATCGTTGGTATTGAAGAAGGAGACCCTCTCCCTAGTCTCCGCTCAGGAAAACCAAAATGCACTATTGAGTCTAGAGCCACGAGATTCATTAAAAGATCTCATAGGAACACATGACATGACATCGCTTGTTGTTCATCAATAAGGACACAAGTGATATATTATAGAGTCCTACGCAAATCTTAGCAATCTGCCAGAACATTTATGAGAGGTTTCACAATTGTGATCCTCGGTGATTGAATGGAAACTCGCTGTGGTCAACATCAGCGACTCGACGGCAGGTCACTTCGGTAACTCCCGTGGATTACGCTTAGTGTGTCTCAAACGGTCTCTGATCGTGGGGTGATGCTTGATGTACCTCTCGACTCATCCGAGCTGTAGATGTACTTGGTATATCGCGTTATCTCACTTGTGGGACTCCAGTTCAGGAACGTCCTCTGTGAGAATTAGAGACGTGTTTTCACACTATGTTGTTAACACCCTTGAAACTCAAACTTGTAAGTGTCGGAATCCGCTTATTACTAACCTGTTTTATGTTTTATTCTTATGGAAGCTCCGGAGCGGATGGATCGTGCAGATTATCCACATGCTCATACCAAAAACACATGAAAGTTCTCATCATAATCAAAGGCTACACAAAGTTAAAGATGATTCTTCATCAATGTCAAAGAATCTACAAAATGTAAAGACTCGAGAACTTCATCATTGGAAACTCAAAGTCAAATAGAAGTGTGAGCATGGTGGAGAAAGACGTGGAGACACCAAACCAACGAAGTTGACAACGGCAGACAACCGCATTAATTGATCACAAAGCATGAAGGAACAAAGATTCAAGACTATTCTATATCTACGCACAAAGTTCAAGCTCGAGAAAAGTAAAGACCAAATCAAGTGGAGCATCTTTGAATGACCACCCTTGGGGAGATTGTTAGCCTTAATAGTTTTATTAGAAGTGATGGTCATTCACATTTAGGAACTTTATATCGTGTGTTAGATATCGTGATAGAATAGTCATCGGGCTCGTAGATTGGACTAAGCTAAATGGGTACTAGTTATGTTAAGCTTGCCTTATATCCAATCCAACCCATGTCCAAGCCCACGAAAGCCCATAGAAAGCCTTTTAGGGCATCAAGTCACTTGTACTATAAATACCCCTCAAATGGTCATTTGAGGGGTGTGCTTGAGTGTGTGTGTGTGTTTTCTTTGGAATATACAACTTATTGTTTTCATCTTTCTCTCACAACATACACGGTTTTAACATCAAGTCACCATCTTTATCATCTTTATTTCTTTCATCTTCACGCATAGTTTGTGTTTGTGGTTAAAGTGTTTCTACGCGTAACAGTGGTAACGTGTTGGGTTTGTGATAAGGTATACGTGATAAAAGGGGCTTTACAATACATAATCCATGATTACACAAAATAACCGTAAGATGGCAGATGTACAAAATTGCCTAACATTTGGCAAGCCATTCTTAGTCAGTTATACCAAGTAATCAACCATCATCCTAAGTCAGTTATACCAAGCATCCTACATTACTTACATAACAAAGTTTTAGCAAATTACTTAATTGGTATATGAACAAAAGTGCCTAACAATTGGCATGCCAATATACATCCATCCTAAAACCTATTCAACATCAATAGCATCATCTGGATCCAATCCAGGTCCAAGTGGTGGTGGTTGTTGAACAGAAGTTGCTTGATCCTTTCAGATCTTCTAGCATGTGGTGGTGTAACTGGTTCTTCATCAGATGCTCATGTTTCTTTTGGAGAATGCACAGGTGGTTCTTGGGAGGCGATGGTTGTGGATGGGTTAATGGAATCTCGTGATCGACTTGGGCATGGATAATGCGTCTTCGGTGTAATTCCAACGGCCATGCATATTTAGGAAGACCCATGTCGTCTCGCTAAGAAAGAAACATAAAGTTACATTAGTATAATGATTGAAGTGTGATTAGTATAATGATTGAGATGTTTACTTACCCCTAACATAGTCTCTCCATCAACTGGATCCCAAGACACACCAAATCCTATAGGACAATTCCACCGGGATACATTCTTGCTCTTGATCCATCACCTCTTCTCTACTTCTAACAACCTTGCCATTGATCGTCCTAAGTTTGCTAGAAATGCTTATACTCTCATAGTATGGTTCTTTTCCCTATAACCGACACCACCACCTCTCATCCTTACACCACCACCTCTCATCCTAACACCACCTCCTCTCATCCTCACATCGGCATTGGGGTAACTTTTCTGGTGCAACCATCTCAAAACCAAGAGGTGGTGTTGATGGTGTTGAACTCACAAACCTTTTACCACCTCTAGAAGGCACTTTACCACCTCTAGTAGACACTTTACCACCTCTAGCAGACACTTTACCACATCTAAGGGGTGTAGCCAAGTCTTGTGTAGTCTCATTAGGGGGTGTAGCCAACTCTTGTGTAGTCACAGTAGGAGCATTGTCAATGTCATGTGAGGTCTCACTAGCAGACCCTTTCCCACCCCTACATCCTTCCAACCAACCATCCTTTAACCCCTTAAAGCATACATAAAATCTACTGAAATAGTTCTTACCATCAGGCATTGCATCAACACTCATCAAACAAGTAGAACCTGTATTAGAATCTAATATCTCCTTAGCATATGACCATAACATTCCATAATGATCCTCTAAACAAGTCTCATACTGGTTTAAAGCTTTCTGCTTTCCCCTTCTACCTTGACTGACAGTGACCTTGCATTTATATTTCTTTAAAATCATTTCAATTAAGTCCTTTACTTTGATACAAGGATTGACCATTATCTTTTTTGCATAGTTTCTAGCAATCCAATTACTAGTGATTAATGTCCCATATTCATAAGTCCTAGAACATGCATGCTCATCATTCAATGTCTTTATTTGAAAAGTCTTCTCATTTTGCATCCAAGATGCCCACAGTCTGAATGGACACTTCCTATCCTTATCATCTCTACAACATTTAGCCAGAAGTCTCCTAGGGTTATTGACTTGGTAATATAACTTATAACCATTGGCTAAAGCATAGTAAGTCAATGCTCTTTTAAGTTGATCTGGTGACTCATACTTTTCACCTAACTGAGGTCTAACTAACTTCCATTTGATAGTAGGATCATGTACTGGCCAGTGATCACCTAACTTATCCTTATCCTCTGGACTTAGTTGTGAGCAGAAACCGCACCGCAAACCGCAAACCCGCACAAAACCGCAAAACCCACACCGCAAAACCGAAACCCGCAAAAAACCGCGGTACGGTTCTTGAAAATAAAACCGCATTTTGCGGTGCGGTTTCGTTTCTACCAAAAACGCACCGCAAAACCGCACCGAACCGCAAAGTCATATTCATATATATTTTTATTTTATTTTAAATAAACCAACTATATTCTATAATTTTGTATGATTAAATACTTTTGTTAATATTTTCATAATTAGTTATTTCAAACGAATTTTAATAGTTAATTATTATCAGTTTTTATATCATATAATTTTGTTTTTCTATCAATATATCGTCGAAATTTTAAAAAATTCATCGCATTTGACTTTTATTATTCTGTAGATTTATAATTTCATACTACTACCCAACATTAGTATATATACGTTTTACTCATTATGTAACCATATTATATATTTGTTCTATAATAAATATATATCAAAAATAAATTTGAAAAAAAAAAAAAAAAAAAAAAAAAAAACTTTAAAACCGCAAAACCCATAAAACCAAACCAAGAAAACAAGAAAACGCAAACCCGCAAAACCGCGCGGTTCATGATTCTCATTTTTAAAACTGCATTGCGGATGCGGTTCGGTTTTACCAAAACCCGCACCAACCCGCACCACGCCACCCCTATCTGGACTATCACCACTAGCAGCTACCTCATCTTCCTCAGCATATGCATCCCTAGGTAACCCATTATATAACCTACTCAGAAAGTTAGCATCAAACATTTTTTTTACTTTTTGCTTTAGGTGCAGTGTCTGCTTTGTTAGTCCTAGCATCATAAACTTCCTCTTAACCATCAGATAAATAATCCACTGATGCAGTGTCACTCTCATCAGAGCTATCATACTCAAATACATTATAATCACCCTCTAAATCACTGTTACTATCATCATTTTGAACCTTTTTTGTATGTTGTTGTTGACTAGGGGAAGTGGCATCATGTAAATCAAATGCAGAGTGAGATACATATATATCTAAGACATTATCATGTTGTGAACCTAATTCAACACATTGAGCTAAGTCACTATCATTTTTTAAGGTTTTCAAACCTAACTCTAAGTCTAAACCAGGAACAACATAAAATATCTGTTTGATGTCACTAGAGCATTCACTTACTAACATTTTGACTAAACCAACAAACCCCAATTCAAGCAGGTTAATTGCAACCCTAAAATGAAAGTTAATTGCAAAAAACGTGATGATCAAGAAATTGGGATTGAGAGTGTGTGTGAATGTGTGTTTTAGGGTTTCTGATTATAAAATGTGAAATGGGGATTTTCACCCGTTCTATTATAATAACCCCCACTTCTATTTTAATTATTAAATAATACAAGTGGCCACGTAGGATTGTAACCGAGTATTATAAGTTGGATAAAACGTGGTAACCTAATGAACCAGTCACGTTAACATGGGTAACCCTGGATGACCAAAACGAAACTATAAGAACTTGGACAAATTTTTTGGAAGCTTTAGTAACTTTTGTGTCTATAACCCAAAAGAAAACTGCGAAAAAGACATCATAGCCAAGTCTCAAAAAGCCAAGAGTCAAAGATTACTGTAAAAATAAATATTTCTTAAAAGTGCAGACCAAAAGAGAATTGAACTGATGACTAATCATGTAGATTCCTTGTTTTCACCATTGAATTTACAAGCGGTACCATTTCAACTTAAGCCACTATATATCTACAACTCCTTTGTACTTTAGTATACACAACAACTTAGCCAGATCATACCATTCAAATAAACTGTTATATCAGAATTATGCATCCATGTTTTATGACCGGAAAGACCCTATTCAGTCACGTGTTTAGATAACATGGAGAAGGTACCTATTTTGCACATAACTACTTATTTAGTCATTTTATTTATGTTTGACTTCTCTACATGTCAATTAGATTAGTGACCACTGTTATATCAAAGTAAAGGAAAATTATCAGCGCATAGACATTTTAGTTTATGTTCGACTTCTCAAGGAACAAATGATAGTTAAAAGAGTGCATTCCCAATGACTGCAATGGATTATATGAGCCAACAGTAGCAATTTAAGGACTAAAGATGAGCCAAAATGATTATCAAGCACTTGCACTAGCAGTTACATCAATGTGATTGTTACAAACACCATGTTAACACCATGCATTGGTAGAACTTACATTAGTTTCCGTAGAATTTCATAAATCCTAGCTCCCGAACTTCTTTGTAAGCTTCCAAAACTCGTCATTCCTAGCTCAACAACTTGCACCATAGCCATCATTTTCTCCCTCAAGAAACGTTGGAAATGATACAAAAATCCGAGTGATCAACAAGAAGTAGCGTTTCGGTGTAAGGGCAAATGAAGAATGAACCAATTTGTCCATTAATCCCAAGACCATTTATGTGTTCTGAGCATCGTTTGTAAACTTTGACTGAAGCTAACTCTCCGTCGTCCTTTTCATTTTCAGTTTCCATTATAGGTTCACCACTCATTGTGAATCCCAATATTTTATTAATTCAGGACTCATCAGGTGTCTTAATGTTGAATAGCTTTGTAAAAGATGGGATAACACCACCCTCCTCCCCCATCATCCACACGTCATACGCTATTTCATCATTGACCTCTTCATTTCATTCGTTTTCAGACACAACAAGAGACTCACTTAGCTTAGAAATGGAGAAACATCCTGAAAATTGGTTTGCTATACTATCCGGGAGGTTTACGTGTTTAAATTCATGGGTAATCAAATAAAATGACAAGATAAATTTCTTAGTTTGAGGTACACCGTCATTAGCAACAATCCTTTCATAAGCAAACCAATAGATAAACCTATCTATAGCAACTTGAGTTGACGATCTAAGTCTAATTGATTCACGAGGCAGATTGGTACTTGGTATCATCTTCCAAGTCTTGGAGCTCAAAGTAAAAACTTCAACTTGCCACTTATCCGTGGAATACGACATTATAACAATAGTTGGATCATAAGTTAAAGGACAAACCCCAAAACCAAAATAAGTCATTTCCTCATAGGAGTAGGTGAGCACACATGGCATAACAATACCAACTAACTTCCTGATTGCAGGGTTCCAAATAACAGCCACTTCTTTCTCAGAATTGTTTAAACTACCGTGCAAACACCACAAGCCACAAGAGCTACCAATTACTTCTGAATAATTAAGTTGCTTAATGAGCAAAGGAACATTTGGAGCAAAGTTTTGTCGTTGTCGGGTCAAAGTATCATTCTTATCTACGAAACAAACATACTTTTCAGCAGCCATATAAGTATCTCTGTACCTTAAAAGTAAACGATGCGGCTGAGTGTGTCGGAAGCCGTAGGCAGCTTTAAACTCGGAGCTGTCGATTAAAGACTTCCAAGGTTTCGACACGGACCTGAATCGAATCAATGACCTAACATCAGAAACCTTTTTGATGATTCTCTTTTGAATATCAAAGGGGATGTGGTCTGACATTTTTGATTAATTTTGGGAGATATTATCTTTTTCTTCTGAAAAGATGCAATGAAGGCGGACGAGATCACGAGAATGCCGTAAGAAACCCTACAAAAAAAGTTGTGCATCCGTCAAGGCCCAACTAATATAATACCCTATTGGCCCTTTTTAACAGCCCAATTATTTGTAGAGGTGGAACTGGAAACTACCCAAAAAGACTTCCATGGTTTTTGAGATGAACCTGACATGACATCATGAACTTTTTTGATGATTTCAATTTGGATTTTTTTAAAAAAATGTTGTCGACATTTTGAAACTTTTTATGGTTTTGAAAACAACCGATCAAGTGTTTGGAATGTGAAAAATAAGAGATGTTGCTTTAACATTGTGTTTTTGAGTATTTTTAGGAAAAGAAGAGTAATTTGAGAGGAAATAGAAGTAACTTTGATTGGGGGATATTTTGTGTAAAGGCTACTATGTCTCTCTTAAAACATATGTCATTTAATAAGTAAATGCTTAAATATAATTTGAACAAATTATTTATTTTTTCTCCAACTCAAAAACATAGCTTATGGTTAATTTTTTGGATGAAAGCTAAAACTACGTTATGTATTTATTTCAAAAAGTCGATCTACGCAACGAACTTTGAAAATTACCATTTTACGCAATCTACTTTCAAATTTGGAACGATCTACGTAATATGATCGGGAATTAGTAGGTAACCAGGTTACAAACTTTGAAAAATTACAAAAATGGTCCTTGTGGCTTGCGTTGACTCTCACCGGTCATCCCTTGACTTTTTTTTCACTTAAAAAAGTTACTGTAATGGTCCTTCTGGTTTCCATTGACTTTCACGTTTAGTCCATCTTTATACTTTTTCACCTGTTCTCTTACGTTTTTTTTTTCGTTTTTTACGTTTTCATCCCTTTTTATAAGTTTTAGCCTAGTTTCTTACGTTTCTATCCGTTTTTAATACGTTGTCGTTCGTTTTTATACGTTTTCGTCCGTTTTTATACATTTTAAATGCGTTTTATACGTTTCGTTTGTTTTTATCTATTTTCATCCGTTTTTTACGTTTTCGTTCGATTTCATACATTTGCATCCGATTTCATACGATTTCTTATGTTTTTATATGTTTTTATGCGTTTTTATACATTTTCATCCATTTTCTTACGTTTTCATCCGATTTTATACGTTTTAGTCCATTTTAATACGTTTTCTTATGTTTTTATATATTTTCATTCGTTTTTATACGTTTTCATATGATTATATACATTTTTATTTCGTTTTCATATGTTTTTATTTCTTTTCGTCCATTTTTAGCCCGTCCTTATCCGTTTATTACGTTTTCGTCCATTTTTATACGTTTTAGCCCTTTTTCTCACGTTTTCATCCATTTTTATACGTTTTCATCCGTTTTTATACGTTTTATTCCGTTTTTATACGTTTTCATCCGTTTTTATACGTTTGTGATTTTTTATACGTTTTGTTTGTTTTTTCTACGTTTTCTTACATTTTCATACAATTTTTTATACGTTTTCTTATGTTTCATATGTTTTCATCTGTTTTTCTATGTTTTCTCCATTTGTATACGTTCCGTCCGTCTTTGTACGTTTTCTTACATTATTTTACATACGAAAACAAATAAAAATGATTAATAACGAATAAAAACGTATGAAAATATACAAAACACATAAAAGCGACAAAAAGGTATAGATATGTGTTAATACAAATAAGCCGTAAAAACGTTTTTTTTATATTTTACGATCTTCTAATGTTTTGTTGATAACAAACGTAAAATCATTTTAATGAAACAAATAAAATACGTAAATAGTTTGAGCCAATAGTTTACTAACACACTTACACTTTCATATAAAACAGTAAACAAGTAATAATGTTTACATGGTATAGAAATGCTTATGTATAACAACTAGTGTTTACATAATATGGATATGTACTTATATATACTTAGTATATATTGTAATGGGTAATGTAAATGGGTAAAAATCTAAGTAGTTGACCCATTGACTTGATACATTGAACCTTGGAAGGCACTCAAGGCTCATAACGGTTAGGAAGTACGATCCGACACATGACCTACAATTGGGACACACGACTAAGAAAATGTGAGACGGGCACGACCTGGTACGAGTTAAGGAGAGGATGCCACATGTCATCAGTGGCGGAACTAGAGTTAAATGTAAGGTGATTCCCAAATGTAGTTGAGTAATCGATAGTTTAACGAGCCCACCACTAAATGGGTCGAGTCGAGCCAAGTAAAATATACACAAATAATTGTAGCAAGGAAAATCCCAATAGCGTTTTTTTGAAACTTTAAATCCATATATAACAGAGGAAATGTTTTATGTTTATGTTAAATTAGTAAGTAAACAAATCAATCAATAGTTAAGTTATAAAGGTAATAATAACATATTTTTAACGTGTAACAGAATATAAACCACATTGCAAAGGCATTAACATGTAACAGAATATAAATCACACTAGCTTCAAAGCCCGCCTAAATGGGCGGGCTAGCTTCATAATAATACATATTGAATTCTAAATGTATGTAAAGCAATCGTGAAGTAGCATTGAAAATCTTAAAAAATAGGGCATTTGAATATAAAAAGATAATGAAGTTGTACATCATAATAAAAAAAAAATATGATGCCTACCAAATACGAAACAAAGCTTCTTTATAAACGACGTTTGTTGTTGAGTTTGAGTAGTTGTCGTCCTTGTCGCAACAGAGAACCTTCAATCCTTTCTTGGATGGTCATAGCGAAACAAACCGAGACATAAATTGTCTTCGGTTTAATTTGAATGGCATACAAATATTTTCAATAACCATGATATCTACTTAGAGCATATCGTTGGGTTAGTGGATACAAAAGTTACCTTTACTACAATCTCAACATCACCTCCTGCTGAAAGAAAAGTGTTCTGGGTTTTTATTGCCATCTATGATAATTTTACCCAAAGCATTGTGAACATGAACATCGTGGCTTCCTTCATACACAAGATATACTCCTAAACTTGAGTGAGTAACAGCAGTCGATTCCTGAAAAGCCACAAGCAAATGATAAAAGGATAGAATTTAACAATATAAACAGACACAAATCTAATAATTTAAATAGACAACACACCTTTTTCACACTCATCCACAAAACTGGAAGAAGAGAAGGCATAGATATAATTAACCCTTTGATGAAATCCTCAAGGCACTCATCATCTAGAAGCTGACCTACAACTAAAGGAGCATTCCGTAGGTTGACCTATAAGACAATACCATAGCGATCACATACAAAAGCAATTGGATATGTTGGTAGTGTTTGCTATGTTGATTTATAGAGGAAATTAAATGGTACATTCAAATTTAACTTGAAAAAATAAACATTTTGTTGCTAGATGGAACAGGTAATCTTTGCACATAGGTGATTCCTTACATTTAATTAGTACTTACTTCATGGCTTAGATATTTTAATATTATATCATTCCATCATTTAAGAGGTGGAATGAAGAATACACGGCAAGTCAAATGTAGCATGTAATATTTAATAACTTGAAATTTTTTGAAATACTTCAAAACTTCAATTAAACTACTATTTTCTTTTCTTTTTTCATAAGCAAATGAATAAATGTACTTTTTTTTTGTAAAATCTTATTCGAGGTTTGAAGGAGCTTTTATAAAATTTAATTTGTATAAACTGCTTAAGGATAATCACTAATCATATTTTGAATGAATAAAGTATGACATGTTGATTCTCTTGTTACACGCTCAACCTCCTTGATTTGTCATGTCTTTGCATATGATCCACTCTAAGGGATACTTTTCATCAGTGAGCATTTGTACTATGAAGTAGTAAGCAAAGTGAAAACTAATGACGAATTACCATTTTGGCATGCACTTTAGGTTGGGTCTTCTTATATCATAAGCTGATAAGCACTGAATTCTTCTTGTATTGGAATGAGTTACCAAGAAGGATTTTTTTTACAAAATTACTCTTCATTTGCAAACATAAGGATGTAAAAAAAATAGTATAACATAGCACATATTAGGCAATGAACATTAGTACTTCATAACAGTTTAGGAATATGGATATGAATATTTGCCAGACCTGGTAATTTGGGCTTGGGTGCAGGTATAACTGGTAATAAAGAATCTCCCTGTATATCAGTTCACGTGTATGTTCTTTTGTAAATTTTCTTCTTTCAAACTCAAATACCAGCCCTCTAATGGACTTCGTAGAAGGCTCCGTCTCAACAGTAGCCAAATTCTTGAGATATGGATCAAAAAGTGCCTAATACAAGGTAGATATGCAGTATTTAGTTAGAGTGAATTATTCACAAAAAAGTAAATAAATCCGATATTACCTCAATTTACACCATTAATTACTATTAAGTTGCCTCTATCTTTTCGATGTGTGGAAACACCCGAAATGGCAGTAAAGATCTCCGGTGTAAATACATAAACACCACAATTGATTCAATCACTAACATAGTAACATGTAGACCAGATACCATTATTAGACTAAAATATTACATAACAGCCACAGTGTAATAAAACGTAAAAGGTTAGGTTCATGTACCATTGTAGGAAGGACAACATCAGTAAGTTTGTGAGTGCCCTTTTTGGTAGCTGAGCAGTGTTGGGCAGCTCCAAGTCTCCCTTTGCGAATTCTTCCCATGATATATCCGCAAACTCTGTTTCAAATAACACAATAACGAACCATCAATCATAAGTGACACACAGAAGCATTTGTACTTTGTATTTAAAGGAGATGTAGATTGTGTAATAGTACCCTGCATGCTGTAACAAATACCATCTTACAATGAGAAGAATGATTTAAACGGAAATTAAAGATGAAACATACCTTACAATGATCGTCGATAGTTTTTTGTCATTCGCCATATCGTGTGATGGTAAGATTGTTTAGGTTTGATTTGGTGTGTGCTATTGATTTTCAATTGAATCAATCCTAAAGATTTTTAGGATTTAGATGGAGCGTTTTTCTTTGAAAGTAAATATGATGACTTAATTTTTGGAGATAATATTAATGAGGAGTTATGTTTTGACCTTTTCGATCCGCTTTAAAATGAGGTGATTGGTGCATTTAAATTTTGAATGGAAACAAAGTCATGGTTGAATATCACTAAGAGAATGCAATTTTGTATCACAACTTGTGGCATGCTCCTTTGGTTTAATCGCTAGTCTCATGGATGTTTAGACCCGAGTTCGAATCGTGTAATTGTCAATTTTTAAATACGTATCCGGATGTTGTGCCATGTAATCATTTCCGTGTAGTCCTATATATATATATATATATATATATATATATATATATATATATATATATATATATATAGATTGCAAAAGCATTTCAAGAAACAGTTTGATGTGAAAAGAAATAATACATGATATGAAAAAGTAAATATCCACGCATGGGACAAATTGTCAAGTCGCGTAACATCACTAAGAGCGCAAGGTGTGGTGAATAACCATACCTCTTCATCACCGCCACCTCAGTGCCACGTCAGCATAACAAACTCCACAACTAACCACAACAAACCCCCCTCCCTTATAACAAACAACCTCTTCATTTTGGGCCCACCACTACCACTTTATTTTTTTTATTCAAATTTTCAAATAAACTAAATTCATTTCATTAAAAACAAAAATACAATGCATAACATAATATTTGGCATAATGTCAGTTTTGTGAATGGTTCGTGGAGTTGGAATCAGATTCTGAGAATTAGAGATAACATTCGTAGTTTTGTTGCGGTTAAGTTGGGTAATGGTAGGGAGTGTTGTGTTTGGTTTGATAAATGGCACACCAATGGCCCTTTGTGCAAACTCATTACCTATGGTTTTCTCACTGAACATGGTTTTGATGTGAACGACAAAGTGGCTGATTGGATTAATGATAATGGATGAAAATGGCCGCTTGATTGGAATGATAGGTTTGGAGAGATTCTTAATGTCCCGGTTCCCGTTTTGAGTAGTGACTGTGATGACAAGATTATATGGGTAAATAAGAAGAATAGGGAGTCGGATTTCAGTGTTAAGGAAGCATGGAAAGCCTTAAGAGTTGATTGTCCCAAGGTCTTATGGTTTAATCACGTTTGGTTCTCTCAGTGTATTCCTAGGCACGCGTTTATGCTCTGGATGGCTATGAGGGGCAGACTTAAAACCACTGATAGGATCTCTAAGTGGTTTAATATCACTAGTACTTGTTGCCCGTTGTGTAATATTGTAGATGAAACCCACAGCCATCTGTTTTTCAGTTGCAATTTTTCTAGGAGTGTTTGGGATAATCTTAAACCTTTATGCAGACTTGAGGATTATCGTGTGTTTGGGCTGAGATTGTTTCGGGTTTATCCATTAAAATTTCCAACAACTCTTTATGGAGTGTTATCCAGCGGTTAGTTTTTGGTGCTGCTGTTTATTATATTTGGCAAGAGAGGGATATGAGAATCTTCCAAAATGTGTTTAGGTTGGAAGAGATTATTTTTAGATTGATTGTGGATATGGTTAGACATAAGCTCATGGGTTTGAAAATTAAGCACTCCCGTGAGGTTGAAAAAGCTGTTAATATTTGGAAAATTCCCTTGAAAGACATTAATGGTAGAACCTGGAAGGTGTATAATGATGGTACTGATGATATCACATAGATTTCGGAGTTGTTTTATGTTCTACATGATCACATTGAGTCATGTGCAGAAGTGTTGGGTGGTGCAGGGTGTTTATCACTATACTTGGATTCCTTGTACTAACTGTTATTGTGTTGATGCAATTTACCTATTGTTCTATTGTAAGCTGGTTGACTTTCATGTTTGTTGGGTCTGCTGGTTTTGCTTAAGTACTGGTTTGTGGGCTTGTAACCAAATTTTTGACCGTGGTGATGATGATTCAGTTACTTGTAGTTTCTCTACTTATAGGCTATGCACTACAGGTGAAAGCGGGAGCTTTGGTATGTTTTCTTATCTTGTATTTGGTGTAGTTGTAGTTCCAGGCAAGTTATTTAAGCATTTCTTTTGGTCCTTTGCAATTAGCCTGCACTACAGGAGAAAATGTGAACAATGTAAAGGTTTG
This sequence comes from Chrysanthemum lavandulifolium, assembly GCA_022545495.1. Taxonomy (NCBI): domain Eukaryota; kingdom Viridiplantae; phylum Streptophyta; class Magnoliopsida; order Asterales; family Asteraceae; genus Chrysanthemum; species Chrysanthemum lavandulifolium. Next base: position 229,343,788 of record CM040245.1, on the reverse strand, counting down.
TTCTTACTGTTTTGGTGAAGTTGAAGTGCCTTACAGTTTAGTCAAATTTTTATTTTTGTTTCACATGAATACCCTGCGCTGGTTTACTAATATTCATGATTGGTTTGTGAGGAGTATTGGACAGAAGGCTGGGCATTATAATGGTTTTTTAACTAATGCGCTGGTTTTTTGTTCTAATTTGGTTGATTGGTGTTTATTATGCAATTGGCTATGCACTACAGATTGGAAGCTCAATTTCTGCGCTGGCCTGCTGTTTGGAGGTTTGTGGTGTAGTAGGCTATGCACTACATATTTGAGTTTTTCTTTTTGCGCTGGCCTTTTGTTTTGGTTTGGTTTTGTTATTTGGTGCAGCAAGCTGGACTATTGGAACCTTTTTAGATCTACTTATGTTTGTGTGAGTTGGATCTGTTGGTTTTGTCTGAGCACTGGATTTTGGAGCTGCAACAAAGTCTTTGATAGGGGTGATGTTTTCTCAGTCATGTGCAGAGTTCATTACCCATTTGCAGCTGATATTGGTTTCTGTTTTGGGTTATGAGGTTGTTTGGAACAGTTGGAGTTGGGGCTTTTTGATTATGTTACTTGCTACTCTAACAATAACAAACCTTGTACACTTTTTCCTTGTTTAAAGTTTTCCCATAGGGTTTTTCTTTGGCAAGGTTTTTAAACGAGACAAGGTTCTTGGGTGATTGATTACTATGATGATTCATCCTACTTCTTGGCTGCTATAAGAAGTTAGAAGTTATTTGGAATGATGCAGCTGATGATGGTTTATTTGAAGGATATTTGCAACAACTGTTTATGTATCATGTATGGTATCTCCTTTTTCATTAGTCTTAGCAGTGTTGCTTTTATGAGTTTTCATCATATGGTGATGTTTGGTGGTGCACTGGTTGGTCCCTTTGCATTTTACCATAGAATCAGAGTATGATGGAGACTTATTTCAAGCTTGTTGGTCTGCTTTGGCTTATGTTTTTTGGGGTTATCTTCGTTGTTATTTCCAAGTGTTGGTTATTAATAGCATTTGTATTGCTGCTTTCTTGGTTCAGATTTGGGTTTGTCCATTTCTGGTTGTTCTTTTTTTCCTAGGCAAGAAATGGTCTGTTTAGGGTTTGTCCTTGCAGTCTCATTCTCTTGTGCTATTCCTTGTACACAACTTTTTCATTTTATTTAATATATTTTACCTTTGTAAAAAAAGAGAAAGAAAAATAAACACGATACAAAAAAAAAAATAATAAAATAAAAAAGACACGGGTAAAAAAAATACAACACATACTAATAATAAAAACTTAGTCATCTCTTGCGTGATATTTCTTTATTAGTCGTTCCTGCATCTTTCGGATGATCTCTGCTTTTACCGGGTCAGGATTCAAATTGGGATCTATCATCAGAAACTCCATCTCCTTCATCTCTTGGATAGCAATTTCCTTCTGTCGCCTTGCCTCGTAACAAGCCACTTGAACGTCGGCTTCTTCAGCATATTTTTCGGATATAAGTCCTGTAAAAGTACTCAATTGACTCCCACCGGAGCTCGCAGCGCTCGACGTTGAAGTCTAATTTTGTTTCTTTGCGGCTCGTTTGCCGCCATCTCTTTCAGGACGAGCTCGTTTGTCCGGGCCAGATATATCCTTGAGACATGTAATGTCAATCGGATCTTCGGCATCCCACTTCGGGTAATTTTTCAAAATATCCCAACATTTTTCATACACGAACTCCTTCCCAGCATAACGTTGCGCAAAGCTAACTTTCGCATTCTCGACATGATCGTGGTCATTTTCACCACTTCGACGCTGCAGATGTTTGTAAATAGCGTTGAATTTTTGGCAATCAACGTTAATCCTCGACCATTTACCAGTTATCATATTTTTGGTATGCTGGTCATTGGTGGTTTGAGCATTGAACATGTCGAGAATGTCGTTCCAAAAGAAATCTTCGAAACGATCATTTCCGATATCTCGATCTTGGGAAATTTCTATCCAACATTACGCAAGCAATCTTTCTTCAAACTTGCTCCACTTCCTCCTGTCTTCCTGGGCTATGACTTCCACATCTTCGTCATCGTCTGCGTCCAAATCCACAGCCTGTTTTATTTTTTTTGCCTTCGTCTTTTTCCCCTACCTTTGGCCGGTTCACGTGATTTTGGTACTTTGAATTGTGAACCGGACGGTTGTGATTCCATTTGGGGAAACTGTGGAGGTTGTGACGGGTTAAAAAACTATGGAGGTTGTGACGGGTTAAAAAACTGTGGTGATTGAAATCGGGCGGGGTAACTTGCGAATCCTTGTTGAAACGCATATTGTTGGTTAAGAAAAATTTCTTGTAGAGACTGGTTGGAATTTTGTGAGGAGGGGGTAGACGGGTTTGAAGAACCCCCGTATTGTGGTGGGTTTGAGTTTAGTAAGTTTGTGAAATACCCTCTGTCATTTGGGTTTTGAGACATTGTGAGATTTTTTTTTGAATAAAGGTATAGAGAGTTGAGGAAGATGGAGGAGATGAAGATAATAAAAATGATGGATATGATATGTTATTTATAGAGGTGGTGAGCTGTAAAAAAAAGTAGTATATGTTGTTAAACGGATATATTTGAGAATTCAAATTATATCCGTTTGGTTTGTCAGAGAAATCACTTCGTCGTGGTGACGACGAACACCTCAACGAAGAGCCATGGCGAGCACCCCCGGTATGGTGGCGAGGCACGACGAGGTGCCATGTCATCCGACGGCGAGGCACGAAGAGACCACACCCAATGCTCTAAGAGCGCACGATAATTTTACTATAAAAGATATAAACTATTAAGAGAAAATAAACTCACGTGACACTTTCTTTACCACATATAAAACTTGACTAAGAGCGCACGGTATGTTAACTTTAGAGGTGAGTGAAAGCTTAATATTTTTGAGTTAAAACTCATGTTACCATACCCCCTTCCCACGTTAACCTTCTGCGTTAACCTCTACGTGAAGCAGCTAACACTGCTTGAAGCATATAAGGAATCAAAAAAAAAATTAAAAAAAATCATTTTAACCCCCTTACGTCTTTTATGACCGTTGGAATTAAAATTTTTTGCAACTTTGACCCCCAACATTTAAAAACGGTTAGTTGGAATTAAAAAAAAATTCAAAAACTTTTTTCACCACTATAAATAACCAATTAACACACAACTTTTTTTCACACTTTCACAACTCAAACTCAAATTTATATACTTCCTCACTAACAAAAAAAAAAATTGTTCATTCACAATGGATCCGAATCAAAATGACGAAGAACCTAAGAACTAGTCAGATGTAGATGACAAAACTGACTTTCAGTTTATGATGGCCGCGTACGAATATCAACAACATTTGAAACAAGCAGCAGCTCAACCTCGCTTGTCCCGTAACACAATCTACCGTGAACGTGAGATTGCCGAAGAACGTTTGATGAACGACTATTTCATTACCGCTTGTAAGTATCTGCACCTGAATTTTTGAAGAAGATTTCGTATGAGCCGGAAACTATTTCTAGAAATAGTCAAAGGTATTGAATCTTATACTTCCGATCCTCTTCCAAGTCATTTTGCATTCTTTCCGCAAGCACCCGATTGTACGGGTCGAATGAGTGTAAGTGTTCTTATGAAGTGTACATCTGCCATACACCAATTGGCATACGACACTGCACCCTATGCGTTTGATGAATATTTGCAAATGGGTGAGCATACTGTACGTGATTGTCTTGATAATTTTAACGAGTGCGTTATTGATTTGTTTATGTCGGAGTATTTAAGAAAACCAACATGGGCCGACATTCAAAGTATTTATGAAATACATGAGGGGTGGCATGGTTTTTCGGGAATGCTTGGTAGCATTGATTGCATGCATTGAGAGTGAAAAATTGTCTTGTGGGTTGGCAAAGGAAATATGGTAGGGGTGATACACTAATGCTTGAAGTTGTTGCTTCGCAAGATTTATGGATTTGGCATGCATTTTTCGAGGTGGCGGGGGCGAATAACGATATTAATATTTTAGATAACTCTCCGTTATTTGATGAAATTCTTAATGACGTCGCCCCTGTAGCACCATATATGGTAAATGGAACCATGTATGAAAAGCGTTATTACTTAGCTGACGGAATTTACCCATAGTGAGCAACTTTCATTAAATCATTCTAAAAAACAACTGACGATAAATATGGTTATTTTAAAAGGAAACAAGAAAGTGCATGAAAGGATATCGAAAGTGCTTTTGGTGTGCGTCAAGGACGTTATGGTATACTACAACAACCGGCACATCAAATGGAAGTTGTCAAGATATGTAGAATCATGTATTCTAGCAATATTTTGCATAACATGATTTTAAAAGATCAAAAGTTTGCACTACATGAGTATGGAAAAATGTGGGTGGATTCGTCACCACATATGAGGCAAGACAGGTGGGTCGAAAGATGTGATGTCCAATGTCGAAAGGCAAAAGAAATATGCGACATAGAAACGCATACTCGCGACTCCAACTAGACCTTATGGAGCATATTTGGCAGAAATATCTTCAACGACAACAACAACAAGAAGATTCCCAAGACAATGAATAAGTATTTGTAATTCGTATCTTTTAAATTTCGTATGTTTCGTATGTTATTTTCATTGTAGTTTCGTATGTTTCGTATTTTTTTTCGTTGTAATGTTTTAAATTTCGTATGTTTCGTAATTCGTATTGTAAAATGTTTAAGATTTAATGTTATGTGGTTTATTAAACGAAGTATTAGTTTTAGTTTAGGGGTTGAAGTTGTAAATTGTTGAGTTATGATAAGAGGTGTTTTTTTGAGTTAAGGTGAAAAAGTTAAAGTTGATGTGATGCTAACGTGACAATGAGTGAAACTTTAACCCATGGTGACCATACCTTATGCTCTAAAAACAAAAAAATTGACATTCTAGTCATCTTCTAACCAAAAAGACTACCTGCTCTTATCACCGTTTCCGGCATCAATGTCCAGCTGTTTCTCCTTCTAGGTTTCTTTACCTTTAGTCTTATGTATTTCTTTTTCATTCTATATCCAATGTGGTTCTCATTTAGCTTCTAAGGTAGGTCTCAAAATTATTCAATATATCGTTTCTAAACAAATTTGGTGTCTAAGGTGGTTTCCAGGCACTACCTAGTTATGTCGTGGGTCCGCCTCTGCCTGTCATACTTGTCTACCGGTCCTATGATCAGCAACATGGCATGTCTATAACCATTAATCATTCATATGAGGTTTATCCTTAATCCTTATGTGACTCTCTATAAATATAAGAGATCACGCACAAAGAAAGGGATCATTATCTCTACACTTTTACACCTACTGTTTGCATACAGTAAAACACACACACATATGGTTTGTTTGAGTGTTACCCAAGCTTTTTGATTCTTAATCATTCCTTTGGTCCTCATTGTTCAATATGGAAAATAAAACAAAACAACCATGCTAATCCAATCCTAGTCACGTTTTACATGCCTTACTTAAACCTGATGCCATCCGGTGGGACATGATACGAAATAGTCACAAACTCTTACCTATGTTTACTCATTTACCACCCGAAAAAACATAATTTTGTTCCCTTTCAACAAGTTTTTAATCTGACATGTCTGGTGAACAACCCTTATAACCTCAAATTTCGAAAATAACCTACAACCACTTTGGACAGTCCAGGTGGATGATCTTACTCACGCGGAGGAGGGTCAATAAACAATGGAAAATGAGGTTCCCCAATTAGCCAGAAACTTTAAAAGAGGACCATCAGGATAAATGCATGCAACAAATGATAATGTTGGCTTGCACACTTCACTTTTCTAAGAAGGGACCACATAGTTTAAGGAAGAGAAATGAGTGTCCCGGCCAACCATTCACATCATGCCAGTTCAAGAGCAAAGAAGTAAAGGTATAGTGGATGTCCTCAGGGTACAATATCAAGTGGAAGATTTTCACACACCGACGTCAAACAACAGACTGGAGCAAGAGGAAGGACAAAAATACATTTAGGTTACGCCAGCTATCGTGACTTACCTAGAACAAATGGCAGGAGAAAGAAAGATGGTTGAATCTCAGGTAAACACACGTCTATCTAATTACACTCCTCCACATGCCCATGTATCCAATATTCATAACACATTACCACCTAGCACCAATTCGCAGGTTAACATAATCACGAGCACATGCGGAGACAGGAGGGGGCACGTGCCCCTCTAGCTAAAAAAATTATAGTGTAATTTTTTTTAATAATTTTGGCTTTTTTGTAAATTACCCCTACCCCCATCTTCCAAGAACCAATTTGTAGTGTAGTTTCTAAATCTTATCAAAATGTGCTCTCCAGATCAAAAAATTTTGGCTGCGCCCCTAACTATGAGCCCAACTAAAAGAGGCACCCTATTATCAATACTTGCCTCACCCTCTCATGGTAACACTGGTGACACCCCTTGTACTTCTTTTTTAACAACAACAACAACAATACTCAATCCGTGTAAACGAGGTATGAGGAATGAGGAACGAAAACATATCATACTCCTATCTTAAGGTAAACCCAAAAGTAAAGAAACTACTTCCATCACCTTCTACTTCTTTTGCATACAAGGGCGAAGGGGACGAGTCTGACTTTTACTTTACAATAATAAACAAACCAAAAATCATAATGTATTCATAGAATTGATTCTAAATTGTCAATCAAAAGAACAGTTTACCTAAATAAGTTTATCATTTAAGTTAGGAAAAAAACATTGATTAATGATATGATTTCAGCAATTCTGAAAATATATATCAACAAAATTAGCTTAGTATCCATTATAAAAACAGTGACAATTTTTTTGCTTTGTGACAACACTTGAACAAAATATAAGAAGACAGGAAAAACCAATTATATAAAAAATAAAATCAGTTGAATCAATTATAACAACAAATTAACTTTCGAAACAAAAAAATGAAACATCCAAACTCCGAACCAAAAATCAAACAACCAAACATTAACAAACCAAAAATCATATCAGTTGGTTGCATATATGAGCCTCAGAACCCAAAAAATCAAATAGCCAAACTAAAAAAAATATGTCATAAAGCAAAACCAAGACCCAAAGTCAACGAAGTCAAACTTCCACTTTTTGCCGGAAAATCTCTTACTCTCCAAATCAGCCTATAACTACCCTTTTGATTTGTAAACTCAGTTCCTCTCTCTGTAAATTCATCAGTCCAACTAAAAAACCTTTTTCGAATCTTGTTTCTCATTATAGATTCCTAATTTGTTTGTTGCCACTGAACAATATTCTTCATTTTATTGTGATTTCAAGAATAAGCTTGTTTCAATTTGTATTGAGATTTAGAGATTCTGTTACATATCAGTTACATTGGTTAGACATTTTGTTATAAATCAGTTAGAGTCATTAATTTTGTCCAATTTTGTTTTTCCGATTAATGTTTCATTGATTAGATAGTGTATAAGAATAGACCATGGTATCAACGCATGTGTTTGATAAGGCTCTTCATTGGCATAAACAATTTGTGAAAAGATTTGGGGAAAATGCATCCCGGGAGTTGCATGAAAGAGAGGTCAAGAAAAGGTTTAAGTTAGTTTATGAAGATCTAATGGTGGAGTTGAAAAATCTCAAGCAGTCTGCTACTGTTTAGGTATATCAAGATTTGTTTGAAGTGTTAATGTATAAGATAGAATTAAGTAAGTCTTATGCTATCAATTTGTCTACTATTAAAGAAGAGACTGGTTGCATTTAGAATGTTTAAATTTCTTGGCAAAAATGCAAGAAGCCACTATTGCTATATCAAAAGGTAGGAATTCACCATTGTTGACCACTCCTAGAACTAATGTGACCAGTACTAATGTCAACAGGGGTGGGCAGTGGCGGAGCTTCAAGTTATTTTTTAGGAGCGCCAAAAGGCATATAAATAAATATGGGAGGGCCAAACTCACAAGTTCCTACTATAAGTTGTGTTTACACAACAAAGAACTCATGTATTTAAGCATAAGAATCCAATCTCTATGGGGGCCACAACCCTCTTATGCCTCCACTAAGCTCCACCATTGGGGGTGGGGGAAATGGATTTAGAACTGCTAATACTTTTCCTGTTCAGCATAGTAATGTTGTACCAAACAGACCCTTTAAAAAACTGACACTGCAAGTATTAGAGGAAAAAAGAGCCAAGCGTTTGTGTTTTTATTGTGATCAATGGTAGTGTCCTGACCATAAATGTAGCGGGCATATGTACTCTTTGGAAGTGATTTCAAGTGAGGAATTGTATGAGGAAGATGAGGATCGTGTGCTAACTAAACAAGGTGTGGTAATTTCAGTTGGAAATGAAGAGGAATTAGTATCTTGAATCCCTCTTAATGCTTTGATTTGGGTGAACAATTACCAAACCATGAGGGTTAGAGGATGTGTGGGAAAGCATGTTTTGCACATTCTAATCGATTCTTGGAGAGTTGGAGTACACATAATTTCTTACACTTGTACACTGCAAAAAGGTTGGGTTGTAAAAAGAAGAAAATGTGTCCTTTGCAAGTTTCAATGGCCAATGGGCAAGTCATGTCTAGTATGTATGAGTGTGGGCTGCAGAAAGGATGCTCTAACATTGACAATATATTTATTGAGGTAAGGATTTAATGAGAAACTAGACGAGTACCTGCGCCTAGCGGCAGCGGTGTCTAGTTTTCTGCAAAATTCCGACGACTTATAAGTTTTTGTCAACAAACTGTATTTGTAGTGTTAGAGAATCATTTTTGAATATCTATAGGTTGCATAGCAGCAGATCTATACAGTTTTCAAGAAAATTATCTGAATTCGATCTAAGTGTGAGAGTATATTTCTAACTGGATTGTTTTAAGTTATTAAGATTTTTGTAATAATAGATTCAAGCATTACAAATAGCAATGATATTATGTAGTTGGCAATACTAAATTGTAGTTTAGAGGTATAGCCAACGTGTGTGACCACATTTTCTTGTTTTGTCAGTAATTAGGCAGTGATAACTATTCTTTTTTACATGTGTAACGTTTATTATTTAGTGTGTGGCTTTTAAACTTGTAACCTTACAAATTTAATATCACTTTAATAAGATTATCTTGTACTATCAATTTGCATAGATATTTAAGCATTGTTCAAAGCTATTTGTTTGGGGTACAAATAATTATCGCTAAAGATAACAAAACTATTAAATTTTGTCATTCTAATAAACTTACATAACATTATTGATACCGGACAAATGGCTATACAATATATATTAACTTTTAAAGGCGATTCACATATGCGAGTCCTTTAAGTGGTGCAAGACCAACATTTTTCAAAATAATATTATACAAATGACAAAGTACATGTTTCAAAGCAAAATAAACAACAACAAACTACGATTACTTGGTCTCCCATTTTCAAATTTGTCACGGGTTCCACGACCACTTCATCATTTCTCATATAATTTTGTCAAATTTGAAACAGTTCGACCGGATGGTTCAACCGGTTGAACCATCAGTAAAAACATGTCAATTTAAACCGAGTCAACCCGACGGGTTGGGTCGAAAAAAATCAAACAAAACCGGTCAACCCGCCGAGTTTGAAGCGCCGTGTTAGGAATTAGAAATTCCGGTATTAAAGAGTCGGTCACCTCAAGTATATGTAATCGTTAGAAAGCTCGTAGTTATAGTTATTTTAAGTTAAGTAGTATTTAGTTAAGTAACACCGTGGAGGACGGATGGGTCTTTACCCATCTGTATGCACGATCCTGACCCGTTGTGTGGCGTTTTATTGTAAGACTATAAATACTCTCTACCTTCCAAGGTAGAGTTGGAGCTCATAATAATATTTTCCTTTCTCTCACTATAGTTCCCAACTCTCTTCCTTTCTCTCACTAGAACTTTCTCTCTAACATACTTAAACGCCTACTTTGATCATGGTTTAGAGTGTTTGTGAAATCCAATATCTTACAATTGGTATCAAGAGCCATGGTTTGATCACTCATCTTTCATGCTCTTTGTTTTGGTGGATTTCATAAGGTTTTTGGAGTATTAAGGGTTTAGGAGAGTTTGATTCATTTGGACAAATTCTAGTGTTAAAGTTTGAATTTTGCTTGTACTTTTGTGTTTAGGATCATCATATGTGTTTATGTTTTGAATTGGAAGGCTTAAATCATTGTGGTTTGGTTGTTTTGGATTGATAAAGTGGTTATTTTTGAAAGAAGGACGAAGCGAGTTGAGTCTCGGACTTGTTTTTCTTCAAAGCGAGTTGCTTAGTTATTTTATGCGAGTTGGTACATGCGACTTAGCTGTTTAGCGAGTTGATCTTTATGCGACTTGGGTTCTAAGCGAGTTGTTTCTTTAAGCGACTTGAGATCTAAAGCGACTTAGCTATTTAGCGAGTTGTAACGCTAGCGAGTTACCTTAAGCGACTTAGTGCTCAAGCGAGTTGATTGTGTTGCGAGTTGAGACTAAAGCGAGTTGGCTATTTAGCGACTTGATTAATTAAGCGAGTTGAGTGTGTTGCGAGTTGATGCTAATGCGACTTGGCTACTTAGCGAGTTGATTGGTTATGCGAGTTGTGTGTTTAGCGACTTGTTCATTTAGACTTGTTACTTCTTTGTGATACACTCTTACGGTTGTTCTTTTGGTTTAGTAAAATCCCGTGAAAGAATCAATTTCCCGGTTTAATCAAAGAATATTTATATCCCGTAGAATTTGTTATCATGGCAAACATCGTTCCTACCAGTGCTTCATCGAGAGTTGAGGATGTTCAATTTGTTGGCTCGGATACTCGTCCACCCATGCTTGTGAGGCCGACTATGACTCTTGGGCTCAACGAATCGATTGTCTTGTCTTGGAAAAGAAAATGGGGTTAACATTCTCAAATCCATTGATGAAGGACCTTACCGAGTTGAGACTACTAGAGATGTACTTGATCTGCTGAAGATGGAACTCGATTTACGGAATGGACGGACCAAAGATGTATGATGAACTTGATGATAAGGAGAAAAGAGATTCGATCGGACATCCGAGCTTCCAACATTATCTTGCAAGGTCTACCAAAAGACATCTACAAGCTTATCAATCACAACACCGAGGCAAAAGTTGTTTGGGATAATGTCAAGATGCTTCTTCGGTTCGAGCTAAGCTGTTGAAGACCGAGAATCACGGTTGTATGATGAATTTGAGCACTTCAAGATGAAACCAGATGAAAGTGTCTATGAGTACTATGTGAGATTTCATAAGATGGTGAATGACATGAGGAACATCAGAATGACTATGCCTAACATTCAGCTGAACTCAAAGTTTGTAAACAACATGAATCCTGAATGGCACAAATTTGTTACTTCAGTAAAGCTCACTAAAGGATTGAAGAATACGAATTATGAGCAACTCTATGCCTTCCTTCTTCAAAATGAGAGGCATGCCATGTTTGAAAAGAGGATTCTTGATCAGTTCAAAGCTCAGGGAGAAACAAGCTCAACAAATGATTCAACTGCCTTTTACTCAAATATTGGGATTACCACCAAAGCTTCTCAAGTTGTTCCAATGGGTAATGGTAATCATAAACTCATTCCTGCTCCAATGTTCAAACAAGCTGATGCAGATACTGGCATTGGAAACTTCATCAATCAACTGGCACTTATGATAAGTCAAAACATGAATTCTCTCCCACAAACCAACAACAACCTCAAAGATGCCTCTAACCTCACAATCAAGCTACTATCGAGATGGGAGGATTGTGGTGCAACCGATTCAGAAAGACAATATGATCGGGGAAGAGGTGGGTGGTAGAGGTATGTTGCAAATCGAATCGGGAAGGAATGGAAATCAAGGTCAAGCTAAGCCGATCAAATGCTATAAGCGTGGTGGTTGAGGACACATTGCAAGGCGCACATCTCCAAAACGTCCACGAATCTTTGAGTACTTCGAGGATAAGATGTTGTTGGTACAAGCTCGGGACAATGGAGCAACTTTAGATGAAGAGGAGTTCTTGTTTCTTCTTGAAGGAATGCTAAGACCTATGATCTCGGCGTTGATGAACAGCCGATTCAAGAGATAGGTCATAATCATCAGAATGCCTTTCAAGTAGCTGATTGTGATGCTTTCGACTCTGATGTAGATGATGAACCTACTGCTCAAACAATCTTCATGGCCAGCATCTCACCTATGGTGTCTCCAAAGGTCTCTCCCCACAACAAACTGGCCCATCCAAAGACAAGATAATCTCAGAGGTACTAAAATTATATGATATTGTTGATGAGCAAAAGATGCATAATGAAGTACAATCTCTTGAGACTTATGAATCAGATGTTGATGATGTGGACAATAACAATATTGTTTCGTATGATCAACATGTGAGGCAAAGTGATAGTGAGGCTGTACCAAGTAATGCATCTTCCGCAGTCAATAATGACTATGTCTTTGATGAATTCACTGCATGTGCTTCTGATGATTCTATTGCCTCTGAACTAAATGCCTATAAAGAACGTGTTGCGATTTATGAACAACGTGCTAAGTTTGAGTTGACCACTCGTGAGCGGAAATGGATGACCAAATGCATACAATCATTAGAAAAGTAAGTTTAAAGAAGAAGTATTAAAACAAGAGTTAAATTCCTTACAAGAAAAGCTTTCAAAAACTGCTAAGCAAAAACAAGAACTTCAAGAAAATGTGAAAATGCTTAAGCAAGAATTTAATGCTAAGGAATCAAAACTTTTGAAAGATTTTTCTAATCTGAAAACTTTGAAAAACAAGCTTGAAAACAAGTTGTACGTACAAGGAAACACCATTCAGACTGCTCACATGATCACTAAGCATAGAGTCTTAAGCGACAAGCATAGTATCCCCATTATTAAGGAATCCAATCCTGAGTATGTCAAGAAAGCTAAAGAAGCCCAAAAGGTAATCTATGATGGGAATGAAATCCTTAAACCTAGACAAAAACCTAGTTGCACTAAGAGCACTGAAGAAGATAAGCAATTAGAAGATGTCACTAAAAGGAAATTGGATGAAAAACTTAATAGCCCTTCTTGTATAGAGAGAAGAATCAGCTATAAAGCACCCAACTATTCTAAGGAGAATTGGATTGCCTTTAACAAATTTAAACCTCAAACGCTCTTGACACCTGAACAAGTGTTTTGGAAAATGGACTTAGATAAACAGAAAGCGGAAAATATTGTTGAAACCAACCCTCCCCTTAGGAAAATGCCTAAAGCAACTGTGTATCCTCCCAATACACCAATGCATCTAGTCCCTAGAACTATTGCCACTAAAAGCAAGACCTTAATCAGTCAATATGTTATCTTTCAACTATTTGTTGATTTTGAGAAAACTTGCAAGAAAAGGATCACACCCATGGTATAACGAAGGAGAAAGGGGTTTGAGCAAACCAAAGAATGTTATTTAATCGAAGTCATGCCTTTCTTTAAACAACTAAAAGATCAATTTGAGAGTCTTAAAAGGAATGAACTCGGATATTAAAGAAATGGAAAAGGAATTTGATGCGATGATAGTTGAGGTTAGTGATTATGAGCGAGCATTAAAATATAATGAGATTGAGAGGAAGAACTTGCATACACCGAATGAGAATATGATTTACGAATGTATTGCTCAAGATGTGTTTTCATCGCTACAAATTGTTCCATTAATGCTTCTCGATTTCATGAATTATCTGTTGCTCTGAAAGTCTCCCATGATCGTGTCATTGAGCTTGAAAAGACTAATGCTAAACTAAACGAGAAAATTGAACTGGATGATCATGATAAGTTGGTGAAACATCTTTCTAAACTAGAAGTTGATCATTTTGATCTTCAACTAAAATATCAACATCTTAAAGAAAATGTTAAAACCTCAAACATCAAGACATCATCTGATGCTCCAGAGTTTGATGCAGTCTTTCAAATAAACAAACGTGATGAACAGATTCAAGCTCATTGTAACACGATCAGAAAGTTGAAAGTCCAAATCGCTCAATTAAAGGGCGAAAAAACAATGTATTGGTTCCCTAGTGCCTCCTCTTTAGATTCTCGAATTCACAAACGTTTCATCTTCAAAACTTAGTAAATTCATTACAAAAGGAAAGCGAAAGTTTTCTAGAAGAAAATGAAAAGGTTAAACGTCATTTCAATGAGTTATTTGAATCAATAAAGGTTACTCGTAACAAAACAACGAACAAATAGCTTCATTACAAAGGAGATTGAGAATCGAAGAGTCGGTAAAAGGGAAAATGCCAATGACCAATGGGGAGAATGGTGTATCAAACGCTCATTCTAGTAACAAATATCTTTGTGTCGTGAAATATGTTCCCCCTCATCTCAGGAATAACAAACTTGCTATTCAAACATATTTCTCATGCCTTAAGGATTGTCTAGAATGTCTACGTGAGATTGTTGAGGAGGATAAATTAGAAAAACCACTTGACAATGCAATTGGACATGCATGCTCATATGCCAAACGATCTCAAGAAATTCTAGAATGTTTAATCACAGTATGCCCAAAGTCTTTAGGTGAGAGAGTAAATCCTTTGATTCCAAGTTCTATGCCCAGTGCCAAGTATGATATTCATTCGATGCCCGATGTTTTGAATATGAACCTTAGTGTGCCTTCAAGAAGTTCAGATTACAGATCTGTTAATGCTAAGATAGTGAACTCATGTGTGCCTTCTAGAAGTACAAATCCCAGCACTTCCAATGTTAAGAAAGTAAAACTTGGTATGCCTACATGTAATTCAGATCCTAGCACATCCAAACAGAGATGCAAAGAGTAGCAAAACCAACTAATGTTCCCATTCCTCACAGAGTAATCGGTGACATTAAAGCGAGCGGGTCAAAGTCTCAAGACAATACAAGGAATGATAGGACCTCGCAAGCTAAGAATGTGCATTGGAAGAGTAGAAGACCAACCTAGGAACTTTAAGTTTGAGCCGAATAAAGCGAATCGTGTTGATTCTAGTACTAGCCATAGGCGTCTGTAATTAAATCGAATTCGATACTATTTGCATACCTTGTAATGATGTCTACTTGAATTCATTTCTAATCATGAATGTGGTGTGAATGTTTTGTCTAATGCTATCAAATCCCGATTAACTTATTTGTTAGTGCAAAAATCATGCTAAAAAGGCTAAAAGGCAAAAGCGAAGAGAGTTAGAAAACAGTGAAACCCACGGGAAGAACATTTATTAAGATAGGTTATCAATGGATACCTCTTGGTCATAAGGTTAATGAGGTAATGCCCACTAGAAAATGGATTCCTCTTGGTAGAACTATTCCTTAAGAAGTGAACACACTTTGAATAGTGCAAATCTGCACACAAGTACAACATCTATTCATAATGATTCAATTGCCTCAATTTCGATATGAATGCTTCTATTCATGATGTGGGTGTTCCAACCATTATTCTTGACCAAATGGAACCCATTCTTGCATGGGGATCCCAATTATCCGATTATCCACTCTTATGCGTGTTCAACTGCGGATCGTTCAAATCGATTACGTGGTACACGGACTCAGTTGTTCCAAGCATATGACTAGCGACCGGTCGCGCTCATGAACCGTGAGCAAATTCATCGGAGACGATTAGATTCGGAAATGATCATTTCGGTGCAATTATGGGTTATGGTGATTATGTTGTTGGTGATAGTGTTATCTCTAGAGTATACTATGTGGAAGGTCTTGGTCATAATCATTCTCTGTTGGTCAATTACGTGATTACGATCTAAGTAGCCTTGAAAACATACTGTTTTGTTAGAGAACTTGATGGTAAGGAAGCATTACGAGGAACTCGTGGTTCAAATCTTTACACCATCTCCATCGATGATATGATGAAGTCTTCTCCAATTTGCACGTTGTCAAAGGCCTCGAAAACAAAGTCATGGTTATGGCATCGTCGTCTCAATCACTTGAACTTGGCACCATCAATGATCTCTAGAAAGGACTTGGTTGTAGGTTTACCTAGACTAAAGAATGAAAAGGATCATCTTTGTTCGACATGCCAATTGGGAAAAAGCAAAAGTATGCCCATAAACCCAAACCTACAAACTCAATTCATGAAGTTCTTCATACCCTTCATATGGATTTATGTGGACCAATGAGAGTGCAAAATATCTTTGGGAAGAAATATGTGTTAGTTGTGGTTGATGATTACTCTAGATTCACAGGTCAAGTTCTTAAGGACAAAGGATGAAACTCGATATCATCATCAAACTCATCAAGCATTTGAGGTTCGACTTAACAAAACCGTTAGAATTATCCGAGCAGACAATGGTACCGAGTTTGTTAACAAACAACTTAGTGAATTTTATGAAAGCATTGGAATCGACCATCAAAGAAGTGTTCCACGAACTCCTCAGCGAGCGGTGTAGTTGAAAGGCGAAATCGAACTCTTGTGGAAGCCGCTAGAACAATCTTTGATTTACTCAAAGGTTCCAATGTTTCTCGGGTTGAAGCTATTGCCACCGCATGCTACACACAAAATCGTTCCACGATTCACCTTGTTCATGGAAAAACTCCATATGAACCGGTCCACAATGAAAACCTAATCTCTCTTTCCTTCGTGTGTTTGGTGCATTGTGTTATCCAACAAATGAGGTCAAGACTTAGGCAAACCGAGAGCTAAAGTCGACATTGGATTTTTGTAGGGTATGCACCAAACAAAAGGGATACCGAATCTACAACAAAAGAACCCGAAATATCATGGAAACAATTCACGTTACGTTTGATGGTGACCGGTCAAACGGCTCTGGACAATCGATTCGGGACCCGCACTTCAAAACAGTCCCATTGGTTCATCCCTTGTTCCAAACTCTTCTCATGAAACTCCATATGTACCTCCATCTGAAGATGATTTAAAGAAATTGTTTGATCCTATGTTTGATGAACAGTATGAGCCAAGTGCAAATGAACTAACGACTCCTACAGCAGAGGCTGCTCATATTCCTGTGAATGAAGTCAATCCTTCTGTCTCAATATCATTAAGCCAAGAGGCGCCTGCTGCTGATCATTCTATCTCATCAACAAATCATCAATCTTCAAATGTACATCATGGAACTGTTTCTGACATCAATGATGAAGAAAATCCTTTGTTACTCCACGAAGATGCTCCATTTGAGAACATATTTGCTCTGAATCTTCATCGAACCATCTTCTTCAGAAGACATCAACTCTGCTACTTCAGTACCCCAACCACTGCCACATGAACACCTCAGAAAATGGACTCATGATCATCCATTAGATAACATCATTGGAAATCCTTCTCGTCCAGTATCAACACGTAAACAACTTGCAACCGATGCCTTGTGGTGCTTCTTCAACTCCGTACTCTCTAAGATCGAACCAAAAGATGTTAAAACCGCCATGAATGAAGACAGCTGGTTCAATGCCATGCAAGAAGAAATTCATGAGTTTGATCGACTTGATGTATGGGAGTTAGTACCTGCTCCAAATTGTGCAATGATTATTGCTCTAAAATGGATTTTCAAAGTGAAACTTGATGAGCATGGTGATGTGTTGAAGAACAAGGCTCGATTAGTTGCTAAAGGATACCGTCAAGAGGAGGTATAGACTTTGAAGAATCTTTTGCTCTGTTTTCGAATCGAGGCAATCGAATCTTTTGGCTAATCTTGCTAGTAAGAACATGGTAGTCTATCGGATGGACGTGAAGGCGGCATTCTGAACGGAGATCTTAAAGAAGTCGTCTATGTCGCCCAACACGAAGGCTTTGTAAATCCGAGCATCCTACCCACGTTTATCGTCGAAGAAGGCTCTGACGGTTTAAAGCAAGCTCCAAGGGCATGGTATGATACGCTATCAAAGTTTCTTCTATCTACCGGATTCAAACAAAGGAGCGATTGATCCAACATTGTTCACAAGGAAGTCGAGCAAACATTTAATCCATGTTCAAATTTATGTTGATGATATCATCTTTGCTCGATGACCCCAATGAGTGTGACCGTTTTCAAATGAAATGAGTTCAAAATTTCAAATGTCAATGATGGGACAAATGTCATTTTCTTGGGATTACAAATTTCACAAAGTCCCGGAGGCATTTTCATAAATCAATCTAAATATGCAAATGAGATCTTAAAGAAATTTGGATTTGATTCAAGTGACCTGTTGACACTCCCATGATTGATCGAACCAAATTAGATGAGGACCACTCATGGATCATGGTAGACCAAACGAAATATCGTAGTATGATTGGATCCCGATGTACCTCAATCGCTAGTAGACCGGACATCTTGTTTCTTTGTTTGCATGTGTGCTAGATACCGTGATAAGCCTACTAAAAGCACCTTGAAGCGGTTAAGCGGGTCTTCGGTATCTCAAGGAACCATCAATATGGGACTTTGGTACCGAAAGACACCGGTATGTCACTAACGACATATGCGAATCGAGATCATGCGGTGTTAAGATACTCGTCGAAATGCGTCGCGGAGGTGCTCGGTTTTGGGTGATAAGCTTGTGAGTGGTCATCAAAAAGCAAATGAGTACTTCTATTTCCTCTAGAGGCGGAATACATAGCCATGTCATCTTGTTGTGCTCAAATCCTTTGGATGAGATCTCAATTATCGACTATGGCTTTGTATTTAACAAAATCCTCTACATCTTGTGATAATAAAAGTGCTATTGCTCTCTCATGCAACAACGTTCAACACTCAAGAGCTAAGCATATCGACATTCGACATCATTTCATCGGGGAACAAGTGGAAAAAGGTGTGGTGGAACTCTATTTTGTGAGGACCGAATACCGGTTAGCGAGACATCTTCACCAAAGCTCTTCCAAGAGAACGCTTTGAGTTTATTCTACCACGACTTGGCATGAAAAGCCTTCAACCGAACACTCAAACGTCTTGAGGAGGAAGGCGAGGAGTAAAGGTCTATCTTCATCTATCTCTTGTATATATCTATTCGGAAATAAAAAAATTAAAACCATCAAAATCCATAAAAAAAATCCAAAAAATTGAAAAAAAATCTTCAAAAATATTGTCAATTTGTTATGTTTTCTCGGTTTGATAATATCTACGGTCTTTGTCTTTGTCATTCAAAGAATGACACGGAACTTTAGATGTTGTTGAATTCTTATAAAAAATCAAAAATCAAAAATCAAAAATCAAAAATATTTTTGGGAGAAATAGAAACAATGGTTTATTGTCATTTCAAGCAATAACCGCTTTTCAAAGATAGAACAGAGCCATACTTTATCATGTTTTTAAAATTCCATGCTCGATTCTATAAACATTTATCTGCTTGAAAACTAAGCGCTTTGAAAAATAACTCAGTCTCTATTTTTGATAATCATCCGGACTTATTTGTCAAAATATCAATCTCTCAATCAACAACCTATGTCATTGATTGAGGGAGAATGATTTCAATTAAATTAAAAGTTATTTTGCATTAAATTGTTTTCAAAAGATATTCATGCATGTTTTATCAATGGAGTTTAAAGTCTTAAAATCCGATCCTAATCGATTAAAACGCTTTCATAATCAAGTCACAATTCTCTTTAAAAGCTTTCAAAATCAATTTAAATCTATAAGAGATCACAAATCTCAAATGATTTGATAATTGTGATCGGGGAGAATGTGTGATTTAAATTGGATTTAAACTAATAATTCGGTAAATGGTTTTATAAGGATGTACAAGCTCTCCTTCCCACATGTGACAAACGATTTCAAATTTTCCATGCACATGTTGAGGGGAGCATCTATCTTAAACCTATGATTTGAAACGTGATCATTTATCTCAATGTGCGGGTTCCTCTAGTATGTGCAAAACTCTTTTCAAATCTCGAGGCACATATTGAGGGGAGCAAACTTATGAAAACCTCATCCTTCCCAAAATGCTTTATCTACTTGATTTGATTAGGGAAGTGATGTTGATATCTTTAGAAAATGGAATTCAAAGAAGTTAATTCTTTCTCTTGCCTCCGTGTGCTAAAACAATTTCAAATACTTGATGCACATGTTGAGGGGAGCTCTTGTTCTAAAAATATCAAAAACAATTCGGTACAAAATGCTTTGATAATATATCATAAGTATCCGGATTGATTTTCAAATGGTTTTCAATTGGTTCCAATGGCGGATGAACAATACCAAATAGACCGACCAACTTTACTTTATGTATGGAGTTATAAGGATGGTAAGGTTAGGTATTTGTTCCCACGATCCGCCGAACCTGGAGGGATCTACCGAGGACAATCCACTAGATAGTGTAGAGTTCTTAGGTATGATGAAAAAAGGAGAAAAATGAGAATAAGGGAAGAGTACCGACCGAGACAGAGCTAATCTTGGAATAAACCCAACAAGGTTCTAGCTATGAAGTCTCGGTAAGCTTGAAGGGTTGAAGAATGAAAAGAATTGAATGAGAAAAGGGTGAAAACAAATAGCCCTCCATTTATTCAAACTTAGGGCGAAACGGGTTCAATTCATATACATAGCATAGAGATGGAGGAAAGGTTAAGCTTGTGAATTGTAAAACACATACACGCAAGCCATCTTTTCACTCCTCCAAATACAACTTAGTTCCCGAGATAGCTCAGTGAGCTCTAAGAGTTGTGCTCGGACTTAGCCTCGAGCTTAGAGAGAATCACCCAACTTTGTTATTTCAATCCCAAGTACTATTCGCAAGTACTTGGGTAACGATTCTTTGTTGATTTATTTCTAATAAGAATATGATGTTGAAAATTACATAGTGTGTTTTCTTTATGTTAATTTCACCATTGTTCACTTTTAACTTGTTTCATAAACTTTAACTGCTTTAAACGATAGTGAACGGGAACAACAAGTGGTATCAGAGACAAAGTTAATTATAAAACTCGTTTTTAAAGCCACTCTAAAGTTTTTAAATTAGGATCCTAAATGGCTAAAATTGATGTACCCCAACTAGTCGATAAAAGGGTGGAGCTTATTCACCGTTGCCCTAGACTTGAAGTTGGCAAATTCAACAAATGGAAAAAGCGAATGTTTTGTTATTTGATGGGATGGAACCTTATTATGTCAAGTGCATAAATGAAGGTCCATTTGTCCCAAAGATCCAAGGGTTGCCCAAACCCGAAGCTCTGGTGAGACCCAAGATGAAAGGAGAGTGGTCAACCAGACCAAAGGCTTAAAAGTATCATAATATCTTGTCTTCCGACGATATTATGGAGTCTCGCTATTAGTCAGAAAATCGCTAAGCAAACACGATGACCTAGTTCATAGTCATGAAGGACCATCCGATACCAAGGAAAATAGGATAATGGACCGAAACTTGAGTATAACACCTCGTGGCTAAGGAATCGAAACTCTCTCAAACTTACACCGATACAAAACTCTTTTAAATGAACTTTCAAATGATGGTGTTAAGTTGTCTAAGCATGAAATCAATGTTGGTTTTGTAAAGCAGCCTCCCAGAAGTGGTTGAATTTCTCTCGTGGACTCGTGAATGCCAATCACATCCAAAATCTTGAGCTTCGAAATTTATGGAATTTGTCTATGAGGAAAACCTCATCAATGCATCGATACCGACTTAAAGAAGTCTCGTGAAGTCAAGAAGTCCCCACCACTACATCATCACCAATATCAACGCTCGCTTTTCTAACAATGTAGTTCAAGATTTCCAAGAAAACTCGGATGATGAGCCCGATGAGAGATCAGTGAGGAGTACCTAAGGACTGAATGCTGAATTTCAGAAAGGGCACTCGCTAACGAAGGTTTATAAAAAGAAACAAAGGATTTTCATCTAAAGCAAATCAAGACACCGAATGCTACAAGTGTCATAAAAGCGCCATTTTGCAAAAGACTACTTTTCAAAAACAATTTCAACCTCTTACAAACCATCGTGATCTAATCGTCTTCGTGCTTTAGCAAATTTCAACCAAAATCTATCGCCCTCATCAAAATGTTCAAAACAAATGATCTTAACAAAACCATTGATTATGAAGCTAAGTATAAGAAAGCAAAAGCTAAGCTTGCATTGCTTGAGGCCGCCCCTCGTAAACAACAAAAATGTTCAATCTGCGTAGGGAAGAACAAAGGCCTTGTTGTGAAACCTTTGATCGATGAAGAGCCAATCTCATCGATGATGAAATGGTACACGCCTGCTCTAATGGCTCTCTCGAAGAAGACAAGCTGTTGTTGGGAAGAATCATGCTAGGACGGGAACGGGTCAACATCACAATGAAGAAGGTAAACACTTTACTTTCTATGGATGATGACTCGATTGGTAGTCTTATATGAATTATCTAAATGTTGACCTTAAGTTTATAGAAGAACAAAGATCGAATCTCTTTTCTAAGTACAACAAGTTAAGTTTTGAATTGAATAAGTGTAGGGATGAATTGCTCATTTTAAAACAAGCTAAGCTCGAGGTCGTCACTTTGCAAATTCAAAACACCGAACTAGTTAAAAGAAATCGTAATCTTCAAGATGAACTTAAAAAGGCAAATGATATTCTTAAGAGTTGGACTGCTAAGAATCCTGTGGTCTTTGACGCTGTGGAGCCCCCAAGAGAAAGAAGAGAGAGTCATAGGTGAAGATCATCTCCCCGACTCTCTCAACAAAGACCGCCTCCCAAGCCATTTGTGTCCGGTGGCATGATTACAAGTATGTTGGTCGATTCAAATTCCGTGAATGGATTGAACGAGTTAATCCCGAGAGTAAGCTTCCAAACTTCGATTCGGAAGGATTCTAGAGCTCGAAAGTCAAGCTCTAAAGAGCATGCTTGACTCGATGTGCCCATGGTACCGAACACATCTCTCGAGTCTCAAGGCGAATCTCAGCACCGCCCACCACCGAAACCTCTTCGTGGTGCCGCCCAAGCTCGAGCTTACTCCACTACAATTCAATCCTCATTCACCAAAAGAAAGGTCCGGACGTGGTAGAACCATCCTTCAAAGACAAGCAAAACTAATCCAACAAGAGTCTACACTGCCGAGACTTCATCATCCTCGTCCCCACCGAAGTCGACTAAATCCAAGAATCGATCGAACTTGTGAGGAAGCTTATCAAAAAATGGAATCCATTGAAAAGGTCCCCGAACCAATCAAGGAGACAAAGTCATCTTCCTCCAGCCTCAAAGTCAAAGTCAACCTCCAAAAGCAAACAAAAGTGTGAGTGTGGCATTACACCACCCATACCATCGACAATCGCTATAGAATCCTTTTTGCATGATCGCAAAAGGATGATCACAGATCGCCGATCATCTACAAGATGTCGGTCAAGCAACTATACCAAAGTTGGTCATCAAGATGCTTCATCCTCCAAAACCGCCCAAAGAATAGAGCAAACCCTTTCCTCTCTCGCCTCACCGTGGGTTCAATGATCATCATCGATGATTGTCTCATGAATACATGTCAGGATATATGCGTAATCCACTCATGAGACATCCCAACATGACAAGATCATCCATGCAAGGAGAAATTCCAAACAACCCGTAGTCACCGAGTCATCCTCACTCTAAGTGCAAAACCGTGGTAGCACCTTGCACACAACCACCGACCATGAGTCGATTGCAAATTTCAAAGAGACCTTGAGATCCAAGCCCACTAGTAAGTGGGTCACGAAGAGAAACTAATTCAGTTTACCACTTGTGCGAGACATGCCGTGAGCCTATTTGGCATCTAGACGGTGGATGCTCAAGAAGCATGACGGTGTGAAGGAATATCTCGCACAAGTATGTAAAGGAACCAGGCCCAAGGTAGTATTTGGTGATAACTCATCATGTCCCATCGAAGGTTATGGTTCAAGAACCGCAATGAAATAGTTTTCTAGAATAGCCTATGTCAACGGTCTCAAATACAATCTCATCGATGTCACCAACTATGTGATGCAAAATTCATTGTACAATTCAATGATAAACAAGGTACCATTTTAATGCCAACAAGGAAGTTGTGTTGATAGCTCCTAGAGAGATGATGTTTATGTGCTTGACATGTCAACTCTCTCCCAAGATGGAACGTGTCTCTTTGCTAAAGCCACCGAAACTATCAATTGGTCAGGCATAAGAGACTCTCACACCGAACTTCAAAACCTCAACAACTTGGCAAAACAAAACAAGGTCCTTGGCTTACCATCACCGGTCTTTGCAAAAGACAAACCATGCTCGCCTGTGAAAAGGGTAAAAACCACGAGCATCATTCAAAACCAAACAAAATTTCTCCATCAAAAGCGCCTTCACCTCCTCGCACATGGATCTCTTTGGACCGCCGTCCCGCATCAATCCAAAGATGAGAAGTATACACTTGTCATTGTTGATGAATTCTCAAGATACACTTGGGTATACTTTCTTTCAAAAGAGTCAGCAAATGATGCAATAATGTCATTCATCGTGAAGATTGAAAACCGTAATGACATTATCACAAACAAATACGAACCGACAATGGCACTCGAAGTTCATAAATCAAGAACTTGAGAGTTTCGTGATGAAAAGGAATTTCTCAAAATTTCTCATCTCCTTATACCCCGAACAAAATGAGGTTGTTGAAAGGAAAAACAGAACTCTCATTGAGGTCGCTAGAACTATGTTAAATGGATCACCCTTTCAAAACATTTCGACCAAGTCATTAAACCGCCTTACACTCAAAACAGTCAATCATTGTCAAAAGACATAATAAAACCCCATATGAGATCTTCAAAGGTAGACTTCCGACATTAGCTATTTTCATGTGTTTGGATGTCCCGTGTTCATTCACAACCACAAGGATCATCTAGGCAAGTTTGATGCAAAAGTCGATGATGGATACTTTTAGGCTACTCACCGATCTCCAAAGCCTTCGTGGTGTTTAACACAAGGAGACAACAAGTTGAGGAAACCTTTCATGTCACCTTTGATGAAAGTATCGAAGCATCATGTTCACCAACACCTGGAGGAAATAGGAATTGATAACTCATCAAGATATCCTCCCGATGAGTACAACACCGAACTCAATTCCTCATATCAAGTCGATGTCGACATCTCATATTATGTCTTACCCCACAACCTCGCCCTAACCAACCATCAATGAACTCATTGATAATCATCGTCTCACCGGGATAAGCAATAATGATCCAAATGACCAGAACCTCAGAACTCATGATCCTCAACTCGATCATGACATCTCAACAGATGTTCTAAATGATCCCGTGGCTCTTGCACCGAACTCACATCTCGACTCCCAAGGACATCTTCAAGCTCGCATCCTGCACCACAAAGTAAATGGACTAGATCTCGTGACATTGAGCTTGTAAACATCATTGGTGAACCCACCGAGGGCATGCTCACTAGAAGCATGGTCGCTAGTCTAACCGCAGACTTCACCAATGAATGTCTATATGTCGATTACCATCGACATTGAACCCAAAAGTGTCATCAAGCTCTAAAACACCCAAGCCGGGTTCGAAGCTATGCAAGATGAATTGCAATGCTTGATAAAACAAGGTCATGACCTTGATCAAATGTCCTCGTGATGTAGTAGTCATAGGAATGAAGTGGGTTTCGTAAACAAACCGATGAAAACGGCACCGCTATTAAAAACAAAGCCGACTTGTAGCCGAGGATACAACAAGAAGGCATTGACTATGATGAGACATTTGCTCTGTTGCAAGAATGGAAGCCATCAGATCTTCCTTGCATATGCAACATACATGAACTTCGTGGTCTACCAAATGGATGTTAAAAGTGCATTCTTAAATGGTGATCTCAAGGAAGATGTGTATGTTCAAGAACCTCCGTGCTTTGAGAGTAGTGAATTTCGACTATGTCTCAAGCTTGACAAAGCCCTTTATGGACTTAAACAAGCTCCCGTGGCATGGTATGAAACTCTCTCGGCCTTCCCGATACAAAACAAGTTTGTCGAGGAAAGATAGACAACACACTATTTGTCTATAGAACCCAACAGATGTGATATTAGTCCAAGTGTATGTTGATGATATCATCTTTGGCTCAACAAACTACAACTTTGCAAACAGCTTGAAAACCGATGACAAAGAAGTTTGAAATGAGCATGATGGGGAACTCACTTACTTTCTTGGACTTCAAATCGAGCAAACCGATAAAGGTATATCCATCATCAAGAGAAATACACTAGAAATCTCTTGAAGAAATATGAGACATTTGACTATGCCTCGTTGAAGACACCAATGGTTCCACCTAACAACCTTGGACCCGATCTCACCGGCAAATCGGTCAATCAAACTCATTTCGTAGGGATTGTTGGCTCATCGATGTATCTAATCGCTACTAGACCGATATACAATTCTCAATCTGTTTAATAGCAAGATATCACCAATCCCAAAGAATCCCACCTCATCGCAGACTAAAAGAATACTGTGTACTGAAAGGAACCCCAAACCTTGGACTATATTATCCAATATGCTCGTGGTTTGATCTCAAGGTTACTCGACTGATTATCTTGGCCGCAACATGGATGTAAAAAGTACTTGTGGTCCTGTCAATTTCTTGGAGGAAAACGGTGTGTTGGAGTGCAAAGAAGCAACAATCATGGCTATGTCCTCGGTGGAAGTCGAATATGTAGTCGCAGCAGATGTCAGGCTAATGTATTATGGATGAAAAGTCAACTCAGTGACTATGACATCCATTACAAAATGGTGCCTATCTTCGTGATAACACTAGTGCAATTGCAATCTCCAACAACCCCGCCCTCCACCAAAGAACCAAACACATTGATATCGGATATCACTTCATCGTGGATCACATAATGAAAGGAGACATAGAACTTCATTTCATCCCTATCAATATCAACTGGCCGATATCTTCACCAAACCCTTGGATGAACCTACCTTCAGAGACCGAAAGTCGACTGGGAATGCTTGACATTGAAAGTCAAGTATTTGAAAACCAATCTCCGTAAGTTCTCTCGACATGGTTCATCCTCCCCGAAAATCCAAAATAAACCTCTCACCGAATGAGTAAGACTCATTCGTGGTCCCGACACTGACAAAGAGCATTGAATGAAGTAACTAAATGGTCCAAGTATCGCTACTTTAATGTCCTAGGTTGGTAACTATACCAATTTAATAAAGGAATATATGTCTCTTTGTTTACTGTCATCCCACTTGGCATTTATTGCTCTCACAAGAAATATCAAATTGATATTTTTCTCTCGCAGGTGCACTTTTACCGTGCGCCTCAACTGCTCCTTGAAAACGGGATTTTTATCAAGGGTAATGGAGTGGTAGCATTAAATGGAAATTCAAGAGTCTTTCAAAAAACGACTCTTAATATTTCCATTTGTGCACAAAATACCCTCTTATCACTCTATAAATACCCTCTTCTTCTACACAAACAAAACACACAAATCAATTTCTCGCAAATAAACTCACAAAATCTTTTCTCAAATCCAAAAATATTTGTGTGTTCTCAAAACCTTCAAAACCTCTTGTGGAAAACCTTTCTTGTAAACATTTACAAAGTTTTTCATTACTAACTAGAGAGATCTAAACATATTTTAACTGTTTCTAGCCAAACGTTTTTAAACCCTAAAAACTTCTTTATAAGATATGGCTAGAACACAATCTCTCCGCTTGTTTCTCAAAGGGTGGGGATCTTTCAAATGTTGAATTCAAAACAAACAATGTCATAGGTAATTTTGAATACCCGAAAATGTCCCAACCTATAAAGACATTATAAAATTTTTATTCAACCGCCCACTAAAACGGCCTTTGTAAAGTGTCCTCTGGTATACCCAAACTACCTCGTGGAGTTTTGGGCAATCTGCTAAAGCCTTTGACCCGACACCTTCGATCGATGAGAATAACCTTAGACCACTCGGGAATATCTCATCGTTCGCCTTAATGGGGCAACAATATACCCCGGACTACAAAACTTTTGCACTTCATCGTGGTTAGATTACAACAAAGGTGTTTATGTCGCCCATCCCGAACCTTCCACAG
The DNA here is from genome assembly GCA_022545495.1 of Chrysanthemum lavandulifolium. Classification (NCBI taxonomy): domain Eukaryota; kingdom Viridiplantae; phylum Streptophyta; class Magnoliopsida; order Asterales; family Asteraceae; genus Chrysanthemum; species Chrysanthemum lavandulifolium. The sequence goes on along the minus strand of CM040245.1, from coordinate 229,315,970 downwards.
TGAAGGATGGGTTAAAACAAATCGCTTTGGATCCCACATTTTGGACAGACCCCGGCCACTAAAAGTTCATTCCCGTGGCTTGGAGGATCCTTTTCACGCTTGTGATTCGTGTCCTCGGCGGGAACCACTCATCCACCGAATGTAAACTCTATTCATTGATGATGGCATACCCGCCCGATGAATGGGGTCACTTGTCGGACATAGGGAGATCATTTACAAGTGATCTTGTAACGAAGCTAAAGAGCAAAACTAGGACTAAGTATATTTCGTATCCTAGGTTTGTCTCTTGTGCTCTACAATCACATCGGGTGCCAATTATACTCGTGGATGAAAATTTGAAATTTACCCGCATCCCGAGTCCTTCAAATTTTCAAAAGGACCCATCCCTTGTCACACCTATTGAATTGACGGCCCATATGGTTGTCAGAACAACTGTGAGGATCGATGTCTCAAAACCCCGCCTTAAAAAGAAAAAGGGAAGTCTCAGATCGGGACTAAGACTAAACCAAAGTCTCGTGGCCCCGAGGCTTCGTGAGCACCGCCAAGAGGCACAAAAGGCCCGAGACCAAAAGACACCCACCGACTGTGCAACAACCACCCCGTGACAACGAAGGACACGATACATCACATCAAGGCCCTTGGTCACACCTACTACTCCCCAAGATCCGTGAGAGAAACAAACAACTACCGGTGGGGAGCGCCTTCCACTTTGCCCGGTGATGACATTAGCAAATCAAAGCCTTTGTCCGAGGGCACATCGATCGATCCCAAAGACTGTGGGAAAACAAACAATCCACCGATAGGGATACAACATTCACCGACTCGCTAAAGGCATCTGGAACGCCCACCAAAGGTCTCGGGGTCACTGGGGACAAAGACTCGAGGAAAGAAACAACCCGCCGATACGAACCCACAACCAATCTCGACTCCCGAGAAGATGCCGGAAACTCCCACCCTGTCCGAGGGGTCCACGGGGACAAAGACTCGAGAGGATCAATACCACCACCGATATGGAACCCATTCCCACCCCTTGTTAACGGTTGTCGAGGTTACCGAATTGTCGCAATCGATGATGACCTTGCCGAAAGTGATGATGAAATCTTATCACCGGAGAAGAAATGGACGCCGAGGTTCAAGTCGAACAAGAGCCTCACCGATCCAAAGGAGCACACTAAATCACCAAATGAGAGCCACCAATGATGACCTCTTCATCCAATCGAGGAATTTGATGATTTGATAATGTTCTCCCACTCATCGAGAGAGCGCTCACTGCTCAACGACACATTTATGGGAGCAACACACCGAGGTCGCCATGAGCTATGCCGATCTAAAGGTCAAGTACATGGTTTTGATGAAAATGTTCATGAGCATAGGGATCTGATGTATGACAACATTCACCGATCGGATGAAAACATGGCTAAATTCCTCGTACATCTCCGTGATGTAGGAACCACGATAGATGAAATCCGGAGTTTGTCAAAGAAGACCCAAAGACTCAACTCTAAAGTGCCGGAGGCTACCGAGGAACACTTGAAACAATCCTCAAACCTCACCGAATCGCTCAACATGCTCAAGTCTCGCAAATGTTCGTGGTCTTCCATCCTCACCCGCCTCTTCAAGCTACATTGGACTCCATAAACACGCAGATGACTACTTTGGCTCTGCATCCTCTTCTATGGCCTCGAATCTTGGGCCTGAATGACCGCTGGAAGTTTCTCGACAAATTTGAAACAAAAGTCACCGGTATTCAATCCGACACTTCCGACATCAAAGCTATGATCTCGTAAATTTATCGTGCCTTCAAGGGTCAAGTCGCTCCGTCCCCTCAAGACCTACTTCAACTCTTGCTCACCGACGCTACGGCAACAGCTGAGGGGGAGAATATCAAGAAACCTCTTCACACCGAGGGGAGCAAACACCAACAGCCTCAGCACCAAACATCATCATCATCACCACCGCCTCCGCAGCACCAATCTCATCAAGACCACCTCAAGCAACAACAACAACACCGACTGGCCTTAGCACCAATCATGACAACAAAGACCTCCCATTATTGCATCATCCTCCTCGTGACAAGACAAGGGCAAAGGCATACCGACAACCATCGAGCCCGAGAGGATTCCCTACAAAATCGGTGACATCAATACCTCTTCACTCCTCAACAGCCTAACCAAACACCTTGCTAAAGAAGAGAGGAAATTGAAACAAGTCGAGGACTAAAAGAAGACTAAGGAGGCATTGACCAAAGTAATTGCCGAAGAAGTCGAAAACATGGGAATAGATGCAAGCAAGCTCAAAAGGGTCGCAAGATGTAAGTTCATGGAAGCTCAGTCGCTTCAATGGTTGCAATGAGAGCTCAAGATGAAGAAAAGAGAAAGAAAATCAAGCTCTCGTGCAAAGCAAAATCAAAGAATATAATCGACAATGACCAACCAAGGCTTCCGAAAAATCATCGATGTCAAAATCATTCCCAACACCAAACCATTGGCTATGAATGTTTACAGAGGAGATGACAAAGACACTTTGAGGTTCATGATCCCTTAAAGTTTAGTGACTTTGGGATCACCGAACTTGATGAACTCGGTCCGATCATTGGAAAGAAGCAAAACAAGGTGGTCAAGGAACTGATGAAGATGCTTAGCAAAAGATATGAAAGGTCGAGGGAAGCACCACATCAACCGAAAATTCACCGCTTTGACTGCACCTCAAGGATCTCAACCACAAGCTTCCACCGAAAAAGGAAAAGAGTTGATTTCCAACCCGAGATCAAAGTGCTCGCCTTGAATGTGACAGAACCGCTCAAGGTGTAAAGTTTGTTAACTGCCTAGTGATTGAAGAGCCTCGAAGAGGGCTATTCCACATTGATGTTCACGGAACCCCGCATTTCAAAGATGGAGTGACATTGATCAGCCGAGTAGCCGCAATGATCGCCTATATTCCGTGGCCTCTCGCATCCAATCCTCCCGAACATCGTGTTCTATCAAGACCAACGCCAAGATCGTAGACCATCCCGACAGTGGAAACACTCATCACCAAGAAAGTGAAGCGTGAAGCACCGGTATCCATCCGATTGACATCATTTTGTTTTATCTTTGTACTAGTAATAGGAACTATGTAACTCGATCAATAAACGATGTATGTTTTATTCATTTACTCGTGTCCTTATTGTATTCATTAGTACATTCAGTAAGAAGAAGCCTCTTGCTCACTTACATCGATCAACCACTTAGGCTATTTGTATATCCAAATAGGGGAGACCAAGGTTCAAGAATACCCAAACCCTTAATCTAGGATTTGAATAGAAAATAGCCCAAGTATTTAATCCGTTAACACAAAAGCAGTCACCGAGTGCATAGTCTCTCGCTGAGTCGCCTTCGTGATACTCAAGACGAGGCAAAGGAGTCTCTCCACCCGAAGGCGGAACTTAAAGGGTGAAGACCGAGTCAAGAAGAAGATGATGGATTCATGAGTGATGACAATAACTCACCAATCCCTAAGATTCTCTCCAACTTCTTACATCGAATACAAACCAAGTAGAAGACCAAGGATGTAAAGATCAAGAAAGAGCGGACAAGGCGGGAAAGTTTGAATCGAGATAAGACGTAAGTCCTTATCAACCAAAGTCAACTTTCCCCGAATGGCAAAAGATCGTGCTCTGTCATCACCGAATTTAGGAAAGTAGTCTTGTCTCTTACCTAGAATAGTCTTTAGAAACAGAGACAAAATACATCAAGATTTTGTCTTTCAGATGATGTCGCTTGTCACTTAGGAAAGAGTCAAATATCATACATGTATAAATAGCATAAGAGATGGAGTGAAAAGGTTAAGCTTGTGAATTGTAAAACACATACACGCAAGCCATCTTTTCACTCCTCCAAATACAACTTAGTTCCCGAGATAGCTCAATGAGCTCTAAGAGTTGTGCTCGCACTTAGCCCGAGCTTAGAGAGGAATCACCCAAATTTGTCATTTCAATCCCAAGTACTATTCCGCAAGTACTTGGGTAACGATTCTTTGTTGATTTATTTCTAATAAGAATATGATGTTGAAAATTACATAGTGTGTTTTCTTTATGTTAATTTCACCATTGTTCACTTTTAACTTGTTTCATAAACTTTAACTGCTTTTAAACGATAGTGAACGGGAACAACACATATGCTATCGATGGTAACATCAAGATTGAAGACAAGACGTCATGGAACCAAAGGACGACCGCACTTCAACTTTCCAAACCACTCAAGTTCCTCTTAAAAGGACTTGTTTCATTCTCACGGGAACCGAAATTATCTATCGACTTTCTTAGAGATTGTTGATATTGAAGAAGGAGACCTCTCCCTAGTCTCCGATATAGGATCCAAATATGCACAAATTGAGTTTAGAGCCACGAGATCATCAATAAATCTCATTAGGACACTTTCAATGAAGACTCTCTCGCTTCACACTATGTGGAAAGAGAGATTATATCTTGAGTCCCACGATTATCCTTGTGGTATTGCCGTAACATCCGAAAGTGATGTGCAAACATATTCACAATGAAGATGGAAAGCCTCGAGCCAACATCAAACAAGCTCCTCGGTAGGTGGCACGTGAGATCTATTATATAGATCAACCATGTGACAACCGAATGTAAACAATGGGGTGATTCAATCTTTGAACCTATCCGGTTCAAAGTTATGGATTGACGGATACCTTTGAAAACCGTCGTCATGCTTAAAACTCTTTTCCTTAGCACATCGACCTGTACGCAATTTTTCAAATCAAAAGGTGTCTTATGATTGATAATTGATTTTCATTAAAACCTTTGTTGTAATCGCCAAAACAATTTCTATTGAGCGATACACGATTGTATTTTCAAATCTCTTTTGTCAATCGCTGAATCTCTATTCACCGGTTCACTCACCCGTGTTGTCCTCTTTGAGACGTTCGTTTGAGAACAAATTTAGAACAACAAACGAAACCCCGTCAAGGAAATTTCTAATTATACCGATCACAGCATTACTTGTACCGATCAACGGGAACCGCGGGTCGTGTACTCAATTCAACGAAGTGTTCAAAGACACTTTCGCCGCTTTATTGCAAAATGTTTTATGTGCGCCTGATGTTTGCGGTGATCGTAATGAACCGGTCAATCCATAGGCCGCATGCTCACACAATACATTCATCTCAAAAGAAATCATGATCTGTGCTTCAATGACTCGATATTTTCACTCCATGCTTCACGCGTTGTCGCCAATATCATGAATTAACAAAAGCTTCCGCTACTCCGATGAGAAGATTTCATGATCCGTAATGTGAGCATGTCGGTCCGAAGTCACAACATCACAAAATTCCAACACCACACCGATGTCTCGTAGATTTTGTTATCGATGATCTCAAAAGTCGGCTCAAATTATTATCACGTGGATTAATAAAAGACCTCCACTTGGATTAACCAAACATGCAATGAGAAGAATCAATGACTACGAAGCTCGTGAGCCAAGTACTACATCAAGAATGCAAGAACAATCTTTAATGCAATATCCGCTTGTATTCAATGTAATTTTAGTACATAATTGAGGTGACCTCCTTGGGAGATTGTTAGGAATTAGAAATTCCGTGTATTAAAGAGTCGGTCACCTCAAGTATATGTAATCGCTAGAAAGCTCGTAGTCGTAGTTCGCTTAAGTTAAGTAGTATTTAGTTAAGTAACACCGTGGAGGACGGACGGGTCTTTACCCACCGTATGCCCGATCCACGCCCGTTGTGTATGCTTATTGTAAGACTATAAATATTTTACCTTCCAAGGTAGAGAGTTGGAGCTCATAATAATATTTTCCTTTCTCTCACTATAGTTCCCAACTCTCTCCCTTTCTCTCACTAAAACTTTCTCTCTCTAACATACTTAAACGCCTACTTTGATCATGGTTTAGAGTGTTTGTGAAATCCAATAATTTTCAGGGTCCTCTCTGGTTTGTTTTCGGATGGCTTTAATTGGTTAGCCGAATCGGTGGCGACACCGGTTCCCGGATGAACACGTTGTTCCGGTTTCAAAACTATATGTAACATCAACCTTCTTAGCTTGTATGAAGTTTTGTGTGTTTTATTAATGTATAATGCGTATAATAGCATGTACTTTTCATTTTAGGGTGTTTAAGAAATAACATTAATTAGTGTGTTTAATTATTTTATATTTTGGATTATGTTGTAGCTTCTTTAAATTGTACGTTATGAAAATTTTATTGTACTTTTTAGTGAGGGGTGTTTTAATTAGCTATTTTTAATTTGGTAGATATGCTTTTAATTGGTTGTACAATGTGAATAAATTATTGTACTTTTAGGTAATGAGGTGTTTTAATAAGAGTATTAATTGTACTATGTATTTCTCTCTCATTTGACCAATTTCAACAATTTAACTTTTCAACTTTTCACCTTTGACTGTTTTTCTATTATAAGTAGTATAGATAATAAGAGTTTGATGAAAATAAATATAACCACATATTTGAGATGCACAAGCCAAAATGAGATGCATCTCTATTTAGTTTGATTTGTTTCCCCTTTAGTTTTAGTTTTGAAAGTGAATTTTAAATGAAATATGCATCTCTATTTAGTTTGATTTGTTTCCCCTTTAGTTTTAGTTTTGAAAGTGAATTTTAAATGAAACGAAAACAAAGTACTATTATCCACTCATTTCAAATGTACTAGATTTAGTACCGTGCTTAGCGGCAACGGTGTTCAGTTTTCGAAAAATTCGACGACCATAATTTTCTATCTACAAACCGTATTTGTAGCATCGTAGAATCATTTTCGAATAACTATAATTCTGATGCGTGGTTGCATAGCAGCAGAAATATACAGTTTTCAAGAAAATTATGTGGAGTTGATCTAAGTGTTGGAGTATATTTCTAATAGGATTGTTTTAACTTTTAAGTTATTAACATTTTAGTGATAATAGATTCAAGCATTACAAAAAGTGGCGGTATCATGTAGTTGGCAATATTATATTGTAGTTTAGAGGTATAGCCAACGTGTGTGACCGTCTTTTATTGTTTTGTCAGTAATTTAGGCAGTGGTAACTATTTTTTTTACATGTGTAGCGTTTATTATTTGGCGTGTGGCTTTTAAACTTGTAACCTTACAAATTTAATATCACCATAATAAGATTATCTTGTGCTATCAATTTGTATAGATATTTAAGCATTGTTCAAAGCTATTTGTTTGGGGTACAAATAATTATCGCTAAAGATAAAAATACTATTTAATTTTTGTGGTTCTTATAAACTTACATAACATTATTGATATACCGGACAAAGGGCTATACCATATATATTAACTTTTAATAAAACGATTCATATATGTTAGTCTCTTAAGTGGTGCAAAACCAACATTTTTTTAAAATAATATTATACAGATGACAACGTACATGTGTCAAAGCAAAATAAACAACAAAAACTAAAATTACTTGGTCTATCATTTTTCCAAATTTGTCACGGGTTCCACAACTACTTCATCTTCTCATTTCAAGTGATTTTGTTTAGACTACAATTTTAATAAACTTTTTTTGTGCCAAATCACAGCAAAAAAACATTGCTTTTTCCTTTTTCTGATATACATGTTTGTATAAATTTCTACAAAACATAAATATTTTCCCACTCAATGCTTATCCAATTATTAAATAATTTATTTCATGCATGTTTGAGAATTAGTGACGACGAAAAAAAAATGTGGCTTTATTTTGGATCGAACAACTTATGCGATCTAGAGGTACCACTTTGAGACGTTTTCCTGAGATGCCTTATCTAGATGATACATACATATCTGAGTTTGGCAATCGTCTTATATACGATGAGTTGGATTACAACTCAGCCGAGCTACAATCTAAATACGAGCGTCTATACACCGCTTTAACCACTGAACAGAAAAGTGTCTATGACACCATCATGACATCCGTTGAAACAGGAAAAGGAGGTGTTTATTTTGTGTACGGATATGGAGGTACTCGGAAGACCTTCTTATGGAAAACGCCTGCGGTGTATTAGACGAAAGGTGATATTGTCATAAACGTTGCATCCAAAGTGGTATTGCATCTTTATCGATGTCGAGGCCGGATCGCTCATTCCGCATTCCATGTTCCTATCAATATTGATGAGACTTCTACTGCTCCATATGTCCGCAGAGTGATCTCGCAGCTTTGTTAAAGAAATGTAAGCTTATTATTTGGGATGAAGCGCCATGACAAATAAGCATTGTTTAAGGCTTTAGATCGCTTTGAGAGACGATTACGTGAAGAGCGGTGTTTGACACTTGTGAAACGCCTTTTGGTGGCATGACAGGTGGTCTTGGTGGTGATTTTAGGCAAGTGCCGATGTTATTCCAAAAGGTTCACGTCAAGATATTGTCAACAAGATCTTTAAAGCATCAGACTCTATGGGATCACCGCAAAGTTCTCAAATTAACTACCAATATGAGACCGACCGTTAGATCACCAAGATGTAACCGAGATACGAGAATTTTCGTAATGGATGTTGAAAGTAGGAGACTAACAAACTTGGAGAAGCAAACGATGGAGAGGTTTCGATAGATATACCGAAGATATTCTAATACATGCGGTCGATGACCCAGAACATCTATTATTGATTTTACTTATCCAAAACTTTTGAGTAACATAGCGATCCATCATACTTTCAAGAAAAAACAACCTTGTCTCGACAAATGAGGTCGTGGACACTATAAACGATCATTTGCCACGCACATTTCCGGTAAAGAAATGGTTTATCTAAGCTATGGCATGTTGTTGATAACCGATCGTGGCTCAGCCATAGATGAATCTGTTTTCTTACCATAATTTATCAATGGATTGAAGTTCTCTGGTGTTCCAAACCACAAACTTGTGTTGAAAGCAGGTGTCCCGGTAATGTTGTTGAGGAATATAGATCAATCAAATGGATTATGTAACGGGGACAAGACTTCAAGTTACTCGATTATCAAGAACTTCTATTCAGGCATAGATAATTAACGGCACACATTTTGGAAACAAGGTTATTATACCGAGGTTGAGAATAACTCCGTCTGATAAACGTCTACCACTAAAGATCGTGAGGAAACAGTATCCTTTGTCAGTGTCATTTGCTATGACAATAAATAAGAGCGAAGGACAATCACTTTCAAAAGTTGGATTGTACCTGCCACGTCCTGTGTTCACACACGGTCAACTATATGTAGCGGTTTGACGTGTCAAAAGCAAACGAGGTTTGAAGGTTGTTGTTTGTGATGCCGATGGTAATCTATCAAACACCACTACAAATGTTGTCTACAAAGAAGTGCTCCAAGGTCTTTGATCAAGATTCAAGAGGTGTCTACAATATACATATGGTATTATTTACGTTATTTCTTAAGTTCATCCTTTGATTATAAATCACAAGATCCTTTTACTTACACTTTTAATATATTTTGTAACTTATTAGGTTCACACGGAATGGACGCTGCCTTATCACTTCATTCACGCTCACTACATACATTTGCTTGTGAAGCACATCAATTTTATAGGCAACGATTCATGGACGTTTATTATATCGGAACATGTTTACATTTGATGGTTTTTATTACTTTATCTGTACAATAAACATCAATTTTATACGCGATAATTCCTGGAAGTTTATTATATTCGAACATGTTTACTTTTATTGTTGTTTATTAATTTATCCGCACACTAAACATCTTAATGCATAATTTCTTTTGAAACCCCGTGAATTCACGGGTCTATAAGCTAGTAACATTATACAGATGACAACGTACATGTGTCAAAGCAAAATAAACAACAAAAACTACAATTACTTGGTCTATCATTTTTCCAAATTTGTCACGGGTTCCACAACTACTTCATCTTCTCATATAATTTTGTCAAATTTGAAACATGGTTCGACCCGGGTGGTTCAACCGGTTGAACCATTCTGTTAAAAAAAACAAGTCGATTTACACCAAGTCAAACCGACAGGTAGGGTCAACAACAAGTTAAATTAAATCGGGTCTACCCGCCGGGTTTGAAGTGTCCCGGGTCAACCCGGTTTTCGATGTGTATTAATAGTTTCCTTTTGAAATATATGTCTTCAACATTTCCACTTTTAGTTTCAACTTTTCACTTTTACTTTTTGGTTTTTCCCGATTCACCGCTTGTATCGGTTTCAATGAGTCATCTCGGTTCGTGCTGGATGGCTTTAATTGGTTAGCCGAACTGGTGCTTACACGGTTCCGGTGCTGAACACGTTGGTTCGGTCTCGTTCCGTTTTCAAAACTATATGTAACATCAACTTGTTAGCTTGTATGAAGTTTCGTATGTTTTATTAATTTGTATAATGTGTATAATAACATGTACTTTTCATTTTTGGGTGTTTTAAAAATATCATTAATTAGTGTGTTTAATTATTTTATATTTTGGATTATGTTGTAGCTTTTTTAAATTGTACGTTATGAAAATTTTATTGTACTTTTTAGTAAGGTGTGTTTTAATTGGCTGTTTTTTATTTGGTAGATGTGCTTTTAATTAGTTCTACAATGTGAATAAATTACTATACTTTTAACTAATGGGGTGTTTTAATAAAAGTATTAATTACACTATGCATTTCTTTCTCATTTGACTAATTTCAACAATTCAACTTTTCACCTTTGACCGTTTTTCTATTATATGTAGTATAGATATGAAGAAAAAGAAAAAGAAAAAGAAGCACCAAATTTGATGGTAAGCATAGTAAGCATCTAAAAGAGGAGAACAAGGTCGGAATTTCTTCACTTATCTAAACATTTCAATAAGATGCCTCTATAATCTATTTGAGAACCATAAAATAAAAACGGAAACATTTAAGTTAATAAAATTGCTTATAACTCAAATAGATGCATATCGAATATGTGGTTACGATTCTAGTTCTCATGTTTCCGATTTTAAACCACTTCTCATCCGAACATGGCTTTGTTAACTAAAAGCAATAGAAGAATCGGTCATGGTCTATTGTTTTGTAAACGAAAAATACATCACAAAAGTAGTACTAAGCATGAACAAGGAAAGTGCTATGTTAGGCTGATGCTATATGATTTGTACTCCATAATCAAAGAAAATGGTATCTCTCATTCTCAAATTATGGCACTTCTCTTAAACCACTATCCTCAATTCCTTTTATACTTATAAACATAACAATTTAGCACAAATAAGATCATCCAGATAAACTATTACTCCATATAACATTTATAATCAACCATTTTTTATTACCGAAAAATCCTAGTCGGTCACATGTTTAGATCACATCAAGGAGGTAACAATTCAGCACATAAATACTTATTTAGACATTTTAATTTATGTTTGACATCTCTAAGGTCAATTGATGGTTTAAAGAGTGCATTCCCGAAGAATCGTATCTATAGTCACAAATAAGTGAGTAAAGATGAGCCAAATGATGATCAAGCACCCCAACACAAAGTAACATCAATGTGGTTGATACAAACACCATATAGTGCACCAATAACCCCATTTATTGGTAAAACTTACATTAGCTTCAATAGAATTTCATTAACCCTAGCTCCATAAATCCGAAGATCATTAACGCGATTGTAAGCTTCCGAAACTTGTCATTCCAAGCTCTAGATCTTGCACTATAGCCATCATTTTTTTCCTCAAGAATCGCCGGAAATGATACAACAATCTGAGTGATCAACTGTAGTATTCGACAACCTACAACCTGGTTACTAGCAATAAATTCGACCAAGAAGATGACAACCAACAGTTGACCGACAGAAAAGATAAATAATATGCACAAGTAAGTTTCCCTAATCGTTTGTTTGATTAGTTATTGAAAGAATGCGTACATAACCCTTCCCCCCTCACCTCCTTTTTATAGAGATGAGGGGGAAGAACAACCGACTCTAACACTGTACCTATATCGGCTGTGAGAAAAGAATAATACAGACGTGAGCTTGAGATGCAAACCGACCCAATAACGCGTACGCATTATTGACACTGTACACGTTATTGACGCGGTATTGATATTCCAGAACCTAGACTCTTGTAAGCTAAGATAAAGACTAATTACATAACAATTTCCACCTTAGGCTTTATATTAGCTAACACCAACACTCAGCAACTCCAAGCAGTGTTGTAACTTGAGTCCAGGTACCACCTTCATCAAGGCATCCGCAACATTGTGTTCAGTACCCACCTTCAGAACTTCAACCGTCTTTGATTCCCAGACCTCTCTGATAAAGTGATAACGCACATTGATGTGCTTAGTCCTTCCATGAAAAACATGATTCCGCGATAAGCGAATCGCGCCCTGATTATCACAATTAACTGCCACATTGTTAAGCTCCACGCCCAACTCTTCCAAGAGTCCCCTTAGCCAAATAGCTTCCTTCACAGCCTCCGTAAGGGCCATATACTCCGCCTCTGTATTTGAAAGAGCCACCACGTGTTGTAGCGTTGCCTTCCAGCTTACAATACATCCCTGTACTAAAAATGTGTAACCAGTGATAGACCTACCTTTATCCGGATCCTTAGCGTAGTCTGAATCAACAAAACCTGTTACGTCCACATGGTTGCCACAATTTGTCCCATAAACCAAACCCACGTTTGCAGTGCCCCGCAAATATTTCAAAATCCACTTCACTGCTTCCCAATTCTTTTTACCCGGATTCGCTAAATATCTGCTGACTATACTTACCGCATACGCTATGTCTGGCCTCGTGCACACCATCAAGTACATTAAGCTCCCAACCGCATTTGCATACGGCACCTTACTCATCCTTTCAACATTACAATCCCTAACCGGGCAATCCTTCAACGACAGCTTGAAGGGTCCACCCAATGGCATCTTAACCGATTTCCCATTGTCAACTCTAAAATTGTTTAAAATCTTAGAAACATACCCGGATTGTGACACCCTCAGAATCTTGCGACTCCGATCCCTAATGATCTCCATACCAAGTATCTTCTTTGCTTCCCCGAGCTCTTTCATGTTGAACTCCTTTTTAAGCAAAGACTTGATAGACCCAATCTCAGCCTTGCTTTTACAAGCAATCAGCATATCATCTACATATAACAATAGATAGATATACTCACCGGTGCATAACTCTGTAATATCGCGGTGTGGTAATCGCTATGCTTAAACCCGTTTCTTAGCATATACTCATCAAACCTCCTATACCATTGCCTAGGTGACTGCTTCAATCCATAAAGGGAATTCTTTAACAAACATACCTTGTTACCTTGTTTACAACCCGGTGGTTGTCTCATGTAGATCACTTCTTCAAGATTACCATGTAAAAATGCCGTATTTACATCAAGCTGCTCCAGCTAATAATCTCTACACGCAGTCAATTCAATTATAACCCGAATAGATGTATGTCGAACTACCGGCGAAAATACTTCATTATAGTCAATACCTGCCCTCTGTGTGAATCCACGAGCCACCAACCTCGCCTTGTACCTAGGCTTTTGAACACCTTCAATCCATTCCTTTATCTTGAACAGCCATTTGCAGCTTACCAGCTTTTGCCCAGCTGGATGATCTACTAACTCATAGGTCTTATTCTTCCTCAAAGAATCCATCTCTTCATCCATAGCAGCTTTCCACTTAGAACTATCTTCACAAGCAACTGCCTCCTGGTATGTTAATGGTTCATGAGTATCTTCTTCCTCTACTGCAACAAACGCGTAAGCAGCCATATTACTTTCATCCCGAAACCTCAAAGGTTTCGTTCTTGTCCTTGGCTCTCTATCCCGAACCAAGCGATAATCAGTGAGATCCGTGTGTCGATCATGATCCCGATCTGCATCTTCATCATCGCCATCTTCACGATCATCCGTCTGATCTTCCTCGTTTGACGATTATTTAACCTCTGCAGTTCCACCTCAACATGTAATTCCTCAACAGACTTATCAGTACCTGCACCAAAATCCTTCAACGTGTCTTTGTACATGACACTTTCATTGAAGACCACGTCCCTTCTAGTGACTATCTTAGGTGATTCATTATCAAGCCTATATAGCTTGTACCCCTTCACACCTTCAGGATACCCCAAAAGAACGCATTTTACTGCTCTCGGCTCGAGCTTACCTTTTTAACGTGTGAATATGCGATATACACCGAAAATCCTCAACATCCATAATCACTTGGATGTCCCGACCACATCTCCATAGGAGTCTTTTCTCAATCGCTATCGATGGTAACCTATTTATAAGATATGCGGCCGTACATGTCGCTTCCGCCCGAAGGTCTTGGGCAATCCAGATCGAATTAATAAACAACGTACCTTATCCATGAGAGTTCTATTCATCCGTTTGCTAATCCATTCAACTGCGGGGTCCTAAAGCGTCATATGTCTAGCAATCCCACTCTCGATTGCAATTGTTCAAACTCGACGGTCTGTAACTCAAGACCATTATCCGTCCTAAGCTTCTTAACCGTCCTCCCAGTCTGATTCTCTACTAACTGCTTCCACTATTTGAACTTTCTAAATGCTTCGTGTTTGAACCTGAGAATATAAACCCATACCCTCCTGGAATAATCATCAATGATAGATAAGAAATACCTCTTACCTCCTAATGATTCCACCTGAGACGGACCCCATAAGTCTGAATGAACATAGTCTATCACCCCCTGAGTAGTGTGCCTTCCTACACCGAAACTGACTCGGTGCGACTTTCCCAGAACACAATTCTCACAAAAATCGAGCTTTCCTAGACTTTTCTTGCCAAACAGCTCCTGCTTTTCCAGCACCTGTAGTCCCGCCTCACTGATATGTCCAAGTCTTTTTCTTCAACACTAGCATTAACCTCATCTTCCACTGCATGGCCATCCAAAGAGTATACGCAATTATCCTTTCGGGTTCCAGATAAAATAACCCTGGAACCATTAATCACCTTGATTTTACCCAACGCAATTTTATGGTATATCCTCTTTTCAAGAGTTCAAGGATATCAAGTTTCTTTTCAATTCGTGAATATACGACATTGTGTAACACAAAACTTGACCCATCTTTCGCTTGTACCCTTACCTTGCCAATACCTCGATTTTGCACTCCTGTTATCACCCAACAAGACTACGCCCCCATCGCATTCCGAAAATCAAACAATAAATCTAACTCGGTGTCATGTGGTATGAACC
Organism: Chrysanthemum lavandulifolium; assembly: GCA_022545495.1. Lineage (NCBI taxonomy): Eukaryota > Viridiplantae > Streptophyta > Magnoliopsida > Asterales > Asteraceae > Chrysanthemum > Chrysanthemum lavandulifolium. Next base: position 229,300,845 of record CM040245.1, on the reverse strand, counting down.
TCTCGAATCCATAATCCAGGTCCGAAGAATGCATCTGCACTCATCACCATCATCACCTCGTAACCGTCATAAACCGAACCACTAGAGCTTGGTTGATCATCTTTCTTGGCGAAACCATTTGACTTCTTGCGATTATTCTTCGGACAGTTTCTCTTCAAGTGCTCCTCAGATTGGCAAATATAGCACTTGAGTCTTCCACCTTGAGACTTTGATCTTGACTTTCCCCTAGACTGTTCGCGGTTCCTACGATCAGTTCTTCCCCTCACATACAACCCTTCACCATCATCCCCCTTCGCTTTCGATCTTTCTTTGATTTCCTTTGAATTTAGTGTGGCCATCACATCCTCCAAAGTCAAAGCTTCCCGTCCATAAAGCAAGGTATCCACAAAGTGTTCGTATGATCGTTGGTAAAGAAGTGAGTAATAATAAAGCAAGATCTTCATCTTGAATTTTACCTCAATATTTGCTAAATCAAGAACGATTTTGTTGAACTCATCTATATGCTCGAAATCGTCGTCCAACAGCATGTAGAATGTATACAACTTCTTCTTCGTGTACAACTTGGCCAAAGACTTTGTCATGTACAAAGTCTCAAGCTTGTTCCAAACCCCCGCTGCAGTCGTCTCCCCGGTAACCTCTCTCAGTACCTTGTTACCCAAACACAAAATCACGGCACTATGAGCTTTCTTGTTTAGCTCACCTTTCGTTGCAGCATCCATATCTGTGGGTAAAACCTCCAGAGCCGCTTCACATCCATGTTGGATTAATAAAGCACGCATCTTGACTCTCCATAACCCGAAATCACCAGTTCCATCGAATTTTTCGATGTCAAACTTGGCTCCCATCATTCTTTAATCCCTTTATTAATTTGATAAACCTTGTGAAAAAACCTCACAATTACAAATTAACAAAGTCCCTTGTGCAATACCCTCTTGATTAATAACCTTTATTATAAGTACCAATATAATAAAACTTATATTAATCTTCACTTTTCTAAAAAGAAACACTTACCCTTTTTTTTTCTTCTTTGTCGACACAACCAACCACTTATGTCTTCACTTTATATAAAGAAGACTTTATAAAAGCATCTTCTTCTTTATCACTTTGACACAACAAAAAATCAATGAGTGATCTAATTCTTCTTCTTGTTCCTCCTGATGAAAAACGACCGGAAAAAAAACAAAAATTCCGATCTTGGATAAACCCAAAACCAACGAAGACGAAGACCCAAGAACCCTTGAGTCTCCTACACCTTGTCGCGCACCCGGACAATCGAAGACCCAAGAACCCTTCTCGATCGATCCTAGATAACCAGAGAACTTCCGAACCAAAGCTCTTGATACCACTTGTAGTATTCGACAACCTACAACCTGGTTACTAGCACGGATAACTTTGACCAAGAAGATGACAACCAGCAGTTGACCGACAGAAAAGATAAATAATATGCACAAGTAAGTTTCCCTAATCGTTTGTTTGATTAGTTATTGAAAGAATGCATACATAACCCTTCCCCCTCACATCCTTTTTATAGAGATGAGGGGGAAGAACAACCGACTCTAACACTGTACCTATATCAGCTGTGAGAAAAGAATAATACATATGTGAGCTTGAGATGCAAACCGACCCAATAACGCGTACGCGTTATTGACGCTGTACACGTTATTGACGCGGTATTGATATTCTAGAACCTAGACTCTTGTAAGCTAAGATAAAGACTAATTACATAACATCAACAATAAGTAGTGTTTCGATGTAAGGGCAAATGAAGAATGAACCAGCTTCTCCATTAATCCCAAGATCATTTATGTATTTTGAGCATGGTTTGTAAACTTCGACCTTAGCAAACACTCCATCATACTTTTCAGTTTCCATTATAGGTTCATGACTCATTATGAATCCCAATATTTTACTAACTGATGATGTCTTAATGTTGAATACTTTGTAAAAGATGTCATAACACCACCCTCCTCCCCCATCATCCATACACCATATACTAGTTCATCATTGACCTCAAGAGCGTATGCAGACACAACAAGAGATTCATTTAGCTTAGAAATGGAGATATATCGTGAAACCTGGTTTGCTATACTAACCGGGAGGTGTACCTCTTTAAATTCACGGGTAATCAAATCAAATGACAAGATAAAACTCTTATATTGATACACACCATCATTACCAACAATCCTATCAAAAGCAACCCAAAAAATAAACCTATCTATAGCAACTTGAGTTGTCGGTCTAAGCCTAATCGATTCACTAGGCACATTGCTACTTGGTATCATCTTCCAAGTCTTGGAGCTCAATGTAAATATTCTAACTTGCCATGTCATGTTATGCATGGCTATCTTTTGGAAAGACATTCTAACAATAGCCGGATCATAAGTTAAAGGACAAACCCCAAAACCAAAATGAGTAAGATTTTCAGAGGTTGTGTTGAACACACAAGGCACGGCAATACCAACCGATTTCCTAATCGAAGGGTTCCAAATAACAACCATATATGTTGGGCAGCAGTTCTTGTAACACCACAAACCACAAGAGCTACCAATTGCTTCTGAATATTTAAGTTGCTTAATGAGTAAAGGAACATTTGGAGCAAAGTCTTGTTGGTTCAAAATGTCATTATCTAGGAAACGAACATACTTTTCAACATGAAAATTACCTTTGTACCTTAAAAGTAAACTATGTGGCTGAGTGTCGCTGGCGCTGTAACTAGTGATAAACTCAAAGGAGTCGATAAAAGACTTCCATGGTTTGGAAACGGACCTGAATCGAATCAAAGACTTGACATCAGGAACCCTTTTGATGATTTCCATTTGGATGTCAAAGGGAATATGATAGACACACTTAGGATCAATGAAGATCGATAAATGTGTTTTACAAGAACTTGGAAAATCAAAAGAAGAAAAGATTATCGAAAGCTTCAATGTGTTATCAATGGTGGATATGTTACAAGTTTGTTACAATATGAGAGAGAGAGAGAGAGAGAGAGAGAGAGATTCAAGAGAAAAGTATATATCACAAAAGCTACTAATGAAATGATTGTTACAAGTATTTAAAGGAGACATTTAGGCGAGAGAGTTGGTTAAGCCAAAGGAGAACTTGTCACGTGCACCTCACGTGTGTGTATACACACCTGTGCCTCACGTGCCATTTGGCTTATCCAACTTCCCAGCTTATTCACTATCAGCTCCTAACAATCCTTCCTCCTTCAAATCATTCTTGTCCTCAAGAATGTGAATCAAAAGCTCAAAATCTGGCATACAATTCTTCCAAATTTTCCCAAGTGGCATCTTCTGGTGTTCCATTAGTCCACTGAACCAACCCATGCACCACAGCAACATTCCTTTTCTTGACCATTTTCCTATCTAAAATGGACATAGGCTGCACTGCTATTAACCCCTCTTGATTACAGCTAGGGAGATCAATGACTTGTGTTGAGTGAGGATTTCCTTTGCAAAGTTTCAAATGAGATACATGGAAGACATTATGGATTTGGCTATGATAAGGTAACTCCAACCTATATGCCACTTGCCCAATCTTACGAATGATCTTAAAAGGTCCAAAGTATTTTGGAGAGAATTTGTTTTGCCTTCCTTGCCTAATGGATACCTACCTGTGGGGCTGCAGCTTCAAAAAAACCATGTCACCCACCTCAAGCATCCTATCACTTCTTCCTTTATCTGCTTGTTGCTTCATCATGTTTTGTGCTCTTTCCAAATGGAACTTAAGCAACTGAATTGCCTGTTCTCTAGCTGCTAGAGTCCTATCCACTGCATCAACCTTGCTAAGACCCCCTATGTATGGAACATGTATTGGTGGTGCTTGTCCATATACAGCCTCAAATGGAGTAGTCAGCATGGAAGTGTAAAAATTGGAGTTGTACCATAATTCGGCCAAAGATAGCCACTTTGCCCATTCTTTAGGTCTGTCTCCTGTCATACATCTTAAGTAACATTCCAAGCATCTATTCACCACCTCTATTTGACCATCAGTTTGTAGGTGGTATGAGGTGGACATTAACAACAACTTGCAAAATTTTGAACAATTCTTTCCAAAAGCGCTCAAGAAGATCTTATCTCGTTCGAGACAATGGTAGTAGGCAACCCATGTAACTTGTAAAGCGATCCAAAACAATTGAGCTACGTGAGTCTTTGTGAAAGGGTGAGCTAGAGCCATGAAATGAGCATACTTAGTGAGTCATCAACTACCACAAAGATCACATTACTACCATTAGATCTTGGTAGTCCTTCAATGAAATCCATAGAAATACTTTCCCAAATCTTTTGAGGAATAGGCAGAGGTTGTAGCAGACCAGGATAGGCTGCTAAGTCTGGTTTGTACCTCTGACAAGTGACACATTCTTTGACATATTGCTTCACTTCTTTTCTTAAACCTTTCCAATATAAGACTGAGCATATTTTGTGGGTAGTAACCTTGACCCCAGAATGACCACCAATAGCTCCCCCATGAAAATGAGCAAGCAAATCTACTCTTAACTCCTTATCTTGACCAACTAATAACTTGTTCTTTCTTAGTAATTGACCATTAGCCCAAACATAATGTGTCTTAATTGCATTTCCAGCCTGCAATTGTTCAATGATAGCTTTGAGTTTCACATCTGCATCCCAGCTTGCAATTATCCTAGTAGCCAATGCAGTTGTCATAGTTACTACTGTGGTCTGCATCAATGTCCTAACTTCTTGTACTCTTGACAAAGCATCAGCAGCTGCATTGTCAAATCCTTTCTTATATTTGACCTCATAGTCAAAGCCCATTAACTTGGGTAGCCATTTCATTTGTGCTGGAGTAGAAATCCTCTGGTCTAACAAGTACTTCAAACTGTAGTGATCTGTTTTATGATAAAATGCCTATCCAACAAATATCCTCTCCACTTTTCCAATGCCAACATCACAGCCAAGAATTCTTTTTCATAGGTAGAGAGTTGTTGGTGTTTTGAAGCCAAACTCTTGCTCAAATAGGCAATAGGATGGCCATTTTGTTGAAGTACTGCTCCAATTCCACTTCCTGATGCGTCTGTTTCGACCTCAAAAGGGTGTTCAAAATCTGGAAGAGCTAACACTGGAGCTTGGATCATGGCTTTCTTCAAGGTCTCAAAGGCTGTCAAAGCTTCATTAGACCATTTAAAAGCATTTTTCTTCAAAAGTTGTGTCAATGGTCTACTAATGGTAGCAAAATTTTTAATGAACTTTCTATAATAACCAGTAAGACCAAGAAATCCCCTTAGCTGCTTAAGATTTGTAGGTACTGGCCAATTTTGCATAGCAATTATCTTGGTTGGGTTAGTGGCCACCCCTTTAGCAGATAACACATTCCCCAAATACTCAACATGGTTTGTACCAAACACACATTTTGATTGTTTAGCATACAACTGATTTTGCCTCATAGTCTCAAGTATCACAGTCAAGTGTTTCACATGATCAGCAATATTCTTTGAGTAGACCAGAATATCATCAAAGAATACCATTGTAAACTTCCTCAAATAAGCCTTGAACACATCATTCATTAATGCTTGAAAAGTGGAAGGTTCATTGGTTAGTCCAAAGGGCATCACCAGGATTTCATAGTGTCCTTCATGGGTCTTAAAAGCAGTCTTTGCTATATCATCCTCATACATCCTAATATGATGATAGCCTGATCTCATATCCAACTTGGAAAACACTGCAGCACCATGTAATTCATCAATAAGCTCATCAATCACTGGAATAGGGAACTTGTCCTTAACTGTATGCTTGTTCAATTGTCTGTAATCTACACACATTCTCCAACTATTATCCTTCTTCTTAACTGTTAATACAAATAAGCCGTAAAAACGTTTATTTATATTTTACGATCTTCTAATGTTTTGTCGATAACAAACGTAAAATCATTTTAACGAAACAAATAAAATACGTAAATGGTTTGAACTAATAGTTTTCTAACATACTCACATTTTCACATAAAATACTAAAACAAGTATAAGTGATTTTATGATCTAGATATATATATGTACAACAACTAGTGTTTACATTTTGGCTTAACAAGTCTAAGTGATTCTATGAGTTAGATACATATGTACAACAACTAGTGTTTACATATTGGGCTAATACATACTTATATTAAGTATACTAAAATGGGTAAAAACATGTATATACTAAAATGGGTAAAAACAAGTATATACTAAATAGATAAAAACTAGCAAATGGTTTTGACCCATAACCCATGGTTTTATATATACCACTTACACAAGTTCAATGTATCCTTAAGGTACATTGTATCTAGATAGAAAACCATGGATCAACCCATAACCCATGACCCATGACCCATAACCAAAAATACCCATGGGTAAAGAGGAGCGTTCCACGGATCCCTAGCTTTGTGCTAGCCGGATCCCAAGTGGAAGGGATCCGTGGGAACAATGAGGAAATTTGCCTATAAATAGAGAGCCATTTCTTCCTTTCATTTCATCCTTTTACACACATACTTTCCCCAAGTATTCTAACCCTCTAACCTCAGATCCAAGAGATCTATGTAGTCTTTGTCTTTTGTTTTTGTGTGATCTTATAGGTTCCTCTTAAAGGAAAGATCACCACTTCTTGAAGACGTGCAAACTCAAGTCCATGAGTTGCCATGCTTCATCATCATCAAGACAACGAAGGTTCTCTTGTTGATAGATCTACCTTTCTCCATAAATGTTGGGTTGAAGGCATTAGTGAAGAATGCCGAAAGTGTCAAGATGCAAGCATTAGTGAAAGATGCTCATCATTCGTGTCAAAGCATTAGTGAAGAATGCTAAAGGTGTCAAGACGAAGGCATTAGTGAAGGGTGCCAAGCGTTGTGTCAAAGGCATTAGTGAAGGATGCCGAAGAATCAAATCAAGTAGCATTTGGGAAGAATGCTTAGGTCATTATAATCGATGAGGTGCATCGTTATACATATAAGTATTGTTTATTTACAAGGATGGTGATATCCTTGATGGTGTTGTAACAAGGTAGATCTCCTTGATAATAGGTGTTTGTCGTGAAGGTAGTAGTTCCTCCATAGTAATGGAACTAGGTGCTTAGCCTAGTACCTAATAAAGGGTAGGCGGACGTTGTGATAGGATTAGTTCTCCTAAGGTGTGAAAAAACTTCGGTGGTTAGCCTAGCACCGTATAAAGGGTAAGCGACGTTGTGTTAGGTGTGGTTAGCCTTGGTGTGAAGGAACTCGATGTTAGCTTTGTCTGGGAAAAAGGTTAAGCGGCGTTGTGAAGGCTTCTCCGCCATAAGGAGTTGGTGTAGTGCTTACGAACTCGAGTAGGTGACTCGAGGGTGGAGTAGGGCAAGGAAGGTGTCCTTGGCGAACCACTATAAATAACTTGTGTCGTGGTGATGTGCTTACTCTTTATCTTTCATTACACGTTTATATATCTATCTATCAACGTCCAACATAAACAACCAAATAGATTGACATAAGTCGATCTAAATATTTAAAAGGAAGTTTTAAATTGGTAAAACTATTCAACCCCCCTTCTAGTTTTCCACATTAACCATCACAACTGGTGAAGCAAATGGACTTTGGCTTTGCTTAATCACACCTGATTCTAACAATTCCTTCACCATGGCCTCTATGGCATCTTTTTGCACAGGAGGATGCCTATAAGGTCTAGTATTGACTGGTTGTGTGTTTGGAAGAAGTGGTATTCTGTAATCAAATGTTCTTTTTGGAGGTAATTCCTTTGGTACAGCAAAAACATCAGCATACTTATCAATTACTTGTGCCAACTGAAGGTTCACTTCCTTATTGCCTTCTTCCACCCCCATAGACTTGAGTTCTATTCCAGTGTTTGGGTACACACACATCATAGAGATTTCTTCTTGTGGTGTCCCTTTCAACCTTTGTAATTGCTTCTTTCCTTTCATCCACTGAACTGTGGCCTTATGAGTTCCCCTCAATGCCACCTTATTACCCTTATATACAAACTGCATTCTCAATTCTTTGAAGTCACACATAATTTGACCCAAAGTAGAAAGCCACTAAATACCCAAAACCATATCACAACCTCCCAAAGGCAACAACATTACATCAGATACAAAAGTTTGCCCTTTCAATTTCCAAGTAAACCCTTTACATTCACTCACACTAAGCAGCTTCCTACCACCACCACATGTGATAGCCAAGGGACAAATTTTTACGATGTGACACCCCATTTTCTTGGCCACATTAATGTCTAAGAAATTATGGGTAGACCCTGAAGCAACCAATATATGCAATTCATGTTTATTCCCAAACAACCCAACTACTCTTAAGGTCTGGTATGAACTTTCCCCATTCAAAGAGATATGTGGTTGTACTTCATCAGATTGCAACTCATCTAAATCATCCTTTGCATCTTCAAATTCTTCTTCCAATTCCTCATTCTCAGCTAACACAACCAAACTAAACAATTGCCCTTCACAGTTATGTCCTGGAACAAACTTTTTATCACAATAGAAGCACAAATTCTTAGCTCTTTTGTCTTCATACTCCTTTTGTGTTAAGCCGCTTTCTTGGTAGGCATTATTTGGTCTAGTATTCCAACTTTTATTACCATTTGGTGAAGTAACAAGGGTCATTACTATTAGCAACACTCGATTAACACCAAATTTTCCATGTCCCATATTAAGCTGCATCTGTTCTTTTTCTTAATGGCATTCAATAAGGCTTTGAAAGTTGGTTAAAGAGTATGCATCACTAATGATGCGGGTTTAAACATTCTAACCCCATTTCCAATTCGGTTGGTAAACCCCAAGATAGAAACTAGCATGAGTTTCAGCGATATCCACCCTACTTAACAAAGTATCAAACACATCTTGATAGTCTTTAGCATTAGTTTCATATTTAACATTCTTCAATTCAGACATTGGATCATCAAATACTGTACCAAATCTTTGGATAATAGCATCTCTATACATAGTCCACAACACCAATTCCCCATGTAATCTAATAAACTGTCTATGCCATAACAGTGCTTTATCAAAGAGATGCACATAAATGAGTCTTACCTTTTGGTCATCAGGTACGTTATCAATTGCAAAGAACTGTTCACACCTAAACATCCAACCCCTGACATCATCTCCAGAAAATTTAGGAAACCCCACCTTAGTCATTCTGCTAAATTGAATTTGACCATTTTGCTCTTGAGTGGATGTTCTTGTTACTTCATTGTTTGGATTTTGACTTTGCAAGAACTGACCCATCATTTCCTCCATAGTTTGTCTGAACCCAGCGAATGTTTCATCAATGTATCTCCTTGTGTTCTCATCCACACCATCGCCATGACTGCTTGTACTTGCATTTCTTGTTGATGGTGCCATCAGATTATGCTATTTCTTGTATAGTGTGAAGTAGTTGTTAGTGATCACTCCTTATTCTTCTATTGAGCAATTACCAAAACCGTAACCGTTCTTGGCCAACTTCAAGTCAATCACAACAAACCATTAATCCGAAAGCGGAGGATTTAAGCACTAATCTTGTTGTTCTCGTGGTTGCGTTGATTACTTGACAACTTGGTCGTTTTTCTGACGGATAGCATAAACGTATAAACAGAGTATCAGTGTAATACTCTGAATCTTGAATTAATGGCCGGAATCTTGAAATCTTGGTAACATAATTTGGCGGGAAAAATTGAATTGAGTTTTTGTGATAATGAGACCTCACCAGGAAAGGTCTCTGATACCAATTGATAGACACACTTAGGATCAATGAAGATCGATAAATGTGTTTTACAAGAACTTGGACAATCAAAAGAAGAAAAGATTATCGAAAGCTTCAATGTATTATCAGTGGTGGATTTGTTACAAGTTTGTTACAATATAAGAGAGAGAGAGATTCAAGAGAAAAGTGTATATCACAAAAGCTACTAATGAAATGATTGTTACAAGTATTTAAAGGAGACATTTAGGCGGGATAGTTGGTTAAGCCAAGGAGAACTTGTCACGTGCACCTCACGCGTGTGTATACACACCCTCGCCTCACGTGCCATTTGGCTTATCCAACTTCCGAGCTATTCACTATCGACTCCTAACGAATATTGTCTCACATTTTATGATTAATTTAGGGAGCTATCATCTTTTCTTTTACGAGTTAGGTGAAAAGATGCAATGAAGGTGTACAAGAATGGAGTAGTAAGAAACCCTACAAAATATAGTCTATTGGTCAAGGCCCAACCCAAAAAAAAAAAAAAAAAAACTATTGGCCTTTTTTGACCCACTTATTTGTAGAGGTAGAAGCTAGCCAAGCATAAGCACATGCAAAGGCCAAAAAAAACTTCCATGGTCTTGGGATGCATCGAATTAACGACATTACAGCATATACTTTTTTGATGCTTAGATTTCAAAGGGTATGTTATATGACATTTTGAAAATTTTTTTAGGGTTTTTAAAACAAGTGATGGAGCGTTTGGAATGTGAAAATGAGAGATATTGCTTTAATATTGTGTTTTTAGTTTAAATCTGAGCGAAAAAGAAAAGAAACTGAATATGGTTTTTTGTTCTTGAGTATTTTTTAGGAAAAGAAGAGTAATTTTAGAGGAAATACAAATAACTTTAATTTGGTTAAGCGCAATTTTTGTACACACACTTTCCAAGACAACGTGACCATCATGTGATTGAAATGACGGTGTGGACTTGGTTGTGGCTTCGCCGTGGGTGGCGTGGAGGTCCGCACGTCGCTCGCCGCCACCAGGGGTCCCTCGTTGTGGCTCGCGCGTGGATGTGAAAATCGTGGGGACGACGAGCTAAACTTCTGACACAAAAGCAGCAAAGTGCAGAACAGTTTGTGTTTGTGTGTGTAGTGTGTGTGTTTGTGTGTGTAATTGTGGGCTCCAAATGAAGAGGTTGAGGTTTGTTATGAGTGAGGAGGGGGTTTGTTGTGGTTAGTTGTGGGAAAATGGGATGCTGATGTGGCGCTGAGGTGGCGCGACGACAAAGTTAAGCCTTGTTATGACACCTTCCACTCTTATTGTGAACCCATTCAACGGAGGAAAAAAAGCATGTCATGTCCAAGTTGAAAATAATATATGGGTCAAAATGAAAGTTAAAAACCCTTGAACACACAATCCCCAAGAGCATGAAGTATGGAGCTTCTAGAAAGCACTAACAATTCCACCGGTCTCTAAATTTCAATTCTAAAAGATCGAGAAAGGCGCAATGGATGTTGTATATAGTTGCGATTAAATCATTGAGTTTGTGATTCTAATGGATTTGGAAAACTTGTGGAACATATATTGTTAGTGCAAATATTACGATATTTAATCTATCTGATCTCGCTTATTTTGATTGATGACAAACATGTAACTTGTAATACATAACTTAAAATGTACAAGTTACTTGTAATTACATTTGTCTCAATATACATTCAACACCTCTCGATGTCTCAAGTCCTCGTATGTTACAACACAGGTTCGTACATGTTTGTTATGTGGCATTATGATCAAACCCATTAACAAATCATTTAGAATGTTTAAAATACGTTTAGTGTCACTAAGTATTTTAATAGGTTAACCATTCTATTTCGAACCTCATTTTACATTTTGTATTCACAAGTATTTTATACAAATACATCTTTTGTAAAATGTCTAACAAATATATACTTTTATTTGTACAAGTAAACTAACTATAATATTCATACAAATACTAAAATTTACTTACACTTGACAAAATATATTTTATTTTGACAAGCACTCAACTAGATATTTTATTTTACAAAGGTTACTTACATTTTATTTACAAGTAACTTACCTTTTTAATAAGTATATACATTTGTTTAAATGTATTTTTCATAAAAAGAAAACACTCTTTTATTACCTCATGCATAGTGTCATCTAAATCTTTAAAAGATTTTGGAAGATATTCTAAGATATCAAATCTAATAAATTATTATATTTTTGATTACCACTTTGGTTATAAATATCATCCCATGGTTTTCTTATATCTTCATCCCTTCCAACATACATTCTCTCTAACATTCTTTCATCACTTAGATCTATAGATAAACATGTAGTAGCATACATCAATCACCTCACCATCACCATCACATGATCATAATGCTTCTAACATTCATCTTTGTTGTAAGCATATTTTACATTTTGATCAACCAAGGAAAGTTTAGAGATCTAGCCATCCTCATTCACCAAAGCATATCAACATATGAAGATTCAATATCTCTTGATATCCTCATTGATTGAAGACTTTTATTTAAGAAGATCATTTAGATTAGTCATTCATATCCATTGACATTTATGTCATGGATCATCATTGTAAACATTATTGCATCATCACAACACTTTCACCAAACTAGATTAGATGGGTTATGTGTTTGAACCATAAAACACAAGGTTTGTTATGTTGGGCCATAAAACATAACGGAGTGGTTGTGCCGAAAAGAACTCGACATCTAGCTTAGTGTCGGAAATATTGTATAAGCGACGTTAGGTTGGTTCTACCTCGAACTAGAACCCGGTATTTAGCTTTGTACCGGAAAAAGTGTTGACGATTGTAAGGTTTTCTCCGAGAAGGGAGCTTGTTGATTTAGTGAAGTAACTCGAGTTGGGTACTCGGGGAGTAGAGGCGGAGAGAAGATCCGTGACGAACCACTATAAATCCTCGTGTTCGGTTTGCACTTTCCTTTCTTTATCTATTTACTTTTATAATTGCTTGTGATGTGGTTTGATGTTTATGCTTGTGTGACAACTTGGTTTACTATGCTTTATATTAGTCACAAACAATAATTGATACTTTCATATTATAACAAGCTTCATAAACGATTTGATACAAAAGATCTAACGTTTTTAAACGGTAACGTATTCACCCCCTCTACGTTTTCACATATATTTTCCTATTAAAGTGTAACCGGACTTAATTATACAATAAAGATGTAGTGGTTAATGATAGTTGTTGTTGTTGTGTGTTACTAGCTATATACCGTGTATCACAGTCATGCAATGGAAAGTAATTTCATGATTTCATCTATGTTCATTTGTGTAAATACTACATATTAATGCAGCTCGTAAGGGACTTTGGTATTGGTTTTCCAAAACAAAAGAGTGTTTATAGTTCTCATTTTGACTCCATGTCGTCATTTCAATCAATTTTGACAGCAAACACATGATCACATATCAACTACAGTTGTGTTTTTTTTTGCACATACATATAAATTGCACAATAACTATGCATCTAAAAGTAAAAATGGAACAAATGGTTTTAGATTAAAATACTAGAATACTCATGGTTGCAGTTCCCAAATAGACAATACTCGTAGGTGCAACAAAAGCACAACAGGATTACTCATTACTCATTAGTATAGCAGTACGTGAAACAATATTTTATAAAAGAGACTGCATAAGCTTTATTTTCTCTGTTAAATCCTTAGAGCACCGGTGTGGGCATATCGTGGCTCGCCGTGAGCCTAGCTGGCACCTCGCCGTCCACACCGGGGTGGCTCGCCGTGGAGCTGCTAGCCGTGATGACGACGAAGAAGAAAACCTGACACAAAAGGATATATTTTTTATTTGTGTTATTTGATTTGTGATATTAGTGTGTGTTTGTATTGTTGTGTGTGTTTTAGTGTGTGTTTGTAGTGTGTGTAATAAAGAAGAAAGAAGAAGCACAAGTAAAGTTGTTTTTTTATTTTTTTTTTATTATTTTTTTTTTAATATATTGTTTTGTATTTTTATTTAATAAATAAATTTAGTTTAGATGAAAAATTGAAAAAGAAAAAAATAAATTGGTAGTTGTGGGCCTAAAATTAAGAGGTTGGGGTTTGTTATGAGTGAGGAGATGGTTTGTTGTAGAAAAATGAGATGCTGATGTGGCGATGAGGTGGCTGATTTACCAGCCTTTGGCTCGTTTGACACCTAGTGCTCTTAGGGTTTTGCTCACATGATTGTCACTAATGTTGTCAAGTGTGTGTAGGGTATTAAAATTTCACTTAGCCAAGTTGTAGGTTTTTTTTTTTTTTGAGCGGCAAATTTATATAAACTAGCAAGAAACTATAGAGAACATTACAAAGAAATCAAATGAGGATTTTTCATCCAACTCTCCAAATAAAACAAACTATTACATCTACTAGAACACCAATTAAAAGAATGCAACACTGTATCATCAAAAATCACAGAACGTCTCGGAAGGTTCACTGCAAAAATAGCTTGGTTCCTGAACGCCCAAAGATGCCACCAGGCTATGTAAAAAACTCCTTCCACTTATTTAAATAATGAATGGTACTAAAAGTTCCACTTATTTAGCCAAGTTGAGGGTATTAAATTGGTTTGAGTTAGAAGTGTGAAATTTATTAATCAGTTCTAAATTCCATAGTTGTCAGGATCCCGATCCTGATCTTAGGATCTTACGATTTTACGATACTGCAAAGCAAAAACGATCCGGATCTTACATAGGATCTTTGCAGGCTTAAGATCTTATAGGATCCCGATCTTTACCATACGATCTTACGATCTAATCCGATTCGATCTTACTTTTCTTGGATTACGAACTAAAAAACTACAAATTTGTGGGTTGTTTGTTTGTAGAATTCAAAAAACAACATGTTAATCTTTTTTAACATTTTATAATCATAATTTAGGACAACATTTATATGAAAAATTAATAGTATTTTATGGTTATAATGTATTAGAATTTGTAGATTTGTATAAAATTACATAAACTATTAAGAAATAACATTAGAGTAGGATCTTAAGATCCCGATTCGATCTTACGATCACGATCTTGCAAAGACGAAAACGATCCTGGGTAGGATCCCGATCTTGACAACCTTGCTAAATTCTATTACAATGAAAAAAAAAAAAAAATGTAACATATTTTTAAGAAAGTTGGATTATGAAGAAAGTTGCATTCATCCTAAGACATTCCTAAGTAAAAATGAATCTTACTTGTCCCAAAACATTCTTAAGTAAAAAAAGCGAAAATTACCGCCTTAGACACTTTTGGTAGTGTTTTACAAAAATGAGACACACGTTTACCAATTTAGACACTAATTTCGTGAGCAGAGGAGACCTAGGGCGGAATGCACATGGTACAATCACACGACAACCCGACAACCATTTAGGCAGCATGGACTCTATAACAAAATAACAAAATGGGTTTTTCTTTGAATTTCTTCTGCAAAGCCTAAAAGAGAAATCCCAACCATAGTACAAGTCATTGTAGTAATACAAGTCTAAGATGTGTATATTTCAAATATGAGATTGAAAGATACACATATTTCATGCTTCATAGTACTCAAAAG
The DNA here is from genome assembly GCA_022545495.1 of Chrysanthemum lavandulifolium. NCBI lineage: Eukaryota > Viridiplantae > Streptophyta > Magnoliopsida > Asterales > Asteraceae > Chrysanthemum > Chrysanthemum lavandulifolium. The sequence goes on along the minus strand of CM040245.1, from coordinate 229,285,587 downwards.
GTCAAGATATAAAACTTCATACATGTAAACCCTAACTTATATTCAAACTCATACTTATTGTGATTCATGACAACATACCAAACGCATCATAAATTTAGTTCTTTAACTTTATCATATACTCACAACCCCACCTCATTAACATCCACATCCACATCCACAACACTTACATTCATTTCGTCCCTTTAATATAAAAGTTTTATCCTTCAATTTCTTCGAACAACTTTGTAGAAGAAAACAAATTAACTAAATGGGATAATTTGAGATCTATTGGTTAAACATAAGTCTAATTGAGTAAATATCTAGTAGGAGATGAGTCTAATTGGGTCTCTCTAAATATTATAAATGAGTCTAATTGAGTACTCCCTCCGTCCCAAATTATATGTCCACTTTCATATTTCACAAAGTTTAAGAAAAGTGGGGCCCATACAATATTAACCAATAAAAATTTATTCTCACCCACATACAAGCATTTTGATTGGTTGAAATTTAAAGTGAACATTAATTTTGGGACAACAAAAAATAGCAAAGTGAACTTATATTTTGAGACAGAAGGAGTATTTGATAGAAAAATGCAATTATATAATAATTATCCAACGGCCTTAGCGGGTCAATCTTTTTCTTTTCTTTTCTTCACTTTTTCATCTTTTACTCAAATAAAACCAAAAAAAAGATTGTTGTCAACCTAACCAAAACCCATATATACCGGACCCATTTACACCCATGCTTTTAGAAAACCAGCTAGACCGTGACCCAAACCCGACCGACCCACCTATTTTGCCACCTTTAAAATTAATATATATTGTAGATTGTCATCCAAAAGAAACATATCAAGAAACCGTTTGGGATAACGAGAAAACAAAACCGAAACCGGATCTTAATAAGCGAGTTTTCAAGTTTTGGGTTCTTTCGGTTTAATTACAAATTAAGCGGATCGCTCGGTTTGTTGATTTCTTGGATTTTAAGAGCACCTTCTATATCGATATATGTCCCATATTTTGTGTACATGACAACTTCATTGTGGCTTTGATCAAAACCCATCTACTTTTAATATGGTTAATATAATGTTTATATTGCTTTAACCTAATAATATCGACAATTTTTTTTTTTGTTTGTAAAGCAATATTAAAGATTTCTCCTTATCTGCTTTGTTTCCTACCAAAAAGATAGGACATATATACTTGAGAAAAGTACCAAGTTAACCCAAAGTTACATATGACATTCATGTATTTTGGTAGCTTCACGAAAGTGCCGTTGGACTATGCTTGTAATTATCAAAAGCCTCACTTGCAATTCTTATACCCAGTGAAGAACAATCGATAACAAAAGAAAAGCGAGAAAAGGACATCATAGACAAGTTTCAACAAGCGAAAGTCAAGATTCTTTGTAAATGTAAATATTTCTTAAAACACATGAAGAGAATTGAACTGATGGTGATCAAGTAAATTCCTTGTTTTCACTATTATATTCACAAGAGGTACCATTCCAACTTAAGCCACTATATATCTACAATTCCTTTTACTTTGGTATAGAGAACAACTTAGCCAAATAATACCATCCAAATAAACTGTTATAACATATTTAAGCATCCATGTTAACAATTTAGCATATAATGACTTATTTATGTTCGAGTTCTCTACATGTCAATTAGATTAGTGAAAATTACCCGTAGCATAAGTACATACTTAGACATTTTAGTTTATGTTTGACTTCTCAAGGAACATATGATAGTTAAGGGAATGCATTCCCAATGACTGCTATGGGTTATATGAGCCAACAGTAGCAATTTAAGGAGTAAAGATGAGCCAAAATGATCATCAAGCACTTGCACTAGCAGTTCATCAATGTGATTGTTACAAACACCATGTTAACCCCTGCATTGGTAAAACTTACATTAGCTTCCCTAGAATTTCATAAATCCTAACTCCACAACTCCTTTGTTAGCTTCCAATAGCTCCACATCTTACACGATAGCCATCATTTTCCTCCTCAACAATCGTTGGAGATAATACAACCATCCGAGTGATCAATAAGAAGAAGTGATTCGGTGTAGGGGCAAATGAAGAATGAACCCCTTTCTCCATAAATCCCAGTTATTGATGTGTTACGAGCATGGCTCATAAACTTGAGTGAAGCAAATTGTTAAGCCCTTCTTTACTGTTTCCATTATAGGTTGTACTCTTCGAATCCCAATAATGTCCTTATTGATGAATCGGTCTCTTAATGGTGAAACGACTTTGTAAAAGATTTCATAACACCACCCTCACGCCCCATTATCCATAGACAATAACCTATTTCCTCGACCTCATTAATGTATGTGGACACAACAATAGACTCACCTAGTTTAGAAATTAACATTATTGGTGAAGATTGGTTTGCTAAACTATTTGGAAGGTGTATCTCTTTAAATTCATGGGTAATCAAATCAAATGACAAGATCAAAATCGAGATCGAGATACACGATCATTAGCGACAATCGTATCATTAGCAACCCAAAAATAAACCTATCTATAGCAACATTAGTGTGCGATCCAAGTCTAATTGATCCACGAGGCGATTGGTACTTGGTATCATCTTCCATGTCTTGGAGCTTGTTGGTGATTTTGCATCACCGATATTATTTAAGTGTAATGGATTAATTTAGGTGACCAATGTGTAATCATGATAAATGTTCAACAAGTCGGGGTTGTGCGGAGTGCACACTTGTATGACGTTATTATGATTGCTATTCGAGCGAAGCCCGAATAATGAGGGTCGAGGCGCGTACCAGCGGCGAGGTCCATATTTAACTATTCGGTTATTTAGTATAAAGTGCTATGTTAAAAGCACTAGAAAATAAAATTTCGGTATTTTGTCCCATATTTAGCTATTCGGTTATTTAGTAGCTGCTATAGCGATTACAACCGCTATGCGATTTTGGTCATATATTTTCGTTTTGGTTACGGTTCATAACTAACAAAGCAGTTCACAAGTTTAAAATCGGGTTTTATCCGATTAGAGATTTCGGTAGAACCACCGAAATACTTCAATCTGATAGTGTTTACACGACTCTCAGATTACTGTGATCATATAATTTCCTAACAGAGCTCAATGTAAATACTCCAACTTGCCTCGTCATGTTATGCGTAGCTATCTTTTGGAAAGACATTCCAACAATAGTTGGATCATAAGTTGAAGGACAAACCCCAAAACCAAAATAAGTAAATCATCAAGGTTGTTGTTGAACACACATGGCACAACAATATGCGGATTTCCTAATTGAGGGTTCAAATAACAAGCATCTTTTTAGATGTTTCTTGTAACCGTACAAACACCACAAGCCACAAGAGCTACCAATTACATTCGAAAATTTTAGCATTTGTTTTATGAGGTCGAAACATTTGAAGCAAAGTCTTGTTGTTGTTGGGGAAAAGTGACATCATCTATACAAAAATATATTTGAACTCAAAAGTACGAACATCTTTGTACCTTAAAAGTAAGCGATGCGGCTTAGTGTCGCGGGAGCCGTAAGCAGCGACAAACTCGGAGGTGTCGATGAAAGACTTCCTTGGTTTGGAAACAGCCCTACATCGTATCAATGACTTGACATCAGGAACTCTTTTGAAGATTTCAGTTTGGATTTCAAAAGGGACGTAGTCTGACATTTTGAGGGTTTCAGAAACAAGTTACTACTGATGGAGTGTGGGATTTGGAGGCGTTGCTTAGAGGGTTTGGTCCTTTTTAAGATACATAACAAGGTGGGCTCATCTACTTATTTGGATTTTTACTTAAAGCCCACAATGAATCCATTAGTTATACTCCATTGCCCACAGTTTTAAGTTTAAACGAACGTAACAAAAAAAAAATAGGTCTTTCGTTTAATAAAAAATAAAATAAAGCGAGATTCTAGTTTTAGATTTCAAGTGCTACAAGAATGATAATGTAAAACTACTCCAAATTTAATAAGATTTTCGGTAACTTTCAAATAGAATTGACAAGAAAGAAGATGTTAGAGTGGGGAAAATTGTTGAAATTTATTGTACGCGATTAAATAAAATAAAGTTTATTGTTAATTCACATAATTATATTGAATAAGATATCTAATTTTATTAGGAAATTCGGTATAAACATAATAAAGATAAATATAAACCCTATACATATTTTATTGTCTAATATTATGTAGTTGCTTTCTAAAATACTTTTTCCGTCTAATAGATATCCATTTTTAAAGTGTCACATAGTTTTAAGAAAGTACTATTTTTTTTTTAACAGAAGAAAGTACTCTAATTGACAAATATCCGTCTTTAGCATTAAAAAAAAAAAAAAAACAAAAAATAATAATGAATGTTGTAATTAAAAGTGAACATTTATGCTCGCTCTCACAACAAAAAATCATGAGTATGAACGCTTCATTTCACGTAAAGTACAAACAATTAAAGTAGTTTAGAATTAAAGTATCTATACTACTTATAATAGAGGAATTCATCTCTCTCCTCATGGTCTTAAAATTAAGACTTACAACATACAAAGCCTATTGTACAATACACAATGCACCATTAATGATCTTTCTCATCAATCTTAATTTTAAGAGTTACAAGTCTTAAAGCTTAATGTACAAAATACAAAGCAATATTAATGTGGTCAAGATATTTAACATAGTCAATTAATTAACTGATCAATAAATGCAATTAATGTAGTTATTAAAACACCCTTTACACAAGAAATACAAATTATCAAGCATATTGTACAACTAACTTAAATACAATTCATGCATTAAATGTCACTAATACAAATAATAAAGCACATTATACAAATATTCAAATGAGGTCGAGCCCAAACGGGCACGGGTCAAATGGGGTCGAGCCCAAACGGGCATGGGCCAACAGGCTCGAGCCGAGCAGACTGCGTGTTAAACAAAATTCTTGATATCCAGTAAATTTATTGTCAAAAAAACATAATAAACTAAAATACATGATTCACGAAAACTTTTACTTGAGGTACCCGTCACATAACGCACGTGTACAATTACATACATGGTGTGTGAGAATAGAAAATTGAAAGTATATAAATCAATTCCTTTTCACAATGTCATGGCCTCATGCTAAAGAGACCATTTTATCATTTATAGGATTACCTATATCAGATTGGTGTTGTGATCCAAAACATGTTTCTTTAAGTTATAGCTCTATAATGTAATGACTCTTAATCATTGCTAGTCCTAGGTTCTTGCCAACTTGAGTTATTTATTATTATATTGCTTTACCGGTTTGATTCGGCGGGACGAAGCTATAATTTTATGTTAAAGGGGCCGAACTTTGTCATAACATAGTTATGTTTAAGCATTATTGTCTTATAATCTGAATACAAACAAACAATCTCGACAATAAGAACTAGAGAAATGATTGGGGTGTTGGGTTTTACTAATCATAACAATTATATAAAAACAAGTAAACATCATCAAAGCATGCGTGAGTAATAGGAATAATACTTGTAAATTAATTAACCGAATTAAAAGTATATGCGTACCTTTTGAGAATCAATGCAATTAGGGTTTATGAAAACCCCAAATTAAGATCAACGACCAAGAAACCCTAAACCCTAATAAATTAGGGTTTATGAATGTCGACCAAAACATATGTCGACCCACCAAGATATGCAAACACAAGTGTATTTGCTCTTCGTTATTGTACACACGTATTAGTAACGAATCAATGAGAAAAGCTAGTTTCTTGAACACAATAGATAAACCAAACACCTTTGTTATGCTCAAGGTCACCGCAAATCCCTTACATGGGGTTTTGCTTTGTCGACCTAAGAACAAAAGGAAGAAAGAAGAAGTTTGGCCTTCTATTGAAATCTAGTGTACCAAAGGATGAATACATGGGAATGTATTTATAGCCTTATGGTAGATGTCAAGATTGCTATAGTATCCGATGTGGGATTCTATAGTTTTCGCCAAACACAAGCCCAAAGAGGATTCCTAAAACCTTCTTTTGACTTGTTAACTTTTCTTCATATCCCGTTGACATTTAATGACCGATAATCAAAACTCGTCAAATATTAAATATCATTAAGTATTTATTTAGTGATCAAATAATTAAATATAACATTTTATATATTAATTATTTATACATTGATTCTCATACGTAATGTGTGCAATCCAGAAGTCTCGAGTTGAATCGGTCATACATATATTAATAATTATCCATAAACCTTTCAGCTCCCACTTGGATATTACTTAATATAGTAATGACATTGGTTAGTCTAGCTTTAACACGCCAATGCCCCGGATCGAATCGAGTATGGTCTCTGGAAAAAACCATTTAATGATTCATCATTTTACTTATCCTTTTGTTACTAATACTACATTAACTATGAATATGGATCAAGTCATTTCATAAGTTAATATTACATTCTCGTTGTATTTGATTTAACAAGATTACCAAATCATCCGAGCGTATTCGAGATAGATCTTGGGTAAGGCCTTACAAACATCTTGCCAATCCTACGAGGGGCCTGTTGTTCCCCGTTCACTATCGTTTAAAAGCAGTTAAGTTTATAAAACAAGTTAAAAGTGAACTATGAGTGAAATTAACATAAAGAAAACACTTTGAATAATTTTCAACGTCATATTCTTATTAGAAATAAATCAACAAAGAATACGTTACCCAAGTACTTATGAATAGCACTTGGGATTGAAATGACAAAGTTGGGTGATTCCTCTCTAAGCTCGGGGCTATGTCCGAGCACAACTCTTAGAGCTCATTGAGCTATCTCAGAACTAAGTTGTATTTGGAGGAGTGAAAAGATGGCTGCGTGTGTGTGTTTTACAATTCACAAGCTTAACCTTTTCACTCCATCTCTTATGCTATTTATACATGTATGGTATTTGACTCTATCCTAAGTGACAACCGACATCATCTGAAGACAAAATCTTGATGTATTTTGTCTGTTCTAAAGACTATTCTTGGTAAGAGACAAGACTACTTTCCTAAGTTCGGTGATGACAGGCACGATCTTTTGCCATTCGAGGAAAGTTGACTTTGGTTGATAAGGACTTAGTCTTATCGATTCAACTTTTCCCGCCTTGTCCGCTCTTTCTTGATCTTTACATTCTTGATCTTCTACTTGAGTTTGTCTTGATGTAAGAAGTTGGAGAGGAATCTTAGGGATTGATGAAGTTATTGTCATCACTCATTGAATCCATCATCTTCTTCTTGACTCGGTCTTCACCCTTTAAGTTCCGCTTCTTGAGTGGAGAGACTCTTTATTGCCTCGTCTTGAGTATCACGAAGGCGACTCACCGAGAGACTATGCACTCGGTGACCATTTGTGTTAACGGATTAAATCGTGGGCTATTTTCTATTCAAATCCTAGATTAAGGGTTTGGGTATTCTTGAACCAACAGTCTCCCCTATTTGGATATACAAATAGCCTATGTGGTTGATCGATTGTAAGTGAGCAAGAGGCTTCTTACACATGAATGTACTAATGAATACAATAAGGAACACCGAGTAAATGAATAAAACATACATCGTTTATTGATCGATTACATAGTTCCTATCACTAGTACAAAAGATAAAACAAATTGATGTCAATCCGGATGGATACCCGGTGCTTCAAGCTTCACTTTCTTGGTGATGAGTGTTTCCTGTCGGGATGGTCTCGATCTTGGTGTTCGGTCTTGATGAACACGGTGTTCATTGGGATTGGATCCGAGAGGCCACAGAAAATAGCTTATCATTACAGCTACTCGGCCGATCAATGTCACTCCATCTTTGAAATCACGGGGTTCCATAGACATCAATGTAGAATAGCCTCTTCGGGCTCTTCAATCACGAACAGTTCACAAAATTAACACCTTTAGGCGGTTCTGTTGCATTCAAGGCCGAGCACTTTGATCTCGGGTTGAAATCAACTCTTTTCCTTTTGCGGTGGAAGCTTATGGTTGAGATCCTTGAGGTGCGAGTCAAAGGCGGTGAATTCTTAGTTGAGTGGTGCTTCCCTCACCTTTCATATCTTTGCTAAGCATCTTCATCGACTCCTTGACCACCTTGTTTTGCTTCTTTCCAATAATCGGACCAAGTTCATCAAGTTCGGTGATCCCAAAGTCACCGAACTTTAAGGATCATGAACCTCAAAGTGTCTTTTGTCATCTCCCCGTAAACATTCATAGCCAATGGTTTGGTGTTGGGAATGATTTTGACATCGATGATTTTTCAGAGAAGCCTTGTTTGGTCATTGTCGATTATATTCTTTGATTACGCTTTGCACGAGAGCTTGATCTTCTTTCTCTTTTCTTCATCTTGAGCTCTCATTGCGACCATTTGAGCGACTGAGCTTCCATGAACTTACATCTGCTGACCCTTTTAAGCTTGCTTGCATCAATTCCCACATTTTGACTTCTTCGGCAATCACTTTGGTCAATGCCTCTTTAGTCTTCTTGTCATCCTCGACTTGTTTGGTTTCCTTTCTTCTTTAGCAAGGTGTTTGGTTAGTTGTTGAGGAGTGAAGAGGTATTCGATGTCACCGATTTTGTAGGAATCCTCTCGTGCTCGATGGTTGTCGGTATGCCTTTGCCCTTGTCTTGTCCCGAGGAGGATGATGCGATGATGGGAGGTGTTGTTGCCATGATTGGTGTTGGGATTGTCGGTGTTGTTGTTGTTGTTGCTTGAGGTGGAAGGATGAGATTGGTACCGCAGACTGGTGTCGATGATGATGATGTTTGAGCGGTGAGGACCGGTGGTGTTTGCTCCCCTCGGTGTGAAGAGGAGTTTCTTGAGATTCTCCCCTCAACTGCTGTTGTAGTAGCATCGGTGAGAGCAAGAGTTGGAGTAGGTCTTGAGGGGACGGAGCGACTTGACCTTTGAAGGCTGATAGATTTCGGTCATCATGGCCTTTATTTCGAGGTATCTGCTTGAAGACCGGTGACCTTTGCATCCAAGTTTGCATGAGATAACTCCAAGGCGGTCATTCGTGGACCAAGATTCCAAGCCATTGAAGGCGAGGCTCGAGTCAAGGTAGCTACACGAGTGTTTAGTGAGTCCATGGTGGTGCAAGAGTCAGGCGAAGTTTGAAGACCACGAACATTCATGAGACTTGAGCATCTCTATAAGGTCGGTGAGCACGGATGAATTCTTGACATATGCTTGATTGCCTCCAAGACTTTGGCATTGAGTGTTGGGTCTTCTTTGGCCGCATCCCCGATTTCATCAATCGTGGTACCTACACCACGAAGATGTCTCGAGGAATTTAGCCATGTTTTCATCGGTCGGTGAATGTTGTCATACATCGATCCCTATGCTCATGAACATTTTCATCAAAACCATGGACTTGACCTTTAGATCGGCATAGCTCGCAGCTGACCTCGGTGTGTTGCTCCCATAATGTGTCGATGACCCCGAATATAGTCTTCTTGATGCTTTGGTGATCCAACGAACGAAGTTGTCTCTCGGTGAGTGGGAGAACATTATCAAATTTGTCAAATTCATCGATGGATGAAGAGGAGTCATCATTGGTGGCTTTCTTTGGTGATTTAGTGTGCTCCTTTGGATCGGTGAGGCTCTTGTTCACTTGAACCTCGGCGTCCATTTCTTCTCCGGTGATAAGATTTCTTCATCACTTCGGCATAGTCATCATCGATTCTAGCATTCGGTAACCTCGACAGATTAACAAGGGGAGTGGAATGGGTTCCATATCGGTGGTGGTATTGATCCCTCTCGAGTCTTTGTCCCCGTGGACCCCTCGGACCTTGGTGGGAGTTTCCGTGTCTTCTGGAGTCGGGATTGGTTTTGGGTTCCGTGATCGGCGGGTTGTTTCTTTCCTCCGAGTCTTTGTCCCCAGTGACCCTCGAGACACCGGTGGGCGTTCCAGTGCCTTTAGCGTAGTCGGTGAATGTTGTATCCCTATCATTGGGTTGTTTGTTTCCCCGAGTCTTTGGGATCGATCGGTGTGCCCTCGGACAAAGGCTTTGATTTGCTAATGTCATCACGGGGCAAAGTGGAAGCGCTCCCCACCGGTAGGTTGTTTGTTTCCCTACGGATCTTGGGAGTAGTAGGTGTGACCAAGGCACCGGCGTGATGTATCGGTGTCCTTCGTTGTCACGGGGTGGTTGTTGCACAGTCGGTGGGTGTCTTTTGGTCTCGGGCCTTTTGTGCCTCTTCTACGGTGCTCACGAAGCCTCGGGGCCCGAGACTTTGGTTTAGTCTTAGTCCCGATCGAGTCTTCCTTTTTCTTTTTAAGAGCGGGGTTTGAGACACTGATCCCTCACAGTTGTTCTGACAACCATATGGGTCATCAATTCGATAGGTGTGACAAGGATGGGTCCTTTTGAAAGTTTGAAGGACTCGGGATGCCGGTAAATTTCAAATTTTCATCACGAGTATAGTTGGCACCCAATGTGATTGTAAAGCACAAGAGACAAACCTAGGATACGAAATATACTTGTCCTAGTTTTGCTCAGTAGCCGTTACAAGATCACGTAAATGATCTCCCTATGTCGACAAAGTGACCCCATTCATCGGGCGGTATGCCATCATCAATGAATAGAGTTTACCTGCTCGGTGGATGAGTGGTTCCAGCCGAGGACACGAATCACAAGCGTGAAAAGGATCCTCCAAGCCACGGGAATGAACTTTTAGTGGTTGGGGTCCTGTCCAAAATGTGGGATCCAAAACGATTTGTTTTAACCCATCCTTCATGTGGAAGGTTCAAGATGGGCGACATAAGCACCTTTGTTGTAATCTAACCTGTTGAAGTGCAAAAGTTTTGTAATCCGGGGTATATTGTTGCCCCATTTAGTGAACACGATGAGATACTTCAGTGGTCTAAGGTTATTCTCATCGATCGAAGGTGTCGGGTCAAAGGCTTTAGATTGCCCAAAACTCCCGAGGTAGTTTGGGTACACCACCGAGGACACTTTACAAAGGCCGTTTTAGTGGGCGGTTGAATAAAAATTTACAATGTCTTTATAGGTTGGGACATTTTCGTGGTATTCAAAATTGCCTATGACATTGTTTGTTTTGAATTCAACGTTTGATAGATCCCCCACCACCGAGAAGCAAGCTGGAGAGATTGTGTTCTAGCCATATCTTTTAAAGAAGTTTTAGGGTTTTAAAAAATGTTTGGCAAGAACAGTTAAAATGTTTAGATCTCTAGTTAGTGATGAAAAACTTTTGTAAATGTTTACAAAAGGTTTTCCAAAAGAGGTTTTGAAGGTTTTTGAGAACACACAAATATTTACGGATTTGAGAAGATTTTGTGAGTTTAATTGCGAAATTGATTTGTGTGTGTTGTTTGTGTAGAAGAAGAGGGTATTTATAGAGTGATAAGAGGGTGTTTTGTGCACAAATGGAAAAACTAAGAGTAGGTTTTTGAAAGACTTTTGAAATTCCCATTTAATGCTACCACCCATTACCCATGTAAAAATCCCGTTTTCAAGGGAGCAGTTGAGGCGCCTGATAAAAGTGCACATTTGCGAAAAAAATATCAATTTGATATTTCTTGTGAGAGGCAATAAATGCCAAGTGGGATGTGAGAAGACAAAGAGACATATATTCCTTTATTAAATTGGCATAGTTACCAACCTAGGACATTAAAGTAAGCGATACTTGGACCATTTAGTTACTCATTCAATGCTCTTTGTCAAGTGTCGGGGACCCCGAATGAGTATTACTCATTCGGTGAGAGGTTTATTTTGATTTTCGGGGAGGATGAACCATGTCGAGAACATCGAGATTGGTTTTCAAATACTTGACTTTCAATGTCAAGCATTCCCATTCGACTTTCGGTCTCTCGAAGGTAGGTTCATCCAAGGGTTTGGTGAAGATATCGGCCAGTTGATATTGATGAGGATGAAATGAAGTTCTATGTCTCCTTTCATTATGTGATCCCCGATGAAGTGATATCGATATCAATGTGTTTGGTTCTTTGGTGGAGGACGGGGTTGTTGGAGATTGCAATTGCACTAGTGTTATCACGGAAGATGGGCACCATTTTGTAATGGATGTCATAGTCACCGAGTTGACTTTTCATCCATAATACATTGGCACTGACATCCGCCGCAGACTACATATTCGTCTTCACCGAGGATATAGCCACCGATTGTTGTTTCTTTGCACTCCAACACACTAGTTTTCCTCCAAGAAATTGACAGGACCACGAGGTACTTTTTCTGTTCATGTTGCACCAAAGATAATCAGTCGAGTAACCCTCGAGATCAAACCCCAGGCATATTGGATAATATAGTCCAAGGTTTGGGGTTCCTTTCGTGTACCGAGTATTCTTTGGCTGCAGTGAGGTGGGATTCTTTGGGATTGGGTGATATCTTGCTATTAAAATGATGAGAATTGTATGTCGGTCTAGTAGCTGTTAGATACATCGGTGAGCCTACAATCCTCCGAAATGAGTTTGATTGATGATTTACCGGTGAGATCGGGTCCAAGGTTGTTAGGTGGAACCATTGGTGTCTTCTTGAGGCATAGTCAAATATCTCATATTTCTTCAAGAGATTTACGGTGTATTTCTCTTGATGATGGATATACCTTTATCGGTTTGCACGATTTGAAGTCCAAGAAAGTAAGTGAGTTCCCCATCATGCTCATTTCAAACTTCTTTGTCATCGGTTTTCAAACTGTTTGCAAAGCTTGTAGTTTGTTGAGCCAAAGATGATGTCATCAACATACACTTGGACTAGTATCACATCTTGTTGGGTTCTATAGACAAACAAGGTGTTGTCTATCTTTCCTCGACAAACTTGTTTTGTATCGAAGGGGAGAGAGTTTCATACCATGCCACAGGAGCTTGTTTAAGTCCATAAAGGGCTTTGTCAAGCTTTGAGACATAGTCGTGGAATTCACTACTCAAGCCCGGAGGTTCTTGAACATACACATCTTCCTTGAGATCACCATTTAAGAATGCACTTTTAACATCCATTTGGTAGACCACGAAGTTCATGTATGTTGCATATGCAAGGAAGATCTGATGGCTTCCATTCTTGCAACAGAGCAAATGTCTCATCATAGTCAATGCCTTCTTGTTGTTGTATCCTTTGGCTACAAGTGCGGCTTTGTTTTTAATGACGGTGCCGTTTTCATCGGCCTTGTTTACGAAAACCCACTTCATTCCTATGACTACTACATCACGAGGACATTTGATCAAGGTCATGACCTTGTTTTTATCAAACTGCTGCAATTCATCTTGCATAGCTTTGGACCCAGTGGGGTGTTTTAGAGCTTCGGTGACACTTTTGGGTTCAATGTCGATAGGTAATCGACATATAGACATTCATTGGTCAACTGCAGTTAGACTAGCACCATGCTTCTAGTAAGCATGCCCTCGGTGGGTTCACCAATGATGTTTACAAGCTCAATGTCCCGAGATCTAGTCCACTTACTTTGTGGTGCGGGATCCGAGCTTGAAGATGTCACCGGAGTTCGAGATGTGAGTTCGGTGCAAGAGCCACAGGATCATTTAGATCATTTGTTGAGATGTTATGATCGGTGAGGATCATGAGTTTCGTGGTCCCGATCATTTGGATCATTGTTACTTATCCCGGTGAGGACGGATCGATTATCAATGAATTCATTGATGGTTGGTTGAGGTAGGTTGTGTGGTAAGACATAATATGAGATGTCAAGATCGACTGATATGAGGAATTGAGTTCATTATTGTACTCATCAGAGGATATCTTGATGAATTATCAATTCCTATTTCCTCCACCGAGGTGTTGGTGAACTTGATGCTTTCAAGACTTTCATCAAAGGTGACATGAAAGGTTTCCTCAACTTGTTGTCTCCTTGTGTTAAAAACCACAAGGCTTTGGAGATCGGTGAGTAGCCTAAAAGTATCCATCATCGACTTCGCATCAAACTTGCCTAGATGATCCTTGTGATTGCGAATGAACACGGGACATCCAAACACATGAAAATAGGCGATGTCCGAAGTCTACCTTTGAAGATCTCATATGGGGTTTTATTATGTCTTTTGACAATGATTGACCTGTTTGAGTGTAATGCGGTCTTGACCGCTTGATCGAAATGTTTTGAGAGGGTGAGCCATTTAACATAGTTCTAGCACCTCAATGAGAGTTCTGCTTTTCCTTTCAAAGAACCCCATTTTGTTCGGGGTATAAGGAGATGAGAAATTTTGAGAAATTCCTTTTCATCACGAAACTCTCAAGTTCTTGATTTACGAACTTCGGCCCATTGTCGATTCGATTTGTTTGACAAGAATGTCATTATGGTTTTCAATCTTCACGATGAATGACATTATTGCATCACCGCTCGACTCTTTTTAGAAAGAAAGTATACCCAAGTGTATCTTGAGAATTCATCAACAATGACAAGAGTATACTTTCATCTTTGGATTGATCGGGACCGACAGTCCAAGCGGATCCATGTGCAGGAGGTGAAGGCGACTTTGATGGAGAAATTTTGTTTTGTTTTGAATGATGCTCGTGGTGTTTACCCTTTTCACAGGCGAGCATGGTTTGTCTTTGCAAAGACCGGTGATGGTAAGCCAAGGACCTTGTTTTGTTTTGCCAAATTTTGAGGTTTTGAAGTTCGGTGTGAGAGTCTCTTATGCCATAGCCAATTGATAGTGTCGGTGGCTTTGGCAAAGAGACACGTTCCATCTTGGGAGAGTTGACATGTCAAGCACATAAACATCGCTCTCCTAGGAGCTATCAACACAACTTCCTTGTTGGCATTAAAATGGTACCTTGTTTATCATTGAATTGTACAATGAATTTTGCATCACATAGTTGACCGACAATCGATGAGATTGTATTTGAGACCGTTGACATAGGCTATTCTAGAAAACTATTCCATTGCGGTTCATTGAACCATAACCTTGAGTGGGACATGATGAGTTATCACCAAATACTACCTTGGGTCCTGGTTCCTTTACATACTTGTGCAGATATTCTTTCACACCGGTCATGCTTCTTGAGCATCCACTTTGTCTAGATGCCAAATAGGCTCCTGGCATGTCTCGCACAAGTAGTAAAGCTAATTAGTTTCTTCGTGACCCACTTACTAGTGGGCTTGGATCTCAAGGTCTCTTTGAAATTTGCAATCGACTCATGGTCGGTGGTTGTGTGCAAGGTGCTACCACGTGTTTTGCACTTAGAGGTCGAGGATGACTCGAGACTCTAGGTTGTTTGGAATTTCTCCTTGCATGAATGATCTTGTCATGTTGGGATGTCTCATGAGTGGATTATCGCATATATCAAGCATGTATTCATGAGACAATCATCCGATGATGATCATTGAACCCGCAGTGAGACGAGAGAGGAAAAGGTTTTGCTCTATTCTTTGGGGCGCTTTGGAGGATGAAGCATACCGATGACCAACTATGGTATAGTTTGCATGATCGACATACGTAGATGATCGCGAGCCTGTGATCATCCTTTTGCGAATCATGCAAAAAGGATTCTATAGCGATTGTCGATGTTATGGGTGGTGTAATGACATTTCACACTTTTGTTTATTTTGGAGGTTGACTTAGACTTTGAGGAACGGAGGAAGGCGACTTTGTCTCCTTGATTGGTTCGGGGACCTTTTCAATAGATTCCATTTTTTCAAGAAGCTTCCTCACAAGTTCGATCAATTGTTGTATTTGGTCGCCGGTGGGGACGAGAGGATGATGAAGTCTCGGCGAGAGTAGACTCTTGTTGGATTAGTTTTGCTTGTCTTTGAAGGATGGTTCTACCACGCCCGGACCTTTCTTTTGGTGAATGAGGATTGAATTGTAGTGGAGTAAGCTCGAGCTTGGGCAAGACCTCGAAGAGGTTTCGGTGGTGGGCGGTGTTGTGATTACGCCGGACTCGAGAGATGTGTTGATACCACTGGGCACATCCGGGAGTCCAACATGCTCTTTAGAGCTTGACTTTCGTGCTCTAGAATCTTTCCGAATCGAAGTTTGGAAGCTTACTCTCGGGATTAACTCGTTCAATCCATTCCTTGGAATTTGAATCACCCAACATACTTGTAATCATGCCACCGTGACACAAATGGCTTAGGAGGCGGTCTTTGTTGAGAGAGTCGGGAGATGATCTTCACCTATGACTCTCTTCTTGCTGCCATCGGGGCACCCACAACATCAAAGACCACAGGATTCTTAGCGGTCCAACTCTTAAGAATATCATTTGCCTTTTTAAGTTCATCTTGAAGATTTCGATTTCTTTTAACTAGTTCATTGTTTTGAATTTGCAAAGTGATGACCTCAAGCTTAGCTTGTTTTAAAATGAGCAATTCATCCCTACACTTATTCAATTCAAAACTTAACTTGTTGTACTTAGAAAAAGATTCGGTCTTTGCTCTTCTACAAACTTAAGGTCAACATTTAGATAATTCATATAAGATCGCCAATCGTAGTCATCATCCATAGAAAGTAAAGTGTTTACCTTCTTCATTGTGATGTTGACCCATTCCCGCTCCTAGCATGATTCTTTCCAACAAAGAAGCTTGTCTTCTTCTCGAGAGAGCCATTAGAGCGACGTGTACCATTTCATCATCCGATGAGATTGGCTCTTCATCGATCAAAGGTTTCAAAGAACAAGGCCTTTGTTCTTCCCTGCATGCATTGAACATTTTTGTTGTTTACGAGGGATGGCCTCAAGCAATGCAAGCTTAGCTTTTGCTTTCTTGTACTTAGCTTCATAATCAATGGTTTTGTTAAGATCGATTTGTTTTGAACATTTTGATGAGGCGATAGATTTTGGTTGAAATTTGCTAAAGCACAAGACCGATTAGATCACGATGGTTTGTAAGAGGTTCGAAATTGTTTTGAAAAGCAGTCTTTTGCAAAATGGCCTCTTTTATGACACTTATAACATTCGGTGTCTTGATTGCTTTAGCAGTTGAAAAACCTTTGTTTCTTTTATAAACCTTCGAGAGTTAGCGAGAGTGCCCTTTCTAAAATTCAAAGATTCGGTCACTTAGGTACTCCTCACTTGATCTCTCATCGGGCTCATCATCGAGTTTTCTTGGAAATCTTGAACTACATTGTTTGAAAAGAAAGGTTGATATTGGTGATGATGTAGTGGTGGGGACTTCTTGACTTCGATACTTCTTTAAGTCGGGTATCGTCGTTGATGAGGTTTTCCTCATAGACAAATTTCCATAAATTCGTGAAGCTCAAGATTTTGGATGCGATTGGCATTCACGAGTCCCCGAGAGAAATTCAACCACTTCTCGTGGAGACTGTTTACAAAACCAACATTGATTTCATGCTTAGACAACTTAACACCATCATTTGAAAGTTCATTTAAAGAGTTTTGTATCGGTGTAAGTTTGAGAGAGTTTCGAGTCCTTAGCCACGAAGGTGTTATACTCAAGTTTCGTGTCCATTATCCTGTTTTCCTTGGTATCGGATGGTCCTTCATGACTATGAACTAGGTCATCGGGTTTGCTTAGCAAGATACTACGACTAATACGAGACTCCATAATATCGTCGGAAGACAAGATATTATGATACTTTTGAGTCTTTGGTCTGGTTGACCACTCTCCTTTCATCTTGGTCCACCGAGCTTGTGTTTGGGCAACCCTTGATCTTTGGGACAAATGGACCTTCATTTATGCACTTGACATAATAAGGTTCCATCCCAATCAAATAGCAAAGCATTCGCTTTTTCCATTTGTTGAATTTGCCAACTTCAAGTCTAGGGCAACCTTGGTGAATAAGCTCCACCCTTTTATCGACTAGTTGGGGTACATCAATTTCACCATTTAGGATCCTAATTTAAAACTTTTGAGCGGCTTAAAACGAGTTTTATAATGAACACGGCTCTGAAACCACTTGTTGTTCCCGCTCACTATCGTTTAAAAGCAGATTAAGTTTATAAAACAAGTTAAAAGTGAACTATGGTGAAATTAACATAAAGAAAACACATTTGAATAATTTTCAACGTCATATTCTTATTAGAAATAAATCAACAAAGAATACGTTACCCAAGTACTTGGAATAGCACTTGGGATTGAAATGACAAAGTTGGGTGATTCCTCTCCGAGCTCGGGCTATGTCCGAGCACAACTCTTAGAGCTCATTTGAGCTATCTCAGAACTAAGTTGTATTTGGAGGGTGAAAAGATGGCTGCGTGTGTGTGTTTTACAATTCACAAGCTTAACCTTTTCACTCCATCTCTTATGCTATTTATACATGTATGGTATTTGACTCTATCCTAAGTGACAACCGACATCATACGAAGACAAAATCTTGATGTATTTTGTCTCATTTTAAAGACTATTCTTGGTAAGAGACAAGACTACTTTCCTAAGTTCGGTGATGACACCGAGCCCGATCTTTTGCCATTCAGGGAAAGTTGACTTTGGTTGATAAGGACTTCGCCTTATCGATTCAACTTTTCCGCCTTGTCCCGCTCTTTCTTCGTCTTTACATTCTTCGCCTTCTACTTGTTTGTCTTGATGTAAGAAGTTGGAGAGGAATCTTAGGGATTCATGAAGTTATTGTCATCACCACTTGAATCCATCATCTTCTTCTTGACTCGCCTTCACCCTTTAAGTTCCGCCCATCGAGTGGAGAGACTCTTTATTGCCTCGCATCGAGTATCACGAAGACGACTCACCGAGAGACTATGCACTCGGTGACTGTTTTGTTAACGGATTAAATACGTGGGCTATTTTCTATTCAAATCCTAGATTAAGGGGTTTGGGTATTTATCGAACCCAACAGCCCAAATATAGTATTATGCTTTGAAACAAATTCAAAGGAACAAATTCTCTTGACTACAAACATAACTCATGAACTTTGTAACACTTCCGAAAATAGCCCTTATAACTACCGCCACGGATAGCGTTAGACTATCTTACACAAATGCACCGCATTCATATCGCTTATCCGGTATCTCAAGTCCGAGGATAAACACTTCATGATATACTTAATGACAAAGATCCATAAAGTATCATCATGTAAAGTTGGGATCATCCTATATTCAATTCATTGAATATCATGTAATTTGGCATGTCCCACGCATCAATATACTTAAAGTATATTCTACCAAAACTCAGATTTGTCTTAATTCAATGACATTCCCACATCATTGATCGACAACGGACTTTTAGAATAACATAAGTTATTCACGGATTAAACATGCAAATATAAGATATAATATTAAGAAAATGAAAATAAACATAACCAATATTTTAGTTCATTTATATAATATTTGTTCAAAACATCCCTTATCCAAATACTAAATAGATCAATGCATGATAATATTGGTTAATGAATTATGCATCAAGTAATGACAATCATACTTGTTGACAAGGCATAATTTCAACTAACTTTGATCTATCGGAATTTTGAGAATACTTAGTTCAAGAATTCAACTAGTGAAGTTCTTGTATGTGTGCATTCAAAATATCTTGATATTGCCACATAATATTTCATAAAATGTGTGACATCCTCAACCACCAATTTATGACAATCAAACTTTCAAACATTTTAAAGTTTAAAGTATTCTTATTCTTTAATGTATAATGCAACTATGCTCTTTGTTGAGCACAACTAGTTCGCATGGCCATCAACAAGGATGAAATCCTCCCATGACTAGTATTGAGTGTCATCTCAATTAAACCAGCATCATTGTATACAAACAACAATATGCTCTTTAAAAATTTCGTAAACTTCAATATCTACAGTGTAATGTTTGATGCCTTCAAACTTTCAAGTTTGTTAGCTATGACAATTTCACAACAATTGTTGTATTGCTCATCCATAGAATTTTGAGAGCAAATCCAGGCTGAGGAATGTAATTCTAGATTCAAACATATTCCATTAGAATATTCATTACACTAGTTATCTTATAACTTCATTAGATATCAATGTTGTCAAATCATCTTGCATTCAAGCAATCAAGCATGATACAACAATAACATGATGTACATGAAAAATCCATATGTCAAACAAAGATTTAATTCATGTTCTACATATCCATTTCCAAATGATATATCATATTCTATTAGACTCATTTATTCATCCGCACATGTTTATTAATAATAAATATATATTCCAAGGTTGTATGTCTTATTGTCAAAATCTTTCATGTGAAGTTCCATTCCAAATTAAACTAACATTTATCTTAGATGGAATGTTACTACCCACAACATATAAGATTTAAAGAAAATAAACATAATACTCCCACTAGCTTTCAGGAATACTTAGAAATTATCTTATTTTAATTTAAAACCAAAACATGGATTTAATATTTAAACATAAGAATCATCTCCTAGATGCATGCATATATCCATTCATGGATTCTTGCAGTTTGTACATTTTCAAAGATTATGTGAATTCATAAAACTCATTTGCATTACTTATCGTCCTCGCAAAAGCAATCACACAAGAAAGAGTTTTAATATTCAATTGTCATTTTTCATATTAATGAAAATAAGTATGACAATTATAATCATTATATATTTAATGTGCTAAGGAAAGAATATTCAATCACAGTTAATTGCTTAAGTGTGATTAATAATCTATTCACAAGTCATGCATTAAACATATGTACAATATTGTCCATATGATTTCTACACAAAGATTTAAACCACTAGGGTTTTCCTTCTTTTGAAGAAACTCATCTTTATTAAGATAAACCAAGTTTCCAAAGTTGATTACCTTTTTGGACAACATCTTAACATTCATAGTATGAATAATTTACCACAATTCAATATTAGGTAATATATCATTATGATTAACAGGTTTACCATGATCCTGTAATTCATATTTTTCATCATATCAAATATCTGAGATATCCTTGCGGATCTATGAATGAGAATTCCACCATCTTGAGGTCTATCAGATTTGACCTCATCATGATATTCACTAGTATGTTTTAGAAGATTATGTGTTTTGTAATTGTAATTTAATCTCTTCAAGATCTAAACAAAACTCCCACTTGCTTTTGTAATTTAAAGACTATCTATAAATACTTTAGCAATTAGAACAACACTAAATTGTTTTCTTTTGGGATATTACAAATCACATTAACAGTTCGTAAATCTTGTTCATTAATAACCTACTCCATAAGTAGTTTTAACAAATCAAAACTTCAATATAAGACTCAATGTGATTCATCACATTCCATACTAAAATGGTGTCTTATTAATCTTCTAGGTTTGAGTTTTATTAACTATATCCAATCAATACTCAATTTCCTAACCTTGATAGCTTTTGGAAGAAAAGAAAATATAGTTATCTTGAATCAAACAATATAACAAATGTTTGATTCTTCTAACTGAACATTCCATATACATACAGTATTTCATTAGAATTAATATTGTAAGACAATCTAACAATATGTAAGATAAACTTATTCCATTTGGCTTACCTATTTACCAACTAAGTCAACTTAATGGTATAATAGAATATTCAAGCCAATTGCATGTTTTATAACATGAGTATTCTTTGACCAAGTCAAAAGACATAACAGTTATAATATCTTACTTTATATTATAAGTCTTTGTAATAATGAAAAGACTTCATGTTTGTGATTTTACAAAGAAACACATAACCATGTATAATTTAAAGTTATCATGAACACCACAGATGGTTTCAATTAATTAATTTTCAAGTTAATATACTACTCCATCTATTTATGTCATTCTAAAAATACATAAATATTCAAGATAGTATTAAATTACTTTATTTATTTATGTCATTCCATGAAGTGTCCAACTTAAGAAACTGTAAAAACATCCACGCCCGATCCCACAACAAGTGGAGATTTACCTTGAGATTACAATCTAGCCAAGATCTCACTTAACCTAAAATGTAACTTCAAGTGTTTCTATAATTTGAATGACATAAGACATAAAAGTCGTCTATGTTATAATCTTGACACATGTTCTTTAAGCAAGACAATCTTATTAGAAAGTTAATCTCTTACCTTACGATCAAGAGAATCCATTAATCATATTTGTATGTGTTGTTCTTATGCACACAATAAATGCTTCTCCCACTTGTGCATAGAACAACACCATATAGCACACAAACAACACGACTTGCATTTTGTTTATGTGAACAATATGATAGTGTCATAGATATATAATCATTACAAGTAGATGTAGGAGCACTTAATTATCAAGGAAACGTTCACGACTATCCTTGAGAATATGAATGTCTACATTTTTGAACGTAATGTATTATTTCAAGAAAATCTAGAAATAATCTGAGTTACTACCAAGATGACAAATCTTGTAACTCCCACTGAATTAGACAACTTTACAATAATGTCTTATTCAATAATACACCATACTCCCACTGGATTTGACAACATTATAAGTGTTTCATTAACCAGTGAAAATAGCGTGCTATTACGTTGCTACCCCTTTGTAATACCATTCGTAACAATTACTTAGGTACTAAAAGAGTGTATTCTACTCTGTAGATGATGAATCATCCATCATACTATTAACTTGAAAAATTGAGCATGCAATTTCTTCCTTAATAGGTCTACTATCCCCACAATGGCGTGTAGCACCTTTAATTGGTCAAAGCAAAACAACTAGATACAATATACTAGTTTGTCTTTTACCAATTTTATGTAATTAGTCTAGCTTCTAATTTCATAGCTCATAAAATGTCAAACATGTTTTCTAGTTGACCAAAATGTCATATAAGAATTCAATCACCAACAGAGGGTAATGAAATCTCTTAAGGAAAACATGGTGTGCAATTTTCTTAACTATTAAAGTTGCTATGAGTTATATTAGAATTTAGACAATTCTAATGTTCCTATCACACCTTTCTCAATCATGAAAAGGAATAGGATTGAGTCTCACTCTTCTTCCATGGAAAAGAGTTTATGTTTGTCTTTTAGTAAATTTTTCTTGATCAAACATTTGTTTGAAAACAAAACTAGATCAATTTACCAAAGCCCAAACTACGTTTACGGTTTAATGTTGCATTAATACAATCAAAAGAATTAACAAAATTCAATTTTTAGTATTTTTGATAATTAAATCTTTCAAGAAAATAAAATACCCTTTAGGTTAATATTCATATTAACCATAGAATTTTCCTTGAATCTAGGACCCTCATTATCATAGTTTCACCACATCGGTTGATCTCGCTAGTGATGAAAGTATAGAATAGGTAATTGTCGAAGAACAATAATTGACAAACAAGTTTTCAATTCCTAGTAAATATGGGATTTACAATTTTGCCAAAACAATTAATGCAAAATGTAAGCATGTTTTATCCCATCTTATGCCTTAAGTTATAGATCTCACTAACTAACTTAATTAAGTTGTCTAATTTAGAAACCGCAAATTATTGTCGAGGTCTCACACAACATAAAGATTCACCTTGTTATTGTAATCTAGCTCAAGGTCTCACATAACTAAATTACAACTTCAAGTGTTTCATATCGTTAGATGGCATAAACTTAAATTTTAAAGGGTACAATTTTGATGTGTAATCAAAACTTATGTATAAAGAAGCATGCATACAACTTTATAACACAAAATTTTCGAAAAACTTACTTGTATTTTAATTGCTAAGATTAAATTCTACAAAGTTTTAATCGATGCGTTGAGAAACTTACAACTTTGCATTAAGATACTTCGTACATAGAATGGTTATACTAGGTAGCTCCAATCGAACTCACATAGGCGAGGACTGTAAGTACCAAGCATAACCTTAGACATCCTTTCGTGTGACTATGCGCACTTCTTTTAACCCCTTTTAGTTTGTTCTAGTGGGTGAGCCGTTCTAACCATTTAGTACACTCGCATCAATCGATTAAAAGTTCAAGATTTAATACTTAGAAAACAAATCAAATTTTCGCCATTATTTAGTCCATTTAATTTTCTATTCTCAAAAAAACCCTTTTGCTTACTAACATGTCATACAATATAAACAAAAGGCATTTTAATAAAATTAAAAGGAACTCAAATAATATACATATAACTTAACAATTAACATATGTAAAAACAATTAGCCACATGCATAATTATTTCGATAAAACCTAATAAACAATTCTAGGCGTAAAAAATGCATACATCAACTAGGGCTTTCAACTACAAGGTAGATGAGCCACATACATCGACAAGTCGATTGCGTAAGCCAAAGTCAATAATATACCAAATAGCACATACCTAATTTTTATTAGTATAATTGAGGTCTTCCCCAATTCAATAATTATCAAATAAATAAACATGCGTATATCACTAAACGATTTATCAAAACAATAATCCATGGCAAAACATGCATGTTCCACCATGAATTCCTCATAACAATTATAATCCCAAGATACGCATATAATCATGGCACATAACAATTATTCATGAAAACCACATAAAATATACATGCAATCCTAGGGTTTCTACAAGTTTTACAAAAAATAAAACCTAATTAAACAATTAATGGGTAATCGACCCAATTAATAAAAAATTAGAGTTCCAATTTTCAAAACCCTAGAAACCATAGAAGCATATAATAATCATAAAGATTCAATTTTTATGTGTTTCGGTAATTAATTACAACATATTAACGGCTCTGATACCACTGTTGGGTTTTACTAATCATAACAATTATATAAAACAAGTAAACATCATCAAAGCATGCAGCGGAAGTAATAGGAATAATACTTGTAAATTAATTAACCGAATTAAAAGTATATGCGTACCTTTTGCGAATCAATGCAATTAGGGTTTATGAAAGCCCCAAATTAAGATCAACGACCAAGAAACCCTAAACCCTAATAAATTAGGGTTTATGAATGTCGACCAAAACATATGTCGACCCACCAAGATATGCAAACACAAGTGTATTTGCTCTTCGTTCTTGTACACACGTATTAGTAACGAATCAATGAGAAAAGCTAGTTTCTTGAACACAATAGATAAACCAAACACCTTTGTTATGCTCAAGGTCACTCACAAATCCCTTACATGGGGTTTTGCTTTGTCGACCTAAGAACAAAAGGGAAGAAAGAAGAAGTTTGGCCTTCTATTGAAATCTAGTGTACCAAAGGATGAATACATGGGAATGTATTTATAGCCTTATGATAGATGTCAAGATTGCTATAGTATCCGATGTGGGATTCTATAGTTTTCGGCCAAACACAAGCCCAAAAGAGGATTCCTAAAACCTTTTCTTGACTTGTTAACTTTTCTTCATATCCCGTTGACATTTAATGACTGATAATCAAAACTTGTCAAATATTAAATATCATTAAGTATTTATTTCGTGATCAATTAAATATAACATTTTATATATTAATTATTTATACATTGATTCTCATACGTAATGTGTGCAATCCCGAAGTCTCGAGTTCGAATCCGGTCATACATATATTAATAATTATCCATAAACCTTTCATGGGGTGACTAAATGTATGCCTAAAACTGGGTGGCAGCATTCTGTTTGTTGCATATGAGGGAGTCACGGCTTCACAAACCAATAAGTAAATGCCACATAATCTTAGGCACAAAATTAGGCATATTTAGGCACTCCAATCATTTCTCTAATAACTATACATATCATAAATAAGATCATCAAATAAAAATTACAAACTAATCTTAACAGTTAGTGTCAAAAAGTAAAGAAAACCCTGAACAAACAAAATATGTGTGGGTCGTTCAATATATTATGTCTTGTTTACTTATATACGGAGTAGTAACTTATTAACATGTATGTTGGCTATACGACATATTTTATACTTAAAATTTTAAGACGTTAGGGACGCGGAGGGTCTTTTGGGTCAGCTCCAGAAAATAAGGATTAGGAGAGGAGTGGCTGAGAGTGTAAGTTGAACGTGGAATATGACAGAAGAGGAGATGGTATTGGAGGTTCGGGAGTCGGTAATGAAGGATCAGAAAGGAGATTTAATAACCCGAATAGTGGTGGATGGTATAGAAATGAAGGGAATAGGTTTAACCGTGATAGCCGACGATTTGTAGATGTAGTAAATGGTGGACGGAGAGGTCAACAAAGATAAAGCGGTGAACGGGTCATGGGGACAGGAAACTAACAAGGAAAAAGTTGATACAGTCATGGATAATCAGGGATTGGGAAGGATCATCGAGGTCGAAGACAAATACGTTAATAGTGAGTTACTTGGCAGAAGTGTGGTGGCGGAGGTTAAGTCAATGTGTTCCCTCTCGAAACTACCGGTATTGTGTGAGGAACAAGGACTTTGTAAGATTGAAGTGAAGTTGTTGGGAGGACTTGAAGTTATGGTGGTGATGGAGAAGGAATAAGTGGCTTTTAATGTCCTAGAGGATAACGATCATGGACTAAGGAGGTGGATGCGCAAACTAGGGAGAGGCGACAACTTCCATAAGATGGTGGGGAGGATTACATGGATCAACATATTGGGGTTGCCTATCACTTGCTCGGATGAAAACATGCTAAAAAAAAATAGCGGCTTTGCACGGGACGGTATTAGGGTTGCAAAATTGTAGGCCAGAAGGTAACCAAAACATAATTTATGCTAGGGTCGATATCCATGCGATTAACAAGGGCTTGATAAAGGAAGAACTTAGCATCAATGTATGAGGGAAAATACATAGAGCAAGTGGTGTGGAGGAAGTTATAGACATCACCGTTATATCACATCAAGAAGGTAACAATTAAGCACATAAATACTTATTTAGCCATTTTAATTTATGTTTGAATTCTCTAAGGCGAATAGATGGTTAAGAGAGTGCATTCCAATAACTGTAGTGGGTTACTCGAACCAATAGTCACAATTAAGTGAGTAAAGATGAGCCAAATGATGATCAAGCACTCACACTTGCAGTTACATCAATGTGCATCAGTAACCCCATTTATTGGTAAAACTTACATTAGCTTCGGTAGAATTTCATAAATCCTAGTTCCACAAATCCAAAGATCATTGATGTAATTGTAAGCTTCCAAAACTTGTCAATCCTAGCTCCACATCTTGCACCATAGCCATCATTTTCTCCCTCAATAATCGTAGGAAATAATACAACCCGAGTGGTCCGCAAGAAGCAATGTTTCCTTGTAAGGGCAAATGAAGAATGAATCATTTTTTTCCATAAATCCCAAGATCATTGATGTGTTCTGAGCATGGTTCGTAAAATTCGAGTGCAGCAAATTGTTTGCCCTTCTTTATCGTTTCCATTATAGGTTCGCCACTCTTCCTAAATCCCAATAATCTCCTTACTGATGAATCAGGTGTGTTAATGGTGAATAGCTTTGTAAGAGATGTCATAACACCCCTCCCCCCCATCATCCATACGCCATATACTGGTCCATTCACCTCATTAGTGTATCCAGACACAACAAGAGATTCATTTAGCTTAGAAATGGAGCTTGTTAATAGTGGAACCTGGTTTGCTATACTAACCGGGAGGTGTACCTCTTTAAAATCATGGGTAATGAAATCAAATGACAAGATCAAACTCTTATACTGAGATACACCATCATT
The DNA here is from genome assembly GCA_022545495.1 of Chrysanthemum lavandulifolium. Lineage (NCBI taxonomy): Eukaryota > Viridiplantae > Streptophyta > Magnoliopsida > Asterales > Asteraceae > Chrysanthemum > Chrysanthemum lavandulifolium. Next base: position 229,258,193 of record CM040245.1, on the reverse strand, counting down.
ACCAACAATCCTATCGAAAGCAACCCAAAAAATAAACCTATCTATAGCAACTTGAGTTGTCGGTCTAAGCCTAATTGATATTCACGAGGCACATTGGTACTTTGTATCATCTTCCAAGTCTTGGAGCTCAATGTAAACATTCCAACTTGCCACTTATCCATGTCTTTCTTTTCTAAATACCTATACGACATTACAACAATAATCGGATCATAAGTTGAAGGACAAACCCCAAAACGAAAATAACTCGTTTTATTAGAGGAGCTGGTGATGAGCACAAAAGGCACAACAATACCAACGGATTTCCTGATTGAGGGGTTCCAAATAACAACCATCTCTCTTTCCGAGCTGTTGTAACCGCGCAAACACCACAAACCACAAGAGCTACCAATTACTTTGGACTACTGACGACGAAAAATCCATGTTATGGTTCCATACGATGTTTTTGGACAAGTTTAGGGACCAACGGTGTATTTCAGTCTTAAATTTATAACCCGAAGAGAGGAAAAAGGGCGCTGTCATCTATATCTCGACCAGTTTCCCGAGGTGAATAGTATAACAATTTTCAAAACATACATGTAATTATTAGAAATATTAACTTTTTTATGGTAAGAATGCATGGAGGATAACTAACAAAAGACAACAAATTCAGATAAAACAAGTATATATTTTGATAATTTCTTCTGATACAAGATTCCCAAACAAATCAGCTCTTGTAGTCATGATCATAAACTTTAGCCATGAGTTGGAGTGCATTCTTCTTATGTGTTACAGCGCCAGGAGATTTTAAAGTATCAATTTCGTGTGCTCCCGCAGGTGATTCCCAATCAAACGAGTAAATAAGGTTCGAAAGAGTCATTTCCATTGTTACAGCCGCCATCGATATCCCAGGACAAATTCTACGACCAGACCCAAATGGGATCAACTCAAAATCTGTCCCTTTGTAATCAATACTACTGCGCATGAACCTTTCTGGCTCGAACTCTTCAGGTCTTTCCCAGCAATTTGGGTCTCGTCCTACAGCCCATGCGTTCACGTAGACTAAAGTCTTCTTGGGTATCTCGTATCCATTTATTACACACCGATCTATTGCTTCTCGTGGGACTAATAGTGGCGCAACTGGATACAGTCTAAGTGTCTCTTTGATTACTGCTTTTAGATATTTGAGCTTGTCAAGATCATCTTCGTGCACTTTTCCTTTGTTCCCGATCACATTTCTCACTTCTTGTTGAAGTTTCTTTAGAGACTCCGGGTTCTTTATAAGCAACACCATCGCCCACACCACAGTCGCAGCACTTGTGTCTGTTCCCCCTAATAGAATATTCTGGGTAGCTCAAGATAGTTAAGGCATATAATAAAATAGATCTAGACTGTATTCAGAATTATGGATTAGTGAAATGTAAGTCACTCACCATGAGCACTGCTTTAATGTGATCAAAAGTGAGATTGACTGAGGAATCTGGATCGTGCTTGAGGTTTAGCAAAATATCAACCATGTCTTCTTGCATTATGTTCGCTCTGTCTGGATTCAAATGTTCATCGATGAGTTGTTGATAGAACTCATCCATGTCTTTGACATTCTTTTTAAGCCTAGCAATGCTTCCGTTGAGTTTATCAAGCCACCCCATGAACGGAAAATTGTCTGTGAAATAAAAGTGGACAAGCAAAGCCTGACACTCTAACAGATTCTTTTGAAATCGTATGACTTCTTGCTGTTCGTCAGCGTATGCAGCCGTTCTCTTCCCAAAAGCCACTCTAGAAATGATGTTACTCGTGAGAATCATTACAGTTTCACTCAAGTTCACTACTTGTTTAGTTAAACTTTGAGTCTTTATGGTATCAATCATGTTAAAAATCTCTTCCTCACGAACCCCACGAAACGAGTTAACATGTTTCACTGAGAAGAGATTAAGCATGCAAATCTTTCTCATTTTTCTCCAATACTCGCTGTAGGGTGAAAAAGCTATATCTTTGTTATCGTATGAAATCGTCCGCAGGCCTGTTAACACAGGTCTTGTGCAGAAGTTCAAATCATTTGTTTTCATTACTTCTTTGGCCATTTCAGCAGAAGAAACTATCAGGGTCTGAACCATACCAAGGCGAATGGACATTAAAGGGCCATAACGTTTTGAAAGACGCCATAAGTGGTCAGAGAGGTCAGACATATCTAGCTGATGCAGGTTTCCTATTATAGGAAGCCCGGGAGGTCCGGGTGGTAGTGGAAGGAGGGTTTTTGACATAAAGCTTCTAAGTATCGAGATAAGGTAAAGGAAGAAGAGAACGAGAGCCGATAGTGTGACCATAAATGGAGCCATTGTTAGAAATGAGCCCATGCTATCTTGGTGTGTCTCTCTTATATAGTAGATAAAATGAGACCACAGACTACAAAATCTTTCATGTGTGGCCTTTGTATTTATTGTACACAAATACGTATAATGTACACCACACAATTGACTGAGCAAAATATATATCCTAGATAAGTTGATTTCAAGTTTGTACCAATCATAATAAAGGTTGAAGATAACGAGAATATCTGTGGTCCATCGCCATTTTTCGTGCCCATGCATTATCGTTTTCCTTGGACCTTCGTTCATCTTTAACGCTCATTAGATACAACTAGTAGGATACCCGCGCACAACTGCGGTAACAAAAAATATTTACAGGTGGCAAGGTTTTATGTATTAATTGTTACTGAAGTATATGACACTTTTTTTTTGGTAACTTAATGTATGCCCAAAAGTTTGTGTTATTTTTTTCAGTTTGCTACTTTGCATCACTCCAAGCAAAGCCTTGGCAAAACATTTTGGACCTAAAACAATGCATACAAGACATAAGTGACGACACTACATCTGACAAAACCAAATGAGACCAAATTTTTTACATATGTATGCAAGTCTAGTCTATGATGATTTCACAACATGTGGCTCAATTTCTTAAATTTTGAGCGGAAAATGTGTTAAATGCAACATGTATCTCACATTCTCACTTAACAAGCTTATCCTCGTGATATTGGCTTTTGAATTTCTGAGTCAAAACTGTCCTTAGTTTGACACAAGGCCCAGTTTCTTGGGATCTGGCACTACTAAAAAAAAAAAAAGGCATAGTGCCCTCTTAAATTTGATCATAAAACCCGGTTTTGCATACGGGCTCAAAGGGGAGGGCACTCTGCAAAAATCAAATAGAGCGCGGTTTTCAATCTAAAAGCATGGTTCTATTTGTGAGAAAAAAAAAAAAAAAAAAAAAAAACTTTACGCTGCAACTTTAGCAATTACACCAAAAAAATCGCAAAATGAACATTGTATTGATTCGAATTAAGAAGATTCGTTGAAATTACAACTTAGTGTCTGTTGATACAGTAAGATTAATCTTGCGATTACATTTGCAAACAACACACTGGGAGAAGCTACAATCTAACTTAATTGACTACTTGAGCAAAAATGAAAGTGAAAAATACACCATTCACGTTACTGTGAAGTGTTGTTATCATGCAATGCCTTTGAATAACCTGACTAAGGTTGATACGTCTCAAATCCGTCTTTAGAGTTGTGAATCACTCTAGATGAAGAATACACAGTAAGTTTTAACTTTGCCCATCCTAATATACGTTCCGAACCACAACAATACATGCAAAACACCACGTCGACCATCTGCAGAAACTAAAACAAACACAGTTTACCTTTCTTGCAATGTTCAGACGACGGAAAGAAATCTACAACATTGAGAAGGCCATTTCATATTGGAACTCATCCGTTGTCAGTCATGCCATTTCTTTTTCGCAATATGACTTTAGTATCCCCTGCATAATAACACGCAAATCAATCACAAAAACACAGCTCGGATGTTTCATCTTCATTTGTGAATAAGGAAACTAAATGGGGCATACTTTTATGTTGGGTCCTTGTAATAGAAATACGGGCAAATGTTGTAGGAATTTACGCTATAATTAGTGCTATTGTAATTACATCCTCACATGCTTTTGTGAGTATATTTAATAGTAGACTTTTATCGCTGGAACATATTAACATGGAAAGAAAGATATGACAAATGTGGTTAACTTGCTAAAAATAACAACCAAAAAACAGAAATATTATGACTAATATAATCCTATATAACTCAACTTTAATCCACCAAGATTAATCAACTTCAAACAAGTAATCTCAAAACTATTAATCAATGTCGCCTTTTCTCTACATCCATAATCTCAAAAGTTTGTATCCGCTTTTACAATTCGCAATGTCAAATCCCAAACAGCCTTCAAATTGTCATAAACAGAACTCATAGAATCCTAATGCACTAAATCCTAATCATCCCCTACCACATGCAGCTCATAAAAATACAGTAACATAACACCTCATATAATCAACTTACGACAAAACCAATTCTGCATAAATATATAAACAAATCTGAACATATTGTGTAAATAAATACAGGGCACCTAAGGCTAAAATGTCAAACAATATGGTCTTTTTTTGTTATACGTATACACAACTAATGATTACCACGTGAATCAGAAAAAACACATCCAAACATTATTTGATATCCACTATAGTTAACCATCTCATTTAACCAGCTTCACGTCAATAAGACACATATGGTATTTCATAATTCCGGTAACTGTTGTTTCATACACACATCTAAACACTCCCTAACTTTTTTACAATGTTTAACAGAGACTAATAAAACCCAAAAAAATGCAACTCGTATAATACCTGTAGATGGTGGTTGAATGTGTCGGTTATGTTTTGCATTTTCCGGCCCATCGCACATCTGATGAAACAAAAAATCAAAACCGAGAGTGAAACTCATGTACAATCTGAGAACGAAATAGATGTCAAACTTAATGCTAGGGTTACTCAACATTGATTATAACTTTAACCTGATTTCAAGGTCTCAATTTAGGTCAGCTTGTGTAGCTGCATTTACCGGTGTAGATGACGGTTGAAGGTGGTGGTGGTGAGTGAGATGACGGTTGAAGATAGTAGTGGTGAGTGTGATGACGGTTGAAGGTGCATGGTTGTACACGTGTTAATTTTTTATTGGTTCTCTTTATCTTAATTTAGAATGGGACCCACAATGGAAAAATGGTCAAAGTGAAAAAAGTGAAAAATATTGAAAGTTGAATGTTAGAAAACATGGTCAATGGAGAAATAAATAATATAATTAATACTATTATTAAAACAACCCATTACTTAAAAGACAATAATTTATTCACATCAGACACCCAATTAAAAGACATCTACCAAATTAAAACAATCAATTGAAACCAATACCGGGTTGACCCGTTGAAACCGACACGGGTTGACCGGACGCTTAAACCCGCGGTGATTCGGTTTAATTTGACATTTTTTGACTCAACCTATCGGTTTGACTCGGTTTAAATCGACATGTTTTTTATCGTAACGGTTCAACCAAATGAACCACCCGAAATCGGGTTTCAAATTTGACAAAATTATATGAGAAATGATGAAGTAGTTGTGGAACCCGTGACAATTTTTTTTTTTAAATGAGACCAAGAATTGTAGTTTTGGTTTATTTGCTTTGACACATGTAATTTATTTTACAAAATGTTGCTCTTGCACCATTTAAGAGACTAAAGATATATGATCAATCGTCGTTTAAAAGTTAATATATATTGTATAGCTCTTTGTCCAGGTGTATCAATAATGTTATGTAAGTTTATTAAAATCACAAAAATAAATAGTATTGTTATCTTTAGCGATAATTATTTGTCACTCAAACAAATAACTTTGAACAATGCATAAATATCTATACAAATTGATAGTACAAAATAATCTTATATGGTGATATCCAATTTGCAAAGTTACAATTTTAAAAGCCACACACCAAATGATAAACGCTACACATGTAAAAAAATAGTTATCATCGCCTAAATTATCGACAAAACAAGAAAAAGCGGTCACATACGTTGGGTATACCTCTAAACTACAATATAATATTGCCAACTAGATAATACCGTTGTTTTTGTAATGCTTGAATCTATTATAACTAAAAATCTTAATAACTTAAAACAATCCTATTAGAAAATATTCTCACATTTAGATCGACTCCACATAATTTTTTAAAACTATATATTTATGTCGCTATGCAACCACGCATCGAATTGTAGTTATTCAAAACGATTCTTTAATGCTACAAATACGCTTTGTTGAAGGAAACTTATGGGTCGTTGAACTTTGCAGAAAACTAGACATAGCTGCCGCTAGGCGTGGGTACTCGTCTAGTATAATATAAGTATAGATATAGATGTGGAAATGCCGGCCAGTTTATGACTCATGTAAGTTACTACTACGTATTAATTTTCATAGTTTCGCTATGGGCACTCAAATAAAAATCATAAAATGTATATTGACTAGCCCGTTACTATTTTGTGTTAATCTAAACTCACAAAACAATAAAGAAACCTCAGCATTTGCAATCGCCAAGTTGATAATCAAATTAAATTCAACATTCATGTTGTGTTTGTATGAATCATTTGTTCCGTAAAATAAAATCTTCACTGATACAAAAAATGGCGACCCATCGTGTCTTAAAGATTATTTAGTACAGTTCACTAAAATCAAGTCTTTTGCGGATACAAACAACGGCGATTGCTGACAATTGTTTCGGAGCTGTCGTGGGTTGAATGATTTGTTTGTTATTTATAACGAGACAAGATTCTCTCAGAGTTCTGCTATATCTAGAAATTACTTTTATATGGAAAAAAATGGATACGTAAAGTATAGCCACGCACACCACAAATCGCCCCACAGTAGTGAGGTCGTTTGCCTTCGTGAACAAAACACACCCTTACTCGCCTCTCACCTTCACAATTCATCCTCGCCTCACGTGCTCCCCCTTCCCCTCAACATACCCAGGAAAAACGGTAAAATTACGGGTAGAACACATACATTCTTTGAAATTTATTACCCACACTCCCGATGATATATAGAACTAATTACAGAATAATGACAATGGCGAATATTGTAAGATAAAGATGGAGAAAACATAAAAGTCAAATATGATTTTCAGGATTGTTAATCGATCAACTGTTTTTAGTTCTATCCTGTTGTTAGTTTAGTTTCAACAACCATGTTAAAATTGGAGCGAACAGGTCGAACCAAATATACCTAAAAATTCGGTTAATGTCTGATGGTGGCGGGTTGAGTACCATGGCTAAAAAAAAGTTTAGGGTAAAAAGGGGTAAATTTTAGGAACTTTGAGTCGCAAATTCCCAATTATTGTGTCCTTCCTCTAATCCAATAGTACTATGACTGGTTTATAAATTGACCTATACTTTGCACATTCCAATACATATCTTCAGAAATAACATACACAACCCAACCCATAAAATAGTGTGAAAAATGTAGTGTTGTAATTAAAAAGCTCTAAATAACTACATCAAACAATCAAATTGACAACAAATGAAAATATAACATTGCATTTGACAAATCCAATTACACAAAGACATAACCCAATCCTATCAGAATCTAACCATGGAACCGTAAAGAGTCCTTCTTGCCTCTCAAGAGCATAAACAACATCCATAGCAGTAACAGTCTTCCTTCTCACATGTTCAGTATATGTAACCGCATCTCTTATCACATTCTCCAAAAATATCTTCAAAACACCCCTCGTCTCTTCATTATCAGCCCGCTGAGACGTTTCACTACGCCGTGTCGAGCAAGTCGACGTATAGCGGGTTTGGTGATTCATTGGATGTTGTCGCGGAGTACTTTGCGGTGTCATTTCGCTCCTCCTTTGCCTAGGCCCTTCCCTCCTTCACACTTACTGACATGTTTTTTGTTTTTGTTATTATAGATTTGGGCTGGACTTCTCTAAGGTGAATTAGATTAATACGCACTATTATATCAAGCTAGAACATAAATATTCAGACCATAAGTACTTACTTAGCCATTTTAGTCTATGTTAGGTCAATTGACCATTGAGGAGTGCATTCCTCATGACTGTAGTGGGTTATTTGAGACAACAATAGCAATTAGAGTAGGAAAGTTAAGCCAATTGTGATTCATACAAACACCATATATTGAATCAGTAACCACATGCATTGGTAAAACTTACATTAGCTTCGGTAGAATTTCATAAATCCTAGTTCCACAAATCCAAAGATCATTGATGTAATCGTAAGCTTCCAAAACTTGTCATTCCTAGCTCCACATCTTGCACCATAGTCATCATTTTCTCCCTCAATAATCGTTGGAAATAATACACCCATCCGAGTGATCAATAAGAAGTAGTGCTTCGGTGTAAGGGCGAATGAAGAATGAAGCCTTTTTTCCATAAATCCCCAGATTATTGATGTGTTCTGAGCATGGTTCGTAAACTTTGAGTGCAGCAAACTGTTCGTCATTCTTTACCGTTTCCATTATCGGTTCTCCACTGTTCCTAAATCCCAATAATCTCCTTATTGATGAATCAGGTGTGTTAATGTTGAATAGCTTTGTAAAAGATGTCATAACACCACCCTCCTCCCCCATCATTCATATGCCATATACATCGTTGACCTCAAGATCGTATGCAGACACAACAAGAGACTCGTTTAGCTTAGAAATGGAGATATATCGTAAAGCCTGGTTTAGAATATTAACCGGGTTTGCTATACTAACCGGGAGGTGTACCTCTTTAAAATCATGGGTAATCAAATCAAATGACACGATCAAACTCATATATAGAGATACACCATCATTACCAACAATCCTATCATGAGCAACCCAAAAAATAAACCTGTCTATAGCAATTTGAGGTGACGATCTAACTCCAATTGATTCACGAGGCAGATTGGTACGTGGTATCATCTTCCAAGTCTTGGAGCTCAATGTAAATATTCCAACTTGAAACATCTTTTGGTAAGAGATTCCAAAAATAGTAGGATCATAAGTTGAAGGACAAACCCCAAAACCAAAATGATTGAGCAAATGAGGCACAACGATACCAACAGATTTCCTGATTGATGGGTTCCAAAGAACAACCATGTCTGTTTTTTCCGAGGTGTTGTAAATGCGTGATGAGTGTCTAAATACTCATCATTTTGTATCGTTAGAATGCCAAAACATCCGAAAACACTCGAAACACATCAAAATGATAAAATATCACAAACAAGTGTTTTATATGTTTTAAATGCAAAAACATCAAAATCTGGTGAAAAACGTATTAAGTTTGCATAATTGGCAGTTTTAGTCCCCCAAGTTACAAAAGTTGTCAAAATTAGTCCCTGGTAATTCAAAAACTTGTAAATTGTCATTTAAGGTCCATGAGATTCAAAATTTGTCAAATTAAACCCTTTAAAGTTTAAAAATCACAAAATGACAACTTTGGTCCCTCAACTTTGCAAAAGTGTCAAAAATAGTCCTTAAGGTTTTAAAATTGGAAATTGATCAAAATAAACCTTGTACTATTCATAAATGACAAAATTGGTCCTTATGGTAAACTTATGGAAAATTACAAGTTTGGTCCCTAGAGTTACAAAATTGGCAATTTTAGTCCTTGGACTTGTAAAATGGAATTTTATGCAAATATGGTCCTTGTAATATCAAAATTTGGCAAGTTCAACCCTTGTGATAAGTTTAGAAATGTTACATGATTGGTCCCTCAAAGTTTCTGTTTTTACATGAATGGTCCTTGTACCTTACTAAACCAAAAGGACCCTTTATGTTATTTATACAAATCCAATCCAAAACACAACCCAGCCAACCCTTTTAATTAACCCAAGCCCAAACCCGGTCCAAAGTTTCAAAAATAGTCAAACCCGCCAGTACTGTATATCCCTCTCACAAACGAATCAAAAACCAGATACGTATCAATACCACCATGGTTTTCTCCCCCTCATTAATGCTTCTCCACTCCTTTTCTCCTCCTCAACACACTATCTATAACCTTTGTCCCCCTCCTCTTCACCTCGGTCCAAAACAATCAAAGATTGCAGAGCTACATTCACCTTTTGGCGCCAAATTGCAAATCAAAGGATAGGATTGCTTTGACTCATCCAATGGTGGTGGAATAGCTCGAAGCATGTGGAGACTCTCATAGGTCAATAAATATCAAGGAAGATGGAGAGAAGAAACCAAGTAGTATAGTTTTAGTTTAAAAAAAATGTCGAACTAGTTAGTTTTTAATTTCCAATGTAATTTAATGCTTTCAATCTGCTTTTAAGTAATATCGATGTATTTTAAATCTTTCAAGAAGCAATTTCGCTTTAATGCAAGTTTTCAATTTATGCTAAATTTCAAATTCAAAAGAATCTCATATTAAGTTAAATATTGTTATCATTGTTGTTAAGTACTATAAGCTCGATAAGCTCTCCTATAGCTTATTGATTGCTTATATGAACCTCTACTCGCTTTTTACTCTCAAAATAATGAAAGTCAACAAAAGTCAACCGCTCATTAAGGAAGATGAATTTGATGAATCTTTGGTGTTAGATCCGGAAATGGGGTGATAATGAGTTGAAATTTGGTTTGAAATTAGTTTAGGATAGTGGTATTTTGATCTCATGTCGGACATCTTGTGAGTTAAAATTTCTTTTCCATTTAACCTGCTTGAATCGCTTATTTGTTACTATTGATATCGCCTTGTTTAAAGTGCTTTATGTTGTTGTTATTTGGTTTATAGAATAGTATTTAATCTCGTGTAGTACTAGTTGTTAAACTTTCATTGAATCTCTAGTAGAGTAGTTGCATATCTCATAGAAAATAGTGTTTGGAGTCGGATTTTAGATTGAATTATAAGCTTTATCGAGTCTAGAAGTTAATGCTATAGTCTCCTAGGTATTTTAGAGCTACTTTAGTCATCGATGTGTATCTTAGGTTTGTAAAAGTCAAAATCGGTTCTAAGCTTTCATTAGTTTCATTTCAAAGAGGATTAAGCTTAAGATAGTTTGCATTTAGGCTTAGACTTAGTTAATATAGTTATAATTAGTCTTAATAAACTTTATAACATCGTTTTAATCAATTTCATTGAATCAAAGTTCATGAAAGTCAAAGTAACAAGTTTTTAAAGAAAGTCAAATTTCTTAATAATTTTTAATAAAACTTAGAATTTTATAGTGTATTTAATATTAGGATTTAGCTTATAAGCTTTTGGGAAAATAATATTTAGCTGCTAAATTAAATTATAAAAATACTAGCTTTTGTCTAATTAGCTTATTAGTAGCTTAATCATTAGCTTCTTTTGGATACCCTTTTCTGAAAACTCCCCTGTTCACAGTTGTATAAGCCATTTCTAAAGCTCTCACAGAGCTTATTAGTGAGCTTTAATTTGTGAAATTTAGCTTTTTGAGTAGCCAACCTAGCTGTCTAAAGGTACCAATGTTCATTTTTCACTTTTTAGCTTGTTTAATAAGCCTGCTTATGGCTTATTGATTTGTCCATTTTAACTAAGTACAAACCATCCAGTGTTTATAAGTTATTTCATAAGCTTTTCAAAAGCTCTGTAGTGAACTACACAGTTAGATTTTTAGCTTTTTGAAAAGCTTAACTGGTAATCTTATTAGTTCCAGTGTTTGTTTTTATTTGCTAGCTTATTTAGAAGCTTAAAAAGTAGCTTATAGCTGCCTAGATAACCATACAGTGTTCTGTGCATACAGTCAACAGTTGAGCTTATTTGAAGCTTATTTGGTGCTAAATTTTAAGTAATCATGCTTTCTGAGTTGTTGTATTAGCTTATTATTAGTTTATAGCTTATTTTCAATTAATCTTGTCATCATTAATTAGCTTATAAGACATTTAGCTTAATATATTTGCTTATTTTCAATTTCTTTATTAAACTGATAAGTAAAAATAAGCTCTAAATCAGCTTATTGGTAGTTTTTATAAAAGGTATAGTTTTAATAATTGCTTATTTTATGTTCTTAATGAGTTTGTAAAGAAAATTTCAAAATAAAATGTTTTTCAAAAAGGGAGAGGCAGGGGTCGAACCTGAGACCTCTCCCTTACAAGGGTGATAGTGGGTACCTGGATGCCAATTGCCCTTGGGACTTCTTTCGTTATTTCTTTGCAAAACCAATGTCTTATATAGGTTTGGCAGTTTAAGCTTATACGTAGCTAATTGCTTATTTGTAGCTTATTTGTAACAGATTTTTCATGTTTCTTATTTTTCTTGTCTTTGTATATGTATAAAGTATTTTATATAAAAGTTTCAGATTTTTCTTAATAGTTTTAGTATTTTTAATCATTTAATTAGTGTAAAAACTTATTTAAATCATAATAAATAAAATAATTATCTAAAAAATATAATTCTTTTTTGTAAAATTTTCTTTTATCATATAGTACGTAAGAAAATTAGTTTTACACTCGTAGGCCTTTTATTTCTTAAAATTTACGCTTTATCTATGCCCAAACGCCATTTTCGTAAATAACGCTCGCTTTAGTTTTAAGTAACGTTTTTAGATATTTTGAGTTTACGTTTTAGTTAAAATAGTTTATTTAAGTTATTTTGTTTTATAAATCATAAACGTTCATCGATCTGTAAAAATAGTGATAGCGTTTATTTAATATCTTTTATCTTTTATTTCTTTTAATTTGCATTTAAGTCGCTGTAATTTGTAAATCTTTTCTTTAGGTAATTATCCATCGAAAACCTTACTGATCACTATCCTTAGTGATCATTCTATCATCTGAAGTTGTTTTAAACACCAATTCATCCTCCTTGGGACTAAACGACCCGGGAATTCAATCTATTCTCCAGGACTTCATTGCATTTGTGTCTGAGCAGTTTTAAGTCTGTTTAGACTTGACTGTTTAGCACGGATCAAATTTTGGCGCCATTGCTTCGGGAGGTCAGAAGCGTGTTTTAAGCATTTCGCACCGTACTTGCACATATACCATCGCTTGTAAACTTTTCGTCAGAAAGTTTTCAAAATCACAAAGTTCATTAACACTTTTCCTAAAGTGTTAACAACACCAAAAATATTTTCATTCTTTGTTTTTATGGCATGTTTTTCAAAACCCAAAATATTCATCTTTACCCTCTTGCCCTTTTGATTCTTTATTCCTTTACCCTCATCCTTTTGATTCCAAACTTCTTCTATTCTCATGGAATCTCTCGACACGACGAAACTGGAACGGTTGAAAACTTCCTATTTTATCACAAATGTCAAGAATTCGTGTTGTTCGTGATGATCCATTAATTTGCGTAGGGAAATGGAACGAGAAACCGGGTGACAAAGGACCGGTACTTCCTTTTGATAATGGAAGTACTAAATACGTACAACCTACGGTTATCCAAAGATCTAATCCCTCGATTGCTCCTAAGTCGTCTAGAATTGATTCTAAACTTTCACGATTTACGGTTAAAAGCAAACATGCGTAATTAAGACCGGTGACTAGCAAGAATGACTTGCTTAATCTTCACGCTTCTCAAGAACCAAAACCGAGACCATAACGGAAGTGGTGGAAATTGCTAGCTCTCGAGCACACCACTTGTCCCACCTCCGGATTTTCAAAATGTTCTTTCGAGTCTTATTAGTCATTCAGATCACCATGTTGGTTTTGTTGATTCTTTGAATGAACCGATTCTTTCTCATAACTCTCAAATAGAATCGTTTATTCCTTGTGTGGTTGTGGTGAGCCTCTTTATGGTTCACCATGTCACTGTGTACGTGCAGTGCAAGGTGGTAATGATATTCGAACGGAGTTGTTTGTTTTGTGGTTCGAGGAATTCATTTGATTATGATTCTAATCCGAACTCATTTAACGAACCCTCAAATTTTTCTAATTACCCACCACAGCCCGACTTATCTTCATATAATCAACAATCTTGTTGTGAATTTTGTGGAGGTCCTCACCAAGGATTTGAATGTCAATCCGAAACACGATGGTCTATGAACAGCTTTCCTAGGTGATGCTCGTAACTTTGGTTATGACCAATATCCATATGATTCACCAATCCGGGATCACCAGTTTTATGTTGTGAGAACCGTGGAGGTCCCCATTTCAGCTCCGATTGTCAAACAGAATCCATTTCCTTGTAACGATTATGACTATCCATATCACGACCAATCTCCACAGGCAAATGACTCAAATTCCTCAAGAACTCAACAAGACACTTATCTAGAGCTTCTAGAGTCGGTGAAAAGAACTGAGGAGTTGAGTAAGACCGCATTCATAATGTTCCCGCTTTTTCTTGTGTATATTGTGGGGTCCTCATGATGATTATCAATGTCAACCTTCCGTTTTGACAAATCTCCACCCCACAATGTCCCATCATTCAAAATTCACATGAGAAATCCATGGAAGAATTGCTAGTCAAGAGCAAGTTGTTAAAATAAATTCCCAAATTGCTTTTGAAAAGTCTATTAGGGAATCAATTGCACAAGAGAAAGCAACGGATCTAGCTCTCAATTTCGTTTTATTCTCGATGATGATGATGAGGATACACTGAAGATTCATCAAGTTCATCAATGGATATTCCAAATAGCTTGAGATTCATTCTCAAGCAACCGCTATCACACCCAAACTCCCACTCACTCTCTAAACATGGGGACGAGCATCTTGACACTGCTCACGAAAAGGAATCGGACGAATTCATAAAGTCTAGTGTTGAGGACCTTGTCCCAATCCCGAGAGAGTCACGTGGAACTTCGAGCATATGTGTGATTCTTCTTCCCTCTTGAGTGTTCAAAAGATCATTTGAGACTTTCTCCGATTTTAGCGATGATTGTAAATCTTATGGAGACATTGAGAATGTTGAGGCATCACTTTCACATTGTGATGTTGATCCTCTTTTGAGGAGTTTATCGATGAACTCACTCACATCATTCCACTTTCATCGGAAAGTGATGATGATCTCTTTAATTTCAAAACCAACCGAGGAGAAATTGAAAGTCTCCTTTATAATGATCGCTCACTCACTTCTCACCCTAACAATCCAATAGAGAATGTTAATCACCTTGTTCCCGAAACATTAAAGTTACTTTCACCAATCCTCTATTTGAATTCGAATCGAATTCACTGGATTTCTAACAATCCAATCTTTGACGAGGATAGTGATGAGCCCATAATGGAACAAGAGTTCACAAATTCACTTGATGTGAATGATTCTCTTTACGAGGAGTTCTCCTTGAACTCACTCATATCATATCTCCATCGAGTATGATACCTTCCATTTGATCTAGACATAAATGATTTTTGTGTTCGGAGGAAATGTTCTCAACCATGAGAACTTGCTTGATATCAAAATCCCATCCCTCCCTCCCGTAATATGTCTTGATCAAATGAGCTTAATGATGAGATTCATGATCCGTAAATCATGAATTCTCCTATGGATGAAGAAGAGATAGTCATGATTTTTATCATGATTTTCTTTCTTTTCTTCATATATTCTATCACTTCTCTGTTCTTCACTCCTTCGGAATGAAGACATTATCTTTGACCCGGCATTTTCATTAATCATTTTGAGCCGGTTCTCTCAGATATCTCATCGGTGTGGAACTTTCACGCACTTTAATGTTTATACAAACATCTTGAATGAAAGTCCGATGGAGATTGTCTCTTCCACTTACTTCCCATGAACAAATTAATTTGGGGTCGAGTCAAGCTAGCGACTCGGTAATCAAAAACGAGAGTTGAACATGGGTTTTCACCCGTGTGTACCACCCCAAAGTGTGGGGAGATGCCCACATGTTGTTTATAGACCTTAAAATGAATGAAAATTGTATATAGTAAAAAGAGAATAATTGTTGTGTTTCTACACTTAGATAGTAATGTTATCTTTTACGTTCTAAGTTTCGACATTACGGTAGGTACTTTGAATATTGAGGACAATATTCATTTCTAAGTGTGGGGAAATTTCGCTAATTTGATCGTAAATGTACCCTTTAGTCCCTTTTTCCCCAAAATGGCCAAATTTTAAAATTTTTATCTAGCGGAAGTACTATGTACTAAACACAACAAATGGTAATCATCCACCATGTCTAACCCACATAAGGATTGGCTAATCCAGAGCAAACGGCTCTTGGTAAAGATATCTCAACCGCTTATGGCTTGCAATTTGCCCAAAATTGTATGGTGTTCAACTCACCATATCTTTAATTAGTGAAAAGTTGGCTAGCCCGCAAGGTTATGGCTTGTGGTAAAGCGCGATGGAAAACCATAATTGGTAATCGACTCACCAAAGATAATATTTATAATTTATCTAAGAGTTGGCTAGTCCAGAGCAAACGGCTCGTAAAGACAAATCAAATCCGTTGAAATTTTATGATTTGCTCAAAATCATTTGGTTATCATTGTACCAAGGTTCTTACTTAAACTGAAACAATTGGCTACTCCGAAGTAATGGCTTTTGGTAAAGAGATTAAAATCCATTAAATTTTCTCAAATCATTGCTAGGGACTAGCAATATCTTAGTGTGGGGATTGATGAGTGTCAAATACTCATCATTTTTGTATCGTTAGAATGCCAAAACATCCGAAAACACTCGTAAACACATCAAATGATAAAATATCACAAACAAGTGTTTTATATGTTTTAAATGCAAAACATCAAAATCGGTGAAAAACGTATTAAGTTTGCATAATTGGCGCTTTAGTCCCCAAGTTACAAAAGTTGTCAAAATTAGTCCCCTGTAATTCAAAAACTTGTAAATTGTCATTTAAGGTCCATGAGATTCAAAAGTTGTCAAATTAAACCCTTTAAAGTTTAAAAATCACAAAATGACAACTTTGGTCCCTCAACTTTGCAAAAGTGTCAAAAATAGTCCTTAAGGTTTTAAAATTGGAAATTGATCAAAATAAACCTTGTACTATTCATAAATGACAAAATTGGTCCTTATGGTAAACTTATGGAAAATTACAAGTTTGGTCCCTAGAGTTACAAAATTGGCAATTTTAGTCCTTGGACTTGTAAAATGGAATTTTATGCAAATATGGTCCTTGTAATATCAAAGTTTGGCAAGTTCAACCCTTGTGATAAGTTTAGAAATGTTACATGATTGGTCCCTCAAAGTTTCTGTTTTTACATGAATGGTCCTTGTACCTTACTAAACCAAAAGGACCCTTTATGTTATTTATACAAATCCAATCCAAAACACAACCCAGCCAACCCTTTTAATTAACCCAAGCCCAAACCCGGTCCAAAGTTTCAAAAATAGTCAAACCCGCCAGTACTGTATATCCCTCTCACAAACGAATCAAAAACCAGATACGTATCAATACCACCATGGTTTTCTCCCCCTCATTAATGCTTCTCCACTCCTTTTCTCCTCCTCAACACACTATCTATAACCTTTTGTCCCCCCTCCTCTTCACCCTGGTCCAAAAACAATCAAAGATTGCAGAGCTACTGTTCACCTTTTTGGCGCCAAATTGCAAATCAAAGGATAGGATTGCTTTGACTCATCCAATGGTGGTGGGAATAGCTCAGAAGCATGTGGAGAGTCTCATAGGTCAATAAATATCAAGGAAGATGGAGAGAAGAAACCAAGTAGTATAGTTTTAGTTTAAAAAAAATGTCGAACTAGTTAGTTTTTAATTTCCAATGTAATTTAATGCTTTCAATCTTGCTTTTAAGTAATATCGCAGTATTTTAAATCTTCTCAAGAAGTATTTCGCTTTTAATGCAAGTTTTCAATTTATGCTAAATTTCAAATTCAAAAGAATCTCATATTAAGTTAAATATTGTTATCAGTTGTTGTTAAGTACTCATAAGCTCTGATAAGCTCTCCTATAGCTTATTGATTGCTTATATGAACCTCTACTCAGTTTTTACTCTCAAAATAATGAAAGTCAACAAAAGTCAACTGCTCATTAAGGAAGATGAATTTGATGAATTGCTGGTGTTAGATCTGGAAATGGGGTGATAATGAGTTGAAATTTGGTTTGAAATTAGTTTAGGATAGTGGTATTTTGATCTCATAAGCTGGACATCTTGTGAGTTAAAATTTCTTTTCCATTTAACTGTTTGAATCTGCTTATTTGTTACTATTGATATCAGCTTGTTTAAAGTGCTTTATGTTGTTGTTATTTGGTTTATAGAATAGTATTTAATCTCTGTGTAGTACTAGTTGTTAAACTTTCATTGAATCTCTAGTAGAGTAGTTGCATATCTGTTAGAAAATAGTGTTTGGAGCTGGATTTTAGATTGAATTATAAGCTTTATCTGAGTCTAGAAGTTAATGCTATAGTCTCTCCTAGGTATTTTAGAGCTACTTTAGTCATCAGTTTGTATCTTAGGTTTGTAAAAGTCAAAATCAGTTCTAAGCTTTCATTAGTTTCATTTCAGTAGGATTAAGCTTAAGATAGTTTGCATTTAGGCTTAGACTTAGTTAATATAGTTATAATTAGTCTTAATAAACTTTATAACATCAGTTTTAATCAATTTCATTGAATCAAAGTTCATGAAAGTCAAAGTAACAAGTTTTTAAAGAAAGTCAAATTTCTTAATACCTGTTTTTGCATAAAACTTAGAATTTTATAGTGTATTTAATATTAGGATTTAGCTTATAAGCTTTTGGGAAAATAATATTTAGCTGCTAAATTAAATTATAAAAATACTAGCTTTTGTCTAATTAGCTTATTAGTAGCTTAATCATTAGCTTCTTTTGGATACCCTTTTCTGAAAACTCCCCTGTTCACAGTTGTATAAGCCATTTCTAAAGCTCTCACAGAGCTTATTAGTGAGCTTTAATTTGTGAAATTAAGCTTTTTGAGTAGCCAACCTAGCTGTCTAAAGGTACCAATGTTCATTTTTCACTTTTTAGCTTGTTTAATAAGCCTGCTTATGGCTTATTGATTTGTCCATTTTAACTAAGTACAAACCATCCAGTGTTTATAAGTTATTTCATAAGCTTTTCAAAAGCTCTGTAGTGAACTACACAGTTAGATTTTTAGCTTTTTGAAAAGCTTAACTGGTAATCTTATTAGTTCCAGTGTTTGTTTTTATTTGCTAGCTTATTTAGAAGCTTAAAAAGTAGCTTATAGCTGCCTAGATAACCATACAGTGTTCTGTGCATACAATCAACAGTTGAGCTTATTTGAAGCTTATTTGGTGCTAAATTTTAAGTAATCATGCTTTCTGAGTTGTTGTATTAGCTTATTATTAGTTTATAGCTTATTTTCAATTAATCTTGTCATCATTAATTAGCTTATAAGACATTTAGCTTAATATATTTGCTTATTTTCAATTTCTTTATTAAACTGATAAGTAAAAATAAGCTCTAAATCAGCTTATTGGTAGTTTTTATAAAAAGGTATAGTTTTAATAATTGCTTATTTTTATGTTCTTAATGAGTTTGTAAAAGAAAATTTCAAAAATAAAAATGTTTTTCAAAAAGGGAGAGGCAGGGGTCGAACCTGAGACCTCTCCCTTACAAGGGTGATAGTGGGTACCTGGATGCCAATTGCCCTTGGGACTTCTTTCGTTATTTCTTTGCAAAACCAATGTCTTATATAGGTTTGGCAGTTTAAGCTTATACGTAGCTAATTGCTTATTTGTAGCTTATTTATATGATTTTCATGTTTCTTATTTTTCTTGTCTTTGTATATGTATAAAGTATTTTATATAAAAGTTTCGATTTTTCTTAATAGTTTTAGTATTTTTAATCATTTAATTAGTGTAAAACTTATTTAAATCATAATAAATAAAATAATTATCTAAAAATATAATTTTTTTGTAAAATTTTCTTTTATCATATAGTACGTAAGAAAATTAGTTTTACACTGTAGGCCTTTATTTCTTAAAATTTACGTTTTATCTTGGCCCAAGCCATTTTCGTAAATAACGCCGCTTTAGTTTTAAGTAACGCTTTTAGATATTTTGAGTTTACGTTTTAGTTAAAATAGTTTATTTAAGTTATTTTGTTTTATAAATCATAAACGCTCATCGATCCGTAAAAATAGTGATAGCGTTTATTTAATATCTTTTATCTTTATTTCTTTTAATTTGCATTTAAGTCATTGTAATTTGTAAATCTTTTCTTTAGGTAATTATCCATCGAACCTTACCGATCACTATCCTTAGTGATCATTCTATCATCTCAAGTTGTTTTAAACACCAATTCATCCTTCTTGGGACTAAACGACCCGGAATTCAATCTATTCTCCGTGACTTCATTGCATTTGTTCGAAAGCAGTTTTAAGTCTGTTTAGACTTGACTGTTTAGCACGGATCACCGCGCAAACACCAGAGGCCACAAGAGCTATCAATTACTTTTGGACTATTAAGTTGTTTTACGAGGTCAGAAACATTTGGAGCAAAGTCTAGTTGTTGTATGGGGAAAGAGACATCATCTACAAAAGAAACATATTTTACCTCACAAGGATCTCTGTACCTTAAAAGCAAACGATGCGGCTGACTGTGTAGAACTCCATAATCAGCGATAAACTCGGAGCTGTCTATAAAAGACTTCCATGGTTTGGAAACAGCCCTGCATCGAATCAATGACTTGACATCAGGAACTTTTTTAATGATTTCCATTTGGATTTCATAAGGAATGTTGTCTGACATTTTGAAATTTCTTAATTAGGGTTTCTGAAAAAAGTGGGTGGCTGATATATTTTTGGTGTTTGGAAGGTGGAAGAAGGCGTTGCTTAGATGATTTGTGTAACAATTCTACATTTGGGTCACTTCAACTTTAGATTTTGGATATTGATTAGTCTTTCTTTTTGGGCTAAACGTAATTGTTGTAGACTTGTAGCCCCCTTGGATATTATGTTGATAAAAGAAATTTAAGAGTGATAATTGGCACAACATGTATATTACTTGGTATTTTTTGCTTTGTTTTACACCATTTTTCATTAGATAGATAGAGCTCTCGGTATCCTAAGTCATAGGGTACGTTATAGACTTATGACACGACCCTGTGACACCAGGCGACACCGCCTTTGAGTTATACGTCTCGGTGGCAAAATTACCAACCAAGTTATAGGACGTTTTCCTTTTCTTTTCGTTTTTTGGTGTTTTATTTTAAAAATTATGGGGTATGAGGATATTTTCGAGTTAAGTTATAGGTTCTGGGTTATAAAGGAAAAAATGGATGTGACAACAACTTTTGCTATAACACCGTCAAGATAAAGTGAAAGAAATGGGAGGTTAATTCTCTTAAACATTATATAATTCATAAATCAAGCCTACATTTTCATGACTCATTCACGTAATTTTGTACCTGATATATAACAATTTGTATTATAATATTACAAAAAATGACATTATAAGATATTAAAATCTCGATACGATCTTAAAATCTCGTTTTGAACCTGGGTAGTTTACTTGGTCCATCCTCATTTCATAATAACCAAATGGATGGCTGAGTCTGACATTACTTTGTAATCATATCCTCACGTAATTTTTAATCTTTTAGATTTTTACCGATAGAAATAAATCTATTTTAAAATTTACTTGTTTGGACTTGAACCATTCTTTACCCAGAAAGAAAACAGGATCATTTGTGGCAGCTAACTCTTTGTTCTCTGGTTTATTGGTCACTTTTATAACTAGTTATCATCAACTGAATTTAGAGCCATGAAAGACAGTTGGTCAGAGTAGATAATATCATTGATGAGTGGAAAAGTGGTCCACCTCAAGACCTTTTTTCCACAAGACTGATTCTTTATAACACCAAACACCCCCTCCCTAGCTATAACGCCACTTTTTGGTGCCATCGATTTTTTTTTTTTCCATTTAATATAAAAAATATATATAACTAAGATTTAATTTCATTAATTAAAAAAAAAACATTACAT
This sequence comes from Chrysanthemum lavandulifolium, assembly GCA_022545495.1. NCBI lineage: Eukaryota > Viridiplantae > Streptophyta > Magnoliopsida > Asterales > Asteraceae > Chrysanthemum > Chrysanthemum lavandulifolium. The sequence continues at coordinate 229,236,508 of CM040245.1, read as the reverse complement.
AATTTAAAAATACAACACATTAAAAAATATATTAGTGAAGTTTATTCAGTGTAACAAACCTAATGTAATGTTAAATAAATGCTGCTAGTATAAGTTACATTATTCAATGTTGTTTACGCGGCCTTTTGTTCACCATATATCAAAAGCTAGCTTGTCAACATTATCCATACATTAACCTCGTTCATAAACATACATCTGCAAAACACATCATCGTCTTCCTCCTTCACAGTTCACACACCTGCAAAACACATACACACACATAAAAAAAGAAAGAAAAAGAAACTCGCATTATCATCACACAAACACAAAATATCACAAACACAGAACATTACAAACACAAGCAAAACAAAAACAAACAAACAAAAAAGGAAAAAATTGCTTTGGCGTGAGCTGGTGGCCACGGCGCCAGACCTTACCAGCCCAACTTCGGTATGGTTCGTCACGCCAAAATCTCGTGCGGTCGACTATGGCTCAAGCCAATAGCCACCGTACCCGGACCTCTTATGTAAGACAAATTAGATTACCAAGAGAAAACAAAATCCAGAATGATAAAACCTTATGTTATATTTTAAGAGCTAACGGTTTTCACTATATTTTGTTTATCTTTAGTTTTAGAGTTTTGGATTTAACTTATGAGAAATTGTGTTTGTTGGGACACTAGCGGCATTGCACAAAGAATGTGTTCAAGGAGAGAAGAAGAAGGAAAGTGAACTGAAGGAAAAGATTGAGAAAATAATAGAAGAGGTGCAGGGAAAATTCAGCGAGAAACTAGAAAAGGAGAAGGAGAAGATTGAAGAAAAGATTCACGTGGGAAGATGCAATATAAAAGAGGTCAAGAGAGCGTTGAGTGTAAGGTAGAAGAGAATAACGAAAAAATTGTGAAACAGATAGATGAAATCAAAAGGATGCACACAAGGAAACACTTTACGAAGACATACAAAAGGCCAAGTACATAATGGAAGAACTCAAGGAAAACGTTGAATGTAAAGTAAAAGACGTGAAAGAGAAAAATAGAACAACTAAAGAAGAAAATGGAGGGTGAAGTGGAAGAGGTCAAAGAGAAGATCAAGGAAAACGAATATGAAGCCAACTACAAAAAAGAAGAGAGCAAAGAAAAATTCAAGGATGAAGCAGTGAATGACAACTTAAAATTACAAGAACTCAAGAAAGCCGTTGTGTTTAAAGCAGAAGTTCTAAAAAATAAAACCGAGGAGAAAATAGAAGTTAACAAGGGAACACTCATATATAGAGAAGAAGATGCAAAAGAGAAAATTAAAGAAAAAGAATGTGAAGCCAATTATAAGATTGAAGGACATATGGAACAACTCGAGGAGGAGGTAGAGAAGGCTAAGTTTAAAATAGAAGAAGTCAAGGAAAACGTTCATTGTAAGTAGAATTTAAGATGAAAATGTGCATTACTAAAGACATTATGTTTCTGTTATGTTTGTTTGATTTGCATTTGTAAGTGTTTTTGTCAAGGTTTATTGATAAATACTAATGTGTTGATTATGATTGCAAAACAAGTGTTACAATACTAATCTATGTATTCATATAGAAGCGATACATGAGTATCTATGCATTAGAAATAGTGTGGCCGACTTCTAACCATTAACATTAACCAGACTGCCTAGTTAAATTTTTCGATTTGGTCTGATTAAGATAAAACACAGCCCATAATGACTCGTTCGTAAGTACATAGGACCAATCTACCAGTAACAATGGTTGGGTACTAAGTATGTAAAATCCTTATTCAATAACTTACACATCTGATCAGATCATATTTATTATGAAACCCTCAAAAGATTGAATATAATGAGTAATTGTGTATACATATAAAGATTATTAAAAGTAATAATAACAGCACAACATCATAAACAATGCTTAAAAGATCTATAAAGTTTCTTACATAGCTAACGAAGAAGTACTTGACTTGCAAGAACTTATAAAGATGACGATCTCACATGATTGAGGTCCACAAATCCAGCAAGCACTGCTCTGTTCCGTTCTTTAACCTTTGTCTGATATAGAACTCTGCGAATTTTGATTCCTTGTCAGTTTGTTAGAAAAAGTAAAGGCAGAAATTTTAACCAGGTAAAAACTGAAAAAGATGAGCTACAAAGGAAACAGGTCAAAGTACACAAAATTCGCCCATAGTATTCTAATGCAGACATTCAGACAACCTCTTAAATAAACTATACAAAAAACTTGGATTATTCAAAGATTAAAATTTTGTAGCATGTTATAATTTTATTTTTATTTAATTCCAAACCCATCGAGGCTCATCCATTGTGCAATTACTAAAATCTTGGTCCAAACATAAGTAATGAAAAGTCATGTATGTTTTTTTTTTTTTTTTTTTTTTTTTTTTTTCCTGCCATTAAAGCATGAAACGTATGGGCAAAAGAGGATCTGAACATGAGGTATAACTGTCAATTAAATGACATCTTTATGAGGTCCCAAATCCCAAAACCTCAGACAAAACTCTGAAATCGAAAAACTAAACCAGAACAGCAAAAGTCGGTTTTTGGTCCCGTGCGGTTCCAGACCTTGGCTTGAAATGGCTTTATTTAGTAAAAGAACTTGGCTTGAATGACTAGTCAAAACTTTTTTGTCCTGTTCATGGTTTGATTTGGGACTGAACAATATGGTCCGGTTCTCGGTTCAAATATTCAGAGTTTTCGGTTTCAGGAGTATATATTTTGAATATCATACCTGGAGCCTTCAAGCCACATTTCAGTGATTAATGTTTCACCAGGGTAAACATGCAACAGAAATCTGCCTGAAATGGCCTTCACGAGTTTTGCATCCCCATTGCAGATGGTTCTGATGACAGCCCTCACAGCAAAGCCTAGGGTGCACAACCCATGAAGTATTGGACGTGAAAACCTTCACAAGATTACTTCGGTAAATATTAGGTGAAAAAATAGCATAATAATATAATAGCTTTTTGGACAAAATACATAAAAATTATTATCTAATGGTATACTTTTTGTAATCATATTTAATATGTAAATTTTTATTAACCCGTTTCAGCCTGTTACACCACATGCCCATTCTCCATCTTTATTATGTAAATTTGTTTTATAATAAATGAAATATGCAACATATCAAGAGGCAATGCACATACCCTGCCACTTCAGCAAGCTTAGGATCTGAATGTAAAGGGTTGTAATCACCAGAGAGCCTGTAAAGCAGTGCCTGCAAAACGTTACTTAAGATATCAGTTTTGAAACTCGTACTTAATCAAAAGATTAGGCATCAACCGAGATAATTATAATTAGCTGAGCCTTAATTATAATTAGATTTGTAGAGCCAGGTAAAGAGTAAGAAGAAAACTGATTATTGAGATAACTGTATCAATAAATTAAACTAGTTTTGTATTCAGATGAACTAGAACACCTCAAGTATGGTAGAACGCACTGCATACTTTAGCTACAAATTACACAAGCATACTGTGACTCACAGATCTGCATATATTCACGATTAACGGATTTGGTCTCACATCAGAGATATAAAGCAATAGTACCTAGCTATAATACAGGTAACAAATCGCTAGTCACTCCTTGTCCTACATTAAGTATACAATACATATGATCTTGAGCCTAATGCTAATAATATACACCAACTAGTTGTTTATAGACACCAAAATTGAAAAACAAATATATCATCAAACAATACTTGTTATCCCAATTTGGATTGCATCCTGTAATCTTCATAAAAATCTGATAGGCTATATGTATCATTTTATCCCAGTGAAAATGTGACATCAACATGGAACCAAAATGGTGGGGGCTGTAATTTTCTTACGGTCAGTGAAATCCACGACCAAAGCATCCAAAAGATTTTGTTACTTTGGCTTATGAAAGGGTATGTACAGATATTTGACAAATAATCAAACATCTTTCTTAAACTGTGCGTCAAGTCAAACATAGCAATACTTTGTGGATCGAGGTAGTAAAGTATATACTTAACGTTCTACATCTATTCTACCAAATGCCAGTAACATGCAGCATGAGATTTAGAATATCTTGACTAAGGAATATACGAGGGGAAAGGCTTTAACACACCTGTTGTGGCTGCGTGCATTCCTCGTGTACTACAAACGGTCGTGTCTTAGGAGTTTTTGAAGCTGTCTGATCTTTTGGATACTTAGAAAAGGAATATGGTTGAGATGATTTCGAAAAGCCACCAGCACCCCTCAAATACACTGTTGTCCTGATGAGTAATAGACTGATTGTGTCAAACACATTGCACCCGTACACACTTATGTTCTACTTTAATCATTACAGGTGGCAAAATCAATGGGTTGGTTCATGGGTAAAACATCAGTCAGAGAAACTTCCACCCCTTTGTCCCATTTTCTTTTTAGCTAAATTTACCCATTTGATCTGTCACAGAATATATAACCCTAATTGAACCATTGACCTATTAATTGGGTTGCAATTGCCACCTCTATCAATCACTCAAGAGTATAAACCTGTTCATGCATAGTGGTTCGCCGGTCTCTTTGTCATAACTCAAAACTTCCACCTCAAGAATTGCAGCTTTACCTAAAAGAACAAACATTACTCAAAATATTGTAGCTTTATCGAATGACATGAGAATTAAAACATCATTTTAATCATGTTAGTGTTGACTACTTTTATTAGCGCCCATGGATAATAAAATAGCAGCTTCTTAGTAGCTCATTCAAACCTTTATCATGCAAACCAACAATGCTCGCCATGTTCTGCATCTGCAAGGCAAAATCAACAATAAAAATAGTCAATAACCCAAATAATTCTGCAGCAATAAACTAAATATGAACTAATGATAACTTTAACCATAGTATTGCTTGAGGATCAAAGGGGCAAAATCTAATTGATTAGCTACCACATACAAACAAGGGTCTTGATTTTTATAGCTGAGGAGGTAAATAAGTATGTGAAACCGCAAAACTAGCATAACAAAATTGTGCAAGAGATTCTCACCGAACAACTAGATGGTAAAGGCTTGTAGATCTCAATGTATTGTTGTCCATGTAAAAGAAGGCGTGGATCAAACCTGAATAATAGATACAAGTTTGAATTACTACCAAGATACTTCAAGGGTGTACAATAATACAGTAATATCACTTACATAAATCCTGGCAACTGCGCTAGTTGTGAAGTAAGTCTATTAGAAAATAAAGCAGCAAATGTTGGAAATACCTATAAAGAACGAAATGGCACAAGAGTTTTAACTGTGTAATCAGCAAAAAATAAAACACAACATACATTGCTTACAACACATTCCATTCTTTATTTACGATAAGAAGATCGTATAGGCTTCTCAAAACTCATTACAGCATCTTTAACCTTGGATAAGAAGGTTGCCACATGATGGACGTCCAAGTTTATTAAAAATGGAAGGATTCGGGTTATTGTTTATCACTAACAGGTCAAATGAGTAAATTTAAAATAGCCTAAAAGGAAACGGGTCAAAAGTTTCAATTTATGCATAAAAATTCTTAAATCAGTTCTTTCAGAAGAATTAGACTATGATTACTTTGAACCATCAATTATCTAGTGAATTAGATGATTACCAAAAACCAATTCATTATTTATCAAAACAAAAACTAACAACTCTTGGATAAACAGTGTTTTGGATCAGCCATACCCAATCCGCCTCACCATCCATTTTCCACCCGTCCTACTGAGGAACTTTTTACTTTCGTAAAAAGTTCTACTTTTTTGCACTATCTTCTTTTTTCTAAAAAAAAAGTCCATGTTGGCCTCTGTGTACAGATTTGGTGAGGTCATACTGATAATTGTGAAAGACCTAAAAAGAAAATATATCCACTTTGCAACACCTGAATGGCTTGCTGCCCATCTTCATGATACAGATACTTGAGCTCCTTATCATCTAATGCATCTTTGGCACATGCTCCAATTCCAAGGGCGTATAGCGCCACATCTCTGTTTTGAGTCAAGGGAGGAAACTGATGTCATATAGAGTAGTAACAGATTCTAACTTCTAGAAAGTGTCAAACAGAAAACTTTTGACCTACCTTTCGCTATAGTCGTACGTTGTCTGCATTATAATAGAAAACATCAAATTAAATGAATATTAGTAAACATTATACATAGAATGGTTCAATCACATCTTTCTAAATTAAACTTTTATTGTAAGAAAGAGCCCATTCAAAAGAGAACATACATGAAAGTGAAAATCTAAACCTATGATCAATGGGATAAAGAAACTATGGATCCAAACAAAGCTTCGATCTCAGAATCAAAAGTATGAAGGTTGACATAGCAATAGTTCATATTTTCTAGTCCATTTGTGAACAAAATTTGACCACCACCGAATGGCCTAGTGGTAAGGTCCTTGGCTTTCAAACAAGAGGTCAAGGGTTAAAACCTCGCTTGGTGTGTACATTTGGGGGTGGCCAGGGAAGGGTCACAAATGGTCCCGGGATTAACCCGGTGAGACCGCGTACATCTGAGTCAAAAAAGGCTCGCCCTCACCGGGTATAACCTAAACAGCGAAAAACCAATCCGTTTACCCATTTATTTGTGAACAAAACTTCCAGTGTACTTTCTCTAGAAATTATAGCAATTCAGTACCAAACCAAAAAAGATTTCCTCGACTAGACTATTGAATCATAAACGCTTACATACACGAACAAAAGAAAATACACGTGATCTACTAGACTTCCCCAGAAATTTTCCTAATTTCTATTATCTATACAGTTAATCAACATAATGGATACACATTAAAGCCGTGTTTGGATGTGCACCCAGAAAGCAATTAAATGCTGCTAATAAATAATCAGAATCACAGTAATGCAGGAAATAGCCATTGAATGTGCATCTATGGATTGATGTTGCAGATATCATTTTCGGGCTGTTGAGTTTTGAGGTTTTGGCAAATTCTGCATTCCCAAAAATGTTGTAAATAAGCCATAAGCTCAAGTTGATAAGCTCTAGAGCAGGAAAAAGTCAGCTCATGATCTTTTTCAAATTCAAATAAGCCCATAAGCATGAAAAATAAGTTAATCCAAACACCCCCTTGGCCTCTTAATAAGGGTACTTAAGTGATAGAATTTACCTGCTATTCATGAATTTTTTTGTCACATTTAGTGGTAAGCATTGATCCTCATAATATTAGATGAGTATAACAATTGGGGCATATCACTCATGGGTCAACTCCTGGTAGAAACCCAAAAGGGGTGCACGGAGTATTAGATAACAAAAATAGGTTGCACATAGGGCCATAGAGTGGTGTTTGTTTCTGCTTATACAGCCGGCTTATGGCTTATTTGGTTCGGCACATAAGGGGTGCACGGAGTATTAGATAAGGCAATTTTAACTATCTCACACCATTTACACCGCAAGTTCTATCTCACATGTCCTAAGCAGGACTTGAACCCACAACCATTTGGTTGGGGAGCTTCTCACACAGCATGGGTACCATTTAGTAGTAAGCTCACTATTTGATCCTCATAATATTAGATGAGTATAATAATTGGGGCATATCACTCATGGATCAACTCCCGGTAGAAACCCAAAAGGGATGCACGGAGTATTAGATAACAAAAATAGGTTGCACATAGGGCCATAGAGGGGTGTTTGTTTCTCGTTATACAGCCGGCTTATGGCTTATTTGGTTTGGCACATAAGGGGTGCACGGAGTATTAGATAAGGCAATTTTAACTATCTCACAACATTTACACCAAGTTCTATCTCACATGTCCTAAGCAGGAGTTGAACTTGCAACCATTTGATTGGGGAGCTTCTCACACAACATGGGACCATTGGGACACAAGCCCTTTGGTGGTTATGGGATTATGTTACATTGTAGCTTATTTTTCGGCTTATATAAGCTTATGAGAAAAGTTCATTATAGAACTCATATTTGTCATAGAACCAATCAACCAATCATAGCCACTCATTTCTTTTATTAAAATATATTCGCCCTTTTTTTAAAAATTAAATATCTCACAAACCGTTAATCGTTACGCCAAAAAAATCATACCATCTCGACGAGAATTAAATTCTTTCTATAGATATGCATTGTTATATACTTTCGACGAACTTTTTTTTTTTAATTTCGTCCAGAGATTTGTAAAAATCACATGTGATTTGTAAAATCACATGTGATTTGTTAAAATCACATGTGATTTGATTTTTACGAATCACATGTGATTTTTACATGTAATTTTAAAAAATCACATGTGATGTTATTTTTACAAATCACATGTTTCTGGGTGAAATTTAAAAAAAAAAAGTTCGTAGAAAGTATATAACAATGCATATCTATAGAAAGATAATTTAATTCTCATCACGATGGTGTATTTTTTGTAGCTTGAATATTTACCGTTTGAAAGATATGTTATTTAAAAAAAAAATGGTTGAAAATGATTTTTTATTAATTTAGATAAAAAAATAAATGGCTATGATCGGTTTTATGACAAATATGAGTTGTATATGGATATCAACTCATAAGCTTATTATGTCGTAATAAACTAATATTATAAGCCGAAACAAACACCTCCATAAACTAGAAACAAAAGTTGAAATAATGACATGATCATCTATCTCATAAATACCTCTGGGAATTTGTGATTAATAACAAGCTCCGGGTTCATCACTTCTTCATCACTCATGCTTGCTTGCTGATCTTAAAAACAAAACAAAACTAGATAAGTAATTAAATATTAACAGAAGCTATTTTGGTTCTGTTTTGTTCGTACCGAAATGAAACAGGATTTGTGTCGGGGATTAGATTAGAAGAGAAGATAAGTACGAAGATCGAGGTGAGGAGATTATGATAGAAATGATCATGCTCTTTTCTTTGTTCCTGTCCTAACACATAACTGCTGTGGGGCCTACAAAGTACAAAGTGTCAAAGTCCCTCTCCCAAACGATTTATTACCTTTTTTTTTTTTTTCCTTTTTTTTTTTTTACAATTTTACTTTTTAATTAACAAATAATCACTAGCCACTCCGTTACAATTATGTTTTTCGAACGGAATGAGTCATTTGTAATTACGAGGCTACATAAACTCGTGCATTGCACGGATTGGGTAAGGGTTGAATGTATACATTTTTTTTTTTACGTAATATTGTATGCAAGTAGTTACATCTAAGATATTGCAATTGATGGTATCATAAGATTTGTTATCGTAGGTCGGACGTAGATTCTTGTTGCATAATGTTGTTGTAACCTTGTCGGGTAATGTTTACCTGGGTTTCGTTATGCAAATTTTCATGGTTCGCAAATTAATAACCACCGCATTCATTATCTGCCAAAGTTGCTTTTTCAGTTCTACTGTAGATGACTACATAGACCCGTGCGTTGCACCGATTGGTTTAGGGTAGAATATATACGTGTTTTTTACGTAATATTTTATGCAAGTAGTTACATGTAATTTATACAACCTGTGCGATACACGTGCTATTGGTCGAATAATTAACTAATTTTTCATAACTAAATGTTTGGTCATTAGGTTCCTATTATTTTAGTTACGTAAATTATTTTTTTCCCTATTTACATAAACTATCTAAGATAGTTATTTAACACCAAATAATACCACTTTTGGGACTCGCTTTTTTTATAATTATAATTTACAAATTTTAACCTCAACAATTACATTCATTAAACAATCTAATACTTCATTAAAAAAAAAAAAAAAAAAAAAAAAAAAAAAAAAAAAATTTACAAAATGAAAATACGAAATTAAATAAAATAAGTAAATAAATTAAGCTATTCGGTCGGCGATAATGGCAAATTATATAAATTTCAATTACAAAGATATGACATTTCCGATCAATGTTTGGTGCAAAAACTCGATTGCTAGTGTAACTACACATTTTAAAACATTGTTAACAATATAATAGTTAGATCAAAGTAACATAAATGACTAAAATCCATCAAAACATAAGTCATGTGTAACCATCAAGACATATAGGGAAAAGACTACATCATGTATGCATAGTTATTTGTGTGTTTTCTCGTATATTTGCTAATTATTACTTCAACCATATAGGGAAAAGACTACACGCAAAAGCTTTATCTTCATACATTTCAGAATTTGAAGAACATCAGTGCATTAAAGCGACCCATTACTTGTTGTGAAGACGATATCATGTATACAAATTGAAGAACTTAAAATCGAAAAATTCATTTGGTGTTGTAATCTTCAATGACCAAAACATGCATGTGGAGGGAACAAATAATTTTTTTGGTATTACTCATGTTTAATTATTAGAGATTCACACATTTTATTTCACATATTGTTAGAAATGCCTCCATTAATACTTCGTAATGTATCGTCAAATACCATAAGCATGATGGACAATTGATTTGAACCTATAATTTATAAATGCATCCATTAATAAATCATGAATAACAAATCACAGACATTAGATTAAACTTCCCCATATAATACCAATGAGATACATTATATGCTACCGTATACGATGTAATGGATGACTTCTATTTCCAGCAGAAAAAAGTATGAGTTCTGTATTTTAATGACTTTAGATGGAAGTATCATGTGTACAATCATTTTTATCACTTAACAAATAAAGCCCAAGCCAACACCATCTTTACCAAAACCTAATTACACTAACCCTAATCTACCCCAAACAAAAACGCAGTCAACATCCTAAAAAAAATCACACAAACAAATGGCTCCTTTTCACTCCATAAACAACCTCCATTTTCATTTCACTTCACATAAAGACGCATCAACTTTCTCTCTTACTACATCCACACGAACCCTTTACTCGATCTCCACTCCGGTCCTATGATAATACCCAACAACCAAATCGCTTCGAACCTCACAAAATAACCATAGCAACCCGTCTATATTCTCAAAGGCCACATTGTTTAATATGTTCATATTTTCAAGATCTTTAAGATCTCGGGTAGGTATTTTTGTTGTTATTTTGTTTCAAGATCAATGAAGTATAACACTGAGGTCTTGTGTTCATCATTTTCTGTTCAATCTAATAACATATCTGGTTGTGGTTTTGGTATCAACATCTCATCGTATCCGCGATCTCCAATCCTACCCCCTCCAACATCCCAGTGAAGCTTACCACTCGAACTTCATCTTGTAGATCCTTCGGAGGGTCATGGTAGGTTCGATATAAATTTTTTTGTTTTGGTTTTGGTCATTGAATGGTTTTGAATGAAGCAAAGATAAGATTATAACAGTTATGTGATTAATCTTTCTTTTATTTTCGGATTTAAATGAAGCAAAGCTTTGACATGGATCTGTGATGAGTTGTTTCTTTCGTATGATTGACCTTTAAAAGGTTTGATATTTCCTTGAATAAAGTGAAAGGAATAAACCTGAGATGACTAATTTTTTCATCTTTTTTCGTTTTTGTGAGTGTTACCGACATTGGTGGGGTTGGATTGGGTGGTGTGGCGTGCTAACTCAAATGAAAATGGTCTATTTATACATTAGAATTGCATGCTACATTTAAGACAAATGTAAGTGAAGGTTGATTTGTATTCTTTGAAATTAAAGAGAGATGTAAATGGAGGTTGATTTGTATTCTTTGAGGCTGTAAAACTGCAGCCCTTTTGTGTTCCATAACTTCCTTTTTCATTGCAACCATTCAAGCTGAGTTTATCATACACGAAATTGTAATTATTTGGTCTGCAATGCATATGTTGTACCGTACAATTTGTTGTGCACATTCACTCTTACACATTAAATTAAGGGGTTCAACTTTATAGTATTATAGATTACCTAATGGTGTAGTGATAAAATTGTTGGTTTTACCACAAGTGTTTGTTAGTTCAAACCTCCGTTAGGTGCAGACATATGAAGTGACTAGAGAATGGCCAGAAACAGCCTCAGCCAAATACATTTAATTAAAAAAGGCTCGCCTTCCGCAAATAACTTTAAAAAAAAAGAAAATTGTATCTGTTTACACACTCTCTAATCTTGTCTAACAAATTTCTAATAATCAAATAACATTGAAAAGTTTATTGCAACAATGTAATTATGTGGAGACCTTCGTAAACCTTGACCTACTTGAATGGTCCACCAACAATACCGGATGATGCAACATATGATGTAATATACGATTTTCATTTTTAGTTTTATATGTTTATGTAAATGAATATTGTAATGTACAAGTTTAGTAAACTAGATGTGTAAATACTAATTTGCTTGTAAAAGACTAGAACTGTAATGTGTCTCTTTGTTTAATATCGAAAACGTAAGAAACGGACGAAAACGTAAAAAACGGATGAAAACGTATAAAAACAGACGAAAATCTATAAAAACGGACAAAAACATATACAAATGTAGGAAATAGTATAGAATGGAGAAAACATACAAAAACAAACTAAAATGGGTAAAAACGTAAGAACAAGGACGCAAAACGTATAAAAACAGACAAAACGTACGAAAACGGATAAAATGTACGAAAACAGATAAAAATGTATGTAAACGTATGAAACAAGCGAAAACATAAACAAAACTGACGAAAACGTATAAAAATGGACGAAGACGTTTAACAACGGATAAAACGTACGAAAATGTAAGAAGACCAAATTTTTAGTTAATTAGAAACGATCGTTAGTATAAAGAACTAACGTTGCAAACGATCGTTTGGTTAATAGAATAACGTTGACACTTAACGACTGGGACCTAACGGAGAAGATAACTGAATTGGGCGATAAGGATGAACGATGTTACATAGTTTGATTATAAGGATCAATTAGGAAAAATTAAAAAAATATCGACCAAATTAGGGATAATTTACTCATTTAAATATCTCATGAACCGTTGATCGTTAGACAAAACAAATGTTACGCCCCCAAAACCGAAAAGTTAAAACTTGACGGAAATTGGATTGACTTTCATGACATTTTGACTAAGTAATTATGACTTGAACAATGAAGGAAAGAAGACTCGAAAAATTCCTTTTTAGTTAGATTTATAAGAATATAATCATTATGTCGTCCTGGCGGGCACACGCGTCACTCACATTACGCGACGCCGTCCTCCCTTAACGGAATGTCAGATCATGAATAAACATTAAAGCCTGACAGCTCAGGGATTTTATAACCCGACGGCGTCAGCTCGAAATAGGACGCCGTCACCCTTTAACTGGGACGCCGTATGAAATAGGAAATAACCTGACGGCTCAGAACAATTTTAACCAGACGGGGTCACCCAGTTGGTGACGCCCTCTGGTGACCAGACCTGCACAATCAGTGCAGATTTCCTGCACTTCGACCCAAACTTTACAACATACCATTCAAGAACAATATCAAAGGCTTCAATTTAACCCAACATAACTTATAAATACTGTCACCATTGAACCTTTGACATATAATATATAAAAACAAGTCAAATGGCATTGCGCCAAACATCATTTTACCAATATTTTGACCCATAAACTACAAGGGGTTTGACACTAATAGTTAGGAACCATTTAGACATCACTAAGAACATATATACAACCAAAAGTAAGGAAAGGACCATATGACCCGAAATATACCAAAACGGAACTTGACTCTTCGGGGCTTCTAACTTCAACACCTTGATCCAAAAGACTAACACAACTAGAAGCTCAAGTATGGTCCATCCTATACTTGATTCTTACCCTTATCCTCCTTGCTAGAACCTACAAAACATCATCAACTATAACGTAAGCGAATTGCTTAGTAAGTAAATGGATTATATGAAGTAAAACTTTAACAACATAAGAAGATTTATGGAGCATCTATAACATGAGAACATACCTTAAATTTCATAATTATACTACTTAACAAAATAAAAGATATGGATCCAAGCTACTATTACAAGCTCTAACAAGACTATAACAACTTCAATAGTTCATAATTAGCACAATGCAACATAAACCCATTATACTTACCTTCAATTGCTCAATATGTTTTCTACCAAGTAGAGTCACAACTCCCTTAAGCTTCCTAAACAATAATTAATCTTAATTAGAGACTATAACTAGTAATTTCAACGAATTGGACATCTTCTATTACTACTTTAAACTTCTAAAATTCAAAACCCTTATCATAAAGATTGGGGAAGATGCTTACTTGGTTTAGAGGTATGAAATTAAAAGTCTAAAAATCTTGATAGTCACCACCACAATCTCAATTTAGACTCAAATGAAGATTCTTGATATACCTTCTTCTTCTTCCCTAACACTCTTTCTTCACCTCCAGGTTTCCTCAAAAAATTTCTAGATATCTCTTCTAAAATATCATTTTCTTCTTTTATATATTTCACTTAGTTCTAATGGCAACATTAGTACCCCTACTATTTTAAGATTCTTATACATGTGCCACTAAAGTTCCTAATTTATTTGCTTAGTTGAAACTTTTAAATAATTTTAATACCAAAATAACATAAAGGACCAATACTAACATTTAATAATACCTTGTCGGGATACGGGTGTAACAATTCACCCCTCCTAAAATTTAATTTTGTCCCCGAAATCTATGCTTGAAAAGTTGAGGATATTTGTTTCTCATTCTTTCTTCCAGATCCCATCTAATAGATGTACCCTTTCAATGTTTCCATTGCACTTTAACCAAAGGGATTTCTTTATTTCTTAGTTGCCTTGTTTTTCTCCAAAGTATTGCCTCCGGTTCCTCTTGGGATACCAAATTTGGGTCTACTTCCACATCATCCAATGTGATTACACTAGCTTCATCCGCTAAGCATTTTCTTAGGTAAGATACATGGAAGGTATTGTGAATTCCTTTCATTTCATCGGGGAGTTCCAATACATAAGCTACTTCTCCAATACTCTCCAAAATCTTGAAGGGTCCAATAAATCTTGGTCCTAACTTTCCCTTATGTTTGAACCTAAGAACACCCTTCCACGGAGAGACCTTTAGCATGACAAAGTCTCCTATTTCGAATTCAATTGGTCTTCTTCGATTGTCGGCGTAACTTTTCCATCTATCTTGCACCGTCTTAAGTCTTTCTCGGATCGTCTCGATTTTCTCGGTTGTTGCTAGTATTATATCCGTACTAACTAACTCCCTTTTTCCAACTTCATCCCAGCATACTGGAGTTCTGCATTTTCTACCATAAAGCATTTCATAAGGAGGCATTTCTATGCTAGCATGATACCTATTGTTGTAGGAAAATTCAACTAGAGGTAGATGATCATCCCAATTTCCCCCAAAGTCAATTACACAAGCCCTTAACATATCTTCAAGTCTTTGAATTTTCCTTTCACTTTGCCCATCGGTTTGCTGGTGAAAAGTCGTACTCATATGTAATCTTGTACCTAATTCTTCTTGGAAATTTTGCCAAAATGCCGAAGTAAATCTCCCATCTCTATCGGAAATTATGGAAATGGGTACTCCATGGCGTGCAAGTATTTCTTTAACATATTTATTTTCTAACTTGTGCACATGCATATTTTCTCTAATTGGGATTGTAAGATATAACTTTTCACATACACATCAAACTCTAACACAAAGTAGCATATAGATGGAATTCTAGAGAGAGAAAGTTAGAGGTTTAGGGAACTTAGTGCGTAAAGTGAATCATATTATTATGAGCTCCAACTCTCTACCTTGAAAGGTAGAGAGTATTTATAGTCTTACATAAACGCACACATCGGGTCGTGGATCGAGCATACATGGGTAAAGACCGTCAGTCCTCCACGGTGTTACTTAACTAAATACTACTTAACTTAAAATAACTATGACTACGAGCTTTAACTAATACAAATACTTGAGGTGACCGACTCTTTAATACCGGAATTTCTAATTCCTAACAATCTCCCCTATGGAGGTCACCTCAATCATGTACCAAAATTACATTGAATACAAATAGATATTACATTAAAATTGTTCTTGCATTCTTGATGTAGTCCTTTGTTCCTAAGCTCGTAGTCATTGATTCTTCACATTGCATGTTTGGTTACTTCGGTGGAGGTCTTTATCGATCCACGTGATAGAGATCATCAAGAATCAAAGATCTCTGTGACATCCATTGTGGTGTTGGTATTAGTGATGTTGTGACTTTAGGACCGACATGCTCACATTCGGATCATGATATCTTCTCATCGAGTAAGCGGAAGCATTTGTTGAATCATGATATTGGCGCAGCAGTAGCGAGAAGCATGGAGTGAAAATATCGAGTCATTGATGCACTAATCATGATTTCTTTCGAGATGAATGTGTTAAGTGAGCATGCGGCTATGGATTGACCGCTTCATTCGATCACCAGAACGCCAGGCGCACTGCATACAAC
This sequence comes from Chrysanthemum lavandulifolium, assembly GCA_022545495.1. Taxonomy (NCBI): domain Eukaryota; kingdom Viridiplantae; phylum Streptophyta; class Magnoliopsida; order Asterales; family Asteraceae; genus Chrysanthemum; species Chrysanthemum lavandulifolium. The sequence goes on along the minus strand of CM040245.1, from coordinate 229,220,275 downwards.
GATTAGTTAATAAATCGCACGAAAGTGTCTTTGATCACTTCGTTGAATTAAGGTACACGGCCCACGGTTCCCGCTGATCGATACATGTACCGCCTGTGATCGTAGGATTCCTAAGAATCTCCTTGACGGGGTTTCGTAATGCTCTAGTTGTTCTCAAACCGAACGCCTCAAAGAAGACAACACGTAGTGAGTGAACAAATAATTTTAAGTCCACGATTGATGTAAAAGATTTGAAAACAATCGTATTGCTCAATAGAAATTGTTTTTGCAATACAACGAAGGTTTTATTGAAAATCAAGTATCAATCATAAAACACCTTTTGGTTTGAAAAATGAGTACACGGTCGATGTGCTAAAGAAAAGTTGTTAGCACAAAGACCGGTTTTTCAAAGGTATCCGTCAATCCCTAACTCGAACTGTGATTGATTCAAGAAATTGAATCGCCCTATTGTTTCGTTCGGTTGTCATATGGTTGATCCATATAATAGATCTCACATGCCACTTACCAGAGCTTGTTTGATGTTGGCTCGAGGCTTTCCATCTTCATTGTGAATGTGTAAACACATCACTCGGATGTTCGCAATACCACAAGGATAATGCGAGGACTTAAGATATAATCTCTCTTCCACATCGTGTGAAAGCAGAGAGTCTTCATTGAAAGTGTCCTAATGAGATTTATTGATGATCTCGTGGCTCTAGACTCAATTTGTGCATATTTGGATCCTGTCTGGGAGACTAGGAGAGGGTCTCCTCTTCAATATCAACAATCTCTAAGAGAAAGTCGATAGATAATGTCGGTTCCCGTGAGAATGAAACAAGTCCTTTTAAGAGGAACTTGAGTGGTTTGGAAGGTTGAAGTGCATGCGTCACTGGGTCCATGACGTCTTTGTCTTCAATACCGATGTTATCATCGGTAGTATATAAGTGAACCGGTTTCGCGCCTAAGGTTGAAAAACGGAGGGCTATTTGTTTTCACCCTTTTCTCATTCAATTCTTTTAATTCTTCAACCCTTCGGTGTTTACGAGACTTCATTGCTAGTACCTTGTTGGGTTTATTCCAAGACTAGCTCGTCTTAGTCCGCACTCTTCCCATATCTCATTTTCTCCTTTTATCATCATACCTAAGGACTTCTACACTAACTAGTGGATTGTCCTCGGTAGATCCCTCCGATTCAAGCGGATCATGGGAACCAATACCTAACCTTATCATCCTTATATCACCGTACATAAAGTAAAGTTGGTCGGTCTATTTGGTATTGTTCATCCGCCATGGATCCAATTGAAAACCATTTGAAAAATCAATTCGGATACTTGTGATATATTATCAAAGCATTTTGTACCGAATTGTTTTTATATTTTTAGAACGAGAACTCCCCTCAACATGTGCATCAATTATTTGAAAAGTTTTGCACACGGAGGCAAGAGAGAATTAACTTCTTTGATTATCATTTTTAAAGATATCACCATCACTTCCTTGATCATCTCAAGTAGATAAAGCATTTCCGGAAGGATGGGGTTTCCATAAATTGCTCCCCTCAATATGTGCCTCGAGGTTTGAAAAGAGTTTTGCACATACTGAGGAACCAACACATTGAGATAAATGATCACGTTTCAAATCATAGGTTTAAGATAGATGCTCCCCTCAACATGTGCATGGAAAATTTGAAATCGTTTGTCACATGTGGGCGTGGATAGCATGTACATCCTTATAAAACCATTTACCGAATTATCGGTATAAATCCAATTTAAATCACATTCTCCCCGATCACAATTATCAAAACATTTGAGATTTGTGATCTCGTATAGATTTAAATTGATTTTGAAAGCTTTTAAGGAGAATTGTGACTTGATAGTGAAAGCGTTTGAACCGATAAGGATCGGATTTTAAGACTTTAAACTCCATTGATAAAACATGCATGTATATCTTTTGAAAACACTTTAATGCCAAATAACTTTTTAATTTAATTGAAATCATTCTCCCTCAATCAATGACATAGGTTGTTGATTGAGATAGAGATTTTGACAAATAAGTCCCGATGATTATCAAAATAGAGATCGAGTTATTTATCAAAGCATTTAGTTTTCGAGTAGATAAATGTTTATAGAATCGAGCATGAAATTTTGAAAACATGATAAAACATGGCTCGTTCTTTCTTTTAAAACCGAGTTATTGCCTCGAAATGACAATAAACCATTCTTTTCTCTTTCTCTCAAAAATAATTTTTGATTTTTGATTTTTTTTTTTTTTTTTAATTTTGATTTTTTTTTTAAATAATAATAATAAAAATTCGAACAATATCTAAAGTCCGTGTCATTCTTTGAATGACAGACAAAGACAAATAGATATACTCGAACCGAGAAAACATGACAAATTGACAATATTTTTGAGAATTTTCTAATTTTGATTTTATGGATTTTGAAAGTTTTATATTTTCTATTTGATTTTGAGGATTTTATAATTTTGTATTTTGATTTTTCGAATAGATATATACAAGAGATAGATGAAGATAGACCTTTACTCCTCGTCTTCCTCCTCAAGGCGTTTGAGAGTTTCGTTGAAGGCTTTTCAAACCAAGACGTGAAACAATAAACTCAAAACGTTCTCTTGGAAGAGCTTTGGTGAAGATGTCCGCTAACCGATATTCGGACCTCACAAAATATAGTTCCACCACACCTTTTCCACTTGTTCCCGATGAAATGATGTCGAACGTCGATATGCTTTGCTCTTGAGTGTTGAACGTTGTTGCATGAGAGAGCAATAGCACTTTATTATCACGAGATAGAGGATTTTGTTGAATACAAAGCCATAGTCGATAATTGAGATCTCATCCATAAGATTTGAGCACAACAGGATGACATGGCTATGTATTCACCTCTAGAGGAAATAGAAGTGCTCATTTGCTTCTTTGAAGACCGACTCACAAGTTTATCACCCAAAATCGAGCACCTCACGCGTACTTGACGTGTGTCTTGACAACTCGCATGATCGGCATCTGATAGCCGTTAGTGACATACCGGTGTCCTTCGGTGCAAAGACCCATATTGATGGTTCCTTGAGATACCGAAGACCCGCTTAAGCGATTCAAGGTGCCTTTTAGTAGGCTTAGCACGGTATCTAGCACACATGCATCAAATGAACAAGATGTACGGGTACTAGCGATGAGGTACATCGAGTGGACCCAATCATACTACGATATTTCGTTTGGTCAATCATGATCCCCAGTGGTCCTCATCTAGTTTGGTTCGGTCAATCATGGGGGTGTCAACGGTCACTAGAATCAAATCCAAATTTCTTTAAAATCTCATTGCATATTTAGATTGATTTGTGAAAATGCCTCCGGACTTTGTGAAATTTGTAATCCCAAGAAAATGACATTTGTCCCATCATTGACATTTGAAACTTTGAACTCATTTCATTTGAAAACGATCACATTCTATTGGGTCCGCCGAGGCAAAATAATATCATCAACATAAATTTGAACATGAGTTAAATGTTTGCACGACTTCACGGTGAATAAGGTAGGATCAATCGCTCCTTTCTTGAATCCGGTTGATAGAAGAAACTTTGATGATGTATCATACCATGCCCTTGGAGCTTGCTTCAAACCGTAAAGAGCCTTCTTGAGACGATAAGCGTGAGTAGGGTGCTCTTGATTCACGAATCCTTCGAGTTGGTCGACGTGACGACTTCTTTAAGATCTCCGTCGTAAATCGCTCTCACATCCATCGATAAACTACCATGTTCTTACTAGCAAGATTAGCGTAAAGATTCGATTTCCTCGATTCGAGCAACCTGAGCAAAAGATTCTTCAAAGTCTATACCCTCCTCTTGACGATATCCTTTAGCAACTAATCGGGCCTTGTTCTTCAACACATCACCATGCTCATCAAGTTTTACTTTGAAGATCCATTTATGGGCAATAATCATAGTACGATCTGGAGCGGTACTAACTCCCATACATCAAGTCGATCAAACTCATGAATTTCATCTTGCATGGCATTGAACCAATTGTCTTCATTCATGGCGGTTTTAACATCTTTTGGTTCGATCTTAGATAGTACGGAGTTGAAGAAACACCATAAGGCATCGGTTGCAAGTTGTTTCGGGTTGATACAGACGCGAGGATTTCCAATGATGTTGTCTAATGGATGATCGTGAGTCCATTTTCTCGAGGTGTTCATGTGGCGCTTGTTGAGGCGAGGTAGTCGAGTCGATGTCTCTCAAGAAGATGGTTCGATGATGATTCGGGAGTAGCAAATATGTTTTCAAATGGAGCATCTTGAGGGTAGCAAAGGATTAACTTCCTCATTGATGCGAAACATTTCCATGATGTACATTTGAAGAATGATGATTTGTTGATGAGATCAAGGATCAGCAGGTGCTTTTGACTTAAGGATATTGAGACCGAAGGATTGACTTCATTCACAGAATATGAGCATTCTGTTGTAGGGATCAACACCTCATTAGTAATTGAATCATACAGTTCATCAAACATAGGATCGAACAATTTCTTTAAATCATCTTGGATGGAGGTACATATGGAGTTTCTTGAGAAGAGTTTGGAACAAGAGATGAACCAATGGGACTGCTTTTGAAGTGCGGGTCTGAATGGAGTGTCCAGGAGCCATTTGACCGGTCACCATCAAACGTAACGTGAATTGTTTCCATGATATTTCGGGTTCTTTTGTTGTAGATTCGGTATCCCTTTTGTTTGGTGCATATCCTACAAATACTCCAATGTCGACTTTAGCCTAAGTTTCCTAAGTCTTGACCCTCATTAGTTGGATAGCACAATGCCCCAAACACACGAAGGAAAAAGAGATTAGGTTTTTTCTGTCATGACAAGTTCATATGGAGTTTTTCCATATACGGTGTGAATTAGGGAACGATTTTGTATGTAGCATGCGATGGCGATTGCTTGACCCGAGAAACATTGGAACCTTTGAGTAAATCAACATTGTTCTAGCGGCTTCAACGGAGTTCGATTTCGTCTTTCAACTACACCGCTCATTGAGGAGTTCGTGGAACACTTCTTTGATGGTGATTCCAACGCTTTCATAGAATTCATTAAGTTGTTTGTTGACAAACTCGGTTCCATTGTCTGCATTACGATAATTACGACGGTTTTGTTAAGTCGAACTGCAGTTGTTTGATGAGTTTGATGATGATATCGGGAGTTTCATCCTTTGTCCTTAAGAACTTGACCCGTGTGAATCTAGAGTAATCATCAACCACAACTAACACATATTTCTTCCCAAAGATATTCGCACCCTCGTTGGTCCATAAATCCATATGAATCATATGAAGAACTTGATGATGAGTTAGTAGGTTTGGGTTTATGGGCATACTTCTTGCTTTTCCCAATTGACATCTTTGAACAAAGATGATCCTTTTCATACTTTAGTCTAGGTAAACCTACAACTAAGCCCTTTCGGAAAGATCGTTGATGGTGCAAGTTCAAATGATTGAGACGACGATGCCATAACCATGACTTTGTTTTGAAGCCTTTGATAACAAGCGATTGGAGAAGCCCTCATCATGTCATCGATAGAGATGGTGTAAAGGTTTGACCGAGTTCCTTTTACAGTTCCTTCACCATTAAGATCTCTAACAAAGCGGTATGTTTTCAAGGCAACTTCTAGATCGTAATCACGCAATTGACCAACAGAGAACAAATTATGACCCAAACCTTCTACATAGTAAACTCTAGAGATGACACTATCACCAACAACATAATCTCCATAACCCATAATAGCACCGAAATGATCATTACCAAATCTAACGATCCGATGAATTTGCTCACAAAGTTCATGAGTCATGACCGGTCTCGGTCGTATGCTTGGAGCGGCCTTAGTCCGGTACCACGTAAGCTAGTTGAGCGATCTGCAGTTGAACACGATAAGAATGGATAGCTGGATAATTGGGATCCCCATGCAAGAATGGGTTCCATTTGGTTGGTAACAATGTTTGGAACACCCACATCGTAAATAGAAGCATTCATATCGGAGGTGAGGCAATGGAATCGTTGTGAATAGATGCGTACTAGTGTCGGTATAGCCCTACATTCACGGTGTGATCACTTCTTAAGGAATAGTTCTACCAAGAGGCATCCATTTTCTAGTGGGCATTATCGATTAGTCTTAAGACCAATAGGTGTCCAATAAAAGCCTATTTTCTTGAATGTTCTTCTGTGGGTTTCCACTATTTTCTAACTTTCTTTCGTTTTGCCTTTTAGCCTTCTTAGCATGAATTTTAGCATTAACAATATTAATCGGACAATTAACATCATTAGGCGAACAAGAACACCACATTCATGATTAGAAAGCGAATTCAAGCGAGACATCGTACAAGGTTTGCAAATAGTATCGAATTGAATTAATTCTGAGACGCCTATGGCTAATACTAGAATCAACACGATTCGTTTTATTCAATTCAAGCTTAAAGTTCCTAGATTGTTCTTCTACTCTTCCAAGGCACATTCTTAGCTTGAGAGGTCCTATCATTCCTTGTATTGTCTTGAGACTTTGACCCGCTCCGCTTAATGTCACCGATTACTCCTGTAGAGGAATGGGAACATTAGTTGGTTTAACTACTCTTTGCATCACTGTTTAGATGTCTTTGGGTCCGAACTACATGCAGTGCACTCGTGTTCACTTTCTTAAAACTAGAGGTACTGTGATTTGTACTCTTAGAAGGCACACATGAGTTCTCTTTCTTAGCATTGACGGATCCGAATCGAACTACTTAAAGGTACACTACGGTTCACATTCAAAACATTGGGAATCGAATGCATATCATACTTAGCTTTAGGCATTGAGCATGGAATCAAAGGATTAACTCTCACCTAATGACTTTGGGCATATTGTGATCAAGCATTCTAAGATTTCTTGAGATCGTTTGGCATATAAGCATGCATGTCCAATTGCATTATCATGAGGTTTCTCTAGCTTATCCTCTTCAACAATCTCACGCTTGAGACATTCTAGGCAATCCTTAAGGGATGAGAAGTATGTTTGAATGGCAAGTTTGTTGTTCCTTAGATGAGGAGGGACATATGTCACGAGATAAAGCATATTTATTACAAGAGTGAACCTTTGATACAACATTCTCCCCATTGGTCATTGGCATTTTCCTTTTACGACTCTTGATTCTCAATTTCCTTTTGCAATGACGCTATTTGATCGTTATTTTTGTTACGAGTGACTTTAATTGATTCAAATAACTCATTGAAATGACGTTTAACCTTTTCATTTTCTTCTAGAAAACTTTCATTTTCCTTTGTAAAGCATTTACTAAGTTTTGAAGATGAAACGTTTGAGAATTTCGAGAATCTAAAGAAGGAGGCATTTGGGAGCTCATCATATTGTTCGTTTGACCCTTTAATTGAGAGATTTGGGCTTTCAACTTTACGATCGTGTTACACCGAGCTTGAATCATTCATCACGTTTGTTAATTTGAAAACGCATCAAACTCGAGCATCTGAAGATGTCTTGATATTTGAAGTTTGACATTTTCTTTGAGATGTTGATATTTTAGTTGTAAATTAAAATACTCGACTTCTAGTTTAGAAAAGTGTTTAACCAAAGTGTCGTGATCATCCGGTTCAATTTTCTCGTTTAGTTTGGAATTAGTTTTTTCAAGCTCAATGACACGATCATGGGAGAATTTGAGAAGCAACAGATAGTTCATGAAATTTGGAAGCATTAATAGAGCAATTTGAAGCGATGAAAAAAATATCTTGAGCAACACATTCGGTAATAAGAGTCTCATTTAATGTATGCAAGTTCTTCCTCTCAATCTCATTATATTTTAGCACGCTCATAATCACTAACTTCGACTACCATTGCATCAAATTCCTTTTCCATTCCTTGATATCGGTTCTATTCCTTTTAAGACTCTCAAAGTGATCTTCGAAGTTTAAAGAAAGGCATGACCTCGTTAAATAACATTCTTTCATTTGCTCAAAACCCTTTCTCCTTTCGTTATACCGGTGGGTGTGATCCTTTTCTTGCAAGTTTTCTCAAAATCAACAAATAGTTGAAATATAACATATTGGCTAATTAAGGTCTTGCTTTTAGTGGCAATTTTCTAGGAACTAGATGCATTGGTGTATTAGGAGGATACACAGTCGCTCTAGGCATTTTCCATAAAGGGGTTTGTTTCAACAATATTTTCATCTTCTCGCTTATCTAAATCCTTCTTCCGGAAAATTTGTTCTGGAGTCGGCAATGTTTGAGGCTTAAACATGTTCAGAAATCCAGTTTTCCTTCTTGTAGTCATGGGGAGTGATAATAATTTTTCTCTTTGCATTTGGGTCATCTAGTTTTTGTTCATCCTTTCCTAGTGACTTCATCGATTTCTTATCTTCCTCGGTGCACTCAACGCAACTAGGTTTCGCTTAGGCTTAAGGATTTCATTACCATCATAAAGCACCTTATGAGCATTTCTAGCCCTTTAATTACCTCTGGATTTGGTTCCTCAACAAGGGAATGCTATGCTTATCGCTTAAGACTCGATGTTTAGTGACCATGTGAGCGATCAATGGTGTTTCCTTGTATGTACAACTTGTTTTCAAGTTTGTTTTTCAAAGTTTTAGATTAGAAAAATCTCTCAAGAGTTTTGATTCCTTTGCATTAAATTCTTGCTTAAGCATTTTCACATTTTCTTAAAGTTCTTGTTTTTGTTTAGTTGTTTAGAAAGTTTTTCTTGCAAGGAATTTAATTCTTGTTTCAATACTTCTTCTCTAAACTTACTTTTTCTAATTCTTGTACTCACTTGGTCATCCATTTCCCGTCACGAGTGGTCAACTCAAACTTAGCACGTTGTTCATAAATAGCAACACGTTCTTTATAGGCATTTAGTTCGTAAATTACGTAATCATCAAGGGCACATGCGGTGTATTCATCCAAAACATAGTCATTGTTGATCGCAGAAGATGCATCACTTGGTACAACTTCACTTTCACTTTGTTTCACATATTGATCATATGGGACAATATCGATATTACCCATATTTTCAATATTTGATTCAATAACTTCGATTGATTGTACTTTGTCATGCATCTGCACATCGACATCATCGTATAGTTTTAGTACCTCGAGATGATCTTGTCATGGGATGGGCCACCGGTGGTGAAGAAAAGACCTTGGGAGAAACCATTGGAGAAATGCTAGCCATAAAATTGTGTGTGCCAGTAGGTCCATCATCCACATCGAGTCGTATGCATCACGGTCACCGACTTGAAAGGCATTTTGATGATTGTGACCTATCTCTGAATAGGCCGCTCATCAACATCGCATCATAGGTCTTGGCATTGCCCTCAAAGAAGAAATAGCAATTCCTCTTCATCCAAAGACACCATTGTCCCGAGCTTGTGCTGTGACATCTTATCTCGAAGTATTCAAGATTCAGCGGACGCTTTGGAGATGTGTTCCTTGCAATGTGTCCTCACCACCACGGTTATAACATTTAATTGGCTTAGCTTGACCTTGGTTACCATTCCTTCCTCGATTCTCGTTGCCAACATAACCTCTACCATTTCAACCTCTTCCTTGATCAAACTGTCTTCCTTGAACCGACGGCCCATAATTTCCCATCTCTCGATCAAAGCATGGTTGTGAAGATTGGAGGCGGTTCGGATCTCATTACAGTGTGAAGTTTGTTGGTGTGAGGTGAAAGTGTCCTGCTCTCTTTAACCATGAGTCTCGGATTGATTGATGAAATGTTCCATGACAAGATTTGCATCGGGTTGCTTGAACCTTGGATCGAAAATGGGTTTGTGATTATCATCTTCCGTGGTACAACTTGAGGAGCATTGGTGGTAATCCCATCATTTGTGAAAAAGGCATTGACTCATTTGTAGAGCTTGTTTCTCACGACCTTTGAACCGATCAAGAATCCTCTTTTCAAACATGGCATGTCTCTCATTCGAAGGAGGAAGGCATAGAGTTGCTCATAGTTTGTATTCTTCAACTTTAGTGAGCTTCACGGAGGTGACAAACTTGTGCCATTCGGATTCATGTTGTTCACAAATTTTGAATTCGGTGAATGTTAGGCATAGTCATTCGATGTTCCTCATGTCATTCACCGACTTATGAAATCTCTCATAGTACTCATAGACATTCTCATCGGTTTCATCTTGAAGTGCTCAAATTGGCCATAGAGTTGGGATTCTCTCGTCTTCCATAGTTAATTCGAACACGAGAGAAGCATCTTAACATTATCCCAAACCGCCTTAGCATCGGTGTTATGATTGATAAGCTTGTAGATGTCTTTAGGAAGACCTTGAAGAACAATGTTTCAAGCCCCGATATCCGTGATCAAATCTCTTTTATCCTTATCATCAAGCTCATCATACATCTTAGGTCCGTCCATTCCAGTAAACAGAGTACCATCTTCATTAGTATCAAGTATGTCTCTAGTCGTCTCAACTCGATATGGTCCTTCATCAATGGATTTGAGAATGTTGACACCATTTTCCTTTCCAAGGCAATACAATCGATTCGTTTAGCCCAAGAATCGTAGTCGATTCTGTCAAGCATGGGTGGATTTAGTATCTCGAGCCACCGCTTGAACATCCTCGACAGCAATGAGAGATGATAGTAGGAACGGTGGTAGACATGTTAACAAATTATACGGATTTTATAACTCTATGATTAAACCGGAAATAGATTCTTTCACGGGATTTTATGTCACAATTCTCAAATTCGGTCATTCCTCATACTCCATATTCATCATTTCATAACGGTTCATTCATGATTTTGCATTTCACATTAAACGCGTGAATTTTATATTAAATAAACGTTATCGGTGAGTTATTATTTTGAATATTTAATCCGTTACTTCTAAAATGATCCCGATATATTTTTATACTTACATTTAGTTTATAAAACTATATTTTGAGTTTACCTAGTGTTTTAAATTTATTTGGTATATAAATCGTTAAAGTTATATTATTACGACGCTTTTCTTAAAAACGCGAAAATTTTATATCACTCAATTTTTACAAGGAATGTATTTTATAATTTTATGATCTCATTATACCTTACTTTGATCCCCAAAACTTATTTTAACCCATATGACTTTCACTTCACATCTTTGTACAAGTTACATTTTCCTACATTTATAACATTTACTTACTCATTTATATATAAAAAATATATATATATATATATATATATATTTTATGGACATACCTCCCCAAAACCGGTTCTAGGGGGAGTAAGCATTTATTGAAGTTGGTATATTTTTCTTCTTGATTGTATATAACCACACTCCAAGTAATACATTCATTTCATTCATCTCATTCAACAAGTTAGCAAAAGCTTTTTCTCTTGTTCTTCCTCATCACAAACCGCCAAGCATAAGGTCCAAGAAGATATTCATCAAAATTTCCATTATCAAGTTTATCACAATCTAGTATACACTCTTGTTTAGGTTTTGAAATAAAACCTAGGGTGTTTAGGGTTTAATCCTTTGTTCTAATCACCTCATCATATCACTAGTAAGCATCTCATGTTTATTTTTCATCTTACATATTCATTTCATACTCATCTCATCATTTTTGAGCAAAAACATGCAAGACTTATGTGTATTTATACCATTTTACATGATTTTAGTGTTATATATATATATATAAGGTCATCCTATAATTATCCCTTGGTATTTATTGGTCTTGATGATGTTTAGGAACCCCGACACCCTAAGAAGGTGTATGGTAGGATTAGAATAGCTTTGGAGTTGATTTGAAGGGATTGAAATAGGTTTAGTACGAGAAAACTATTTTCTACTAGTATAAAATGTGTTATGTCCTTGTTTTGTTTTTACGGAAAATCCGACAAGAGGCACGAAATTTTGGCCTTGATATTTAGAAAATATACTTTAAAACGAATCCGTGGTCGCTTGAACGGATTAAAACGAGTTATAACGAAGAAGTTATGGATTTTACAAGTTTGACGACTAAATATATATTTTCGTAAAATTCAAAGAACCTATTTTTGGTTTGTACGAGTCAAAAACGAGTCCTAAGCTTTACAAATTATTTCGACTTATCAAAAATATATTAGTATACTTTGATAATAAGCTAAGGACATATAATACATAGAAAACGGATTTGAAACGACAAAGATATGCACGTTTTCATAAACTTGCCGTAACTATTATTTTTAGAAAACTATATTATTTTTACGAGATAAGTGTTACGGTAACTAAAACGACTATGTTGGAGGCTGTTTTAACTATGATGTGGAACTTTTGTAACGAGATGTCTTCTAATAAAATCAAGATCACCGAGCATATTTTTCAAAACGACCAACCGCTTGTATAGTCGAGTTGTAATAAATTAATTACGGTTGCTCAAACTTTGCCGAAACTCACTTTTACACAACAATTAGACAAAATCACCATCTTTAACCCTTATTATCTTTATGTTCGAGACCTTTATGTCGAAAACTCTGAATCGAAACTTCTAGATTTCGATACAAACTTTCCAAAACCGTCGAGTTCGTTTCTAACGCTCGACGACACCATTTTACGACTAGTTTTTCAAGTCATTTTGTCACTTTCAAGAAATTTCACGACATTGTTTCTGACGAAAAGTGTTAATTTCACTATAAATCATTACGAAACTATTGTAGGATGACATTCGACGTAAATACTTGTAAGGTAATTTAAGATGGGTCAAGACGTCAAAAGAATATTTTCAACGATAAGTATTATTTTCAAAACTCGCAAATGGTATAAATAACATACGAAATGCATGCATAACATTACATCATAACTCAAATCATGACATTCATTTTAGGTCGCGGTAGTTTCCGAGCCTTACTTTCGTACACTTCATTTTGTTAACATATCAATCACATTGTGTGAGTTCATACCCCACTTTTACTCGCTTAAATTCTTACAAACTATTTGGGAGATACATGCTTAAATACTTGTTTCACTCTTGCGAATACTCAAACCATTTATACAATTGTGTTACAATATACTTTTATACACTTTGGACATTATGTGTGGTTTATTGCGATATGTGCCTTAATGTGCTAAACTAGTTTTCAATTATGCATCAACATACAAACTTTAGCAATGGTTAACTCTGCGGGAGCCGGAGAGGTATTGATAGTACTATCGGCCGACGCCCCACCCTTGGTCCTTGATGACGTGACACGGGGTGAATATAATCTCTATTCAATGAAACATAACAAACAATTTAGACTTGTCAAGAGGTTCAGCTTATTGTGATTCTTTGCGTTATACATGTATATATCGTATGCACCTATGTCCTACTTACAAACAAGATTGACAATTTATATTTTGGCAATGGGTTGTAAACACACAAAGTTGCAAGTTTTGTATGGGTGAACTTGGAACCGAGTGGATTTACAATGCCTTTGCCGCATAAACAATTTTTTTTGAAAGGCTTTACATTTCATCACAAACTTATGAACTCACCAACCATTGTGTTGACACTTTTAGCATGTTTATCTCGTGTCTTAAGGTGATAGCACTTCATGGAGCTTTTGGGTCGCATGGCATACATTGGAGTCTTGTGCTTTTAACAATTACCATTCGACATGTTTTGTAAACTTTTATGTATTATCAAACCTTGTGATTTCTTGTGATGTAAACATTAACTTATTTATCGAATGGTAAACTTTTCAAACGCCTCATTATAGAGGTCGTTTTTCAGATCCATACTTTGTGCTATGACGTCATACCCCAATGACACTATCGTTCACCGCGATATTTTGGGGTGTGACATTTTACTAAATCAAGAGAAAACCGTAAACAATCACTCAAGTCGCTAGAAGATAATGCACTAAGTCGCTAGAAGATACTGCACTAAGTCGCTAGAAGATAATGCACTAAGTCGCTAGAAGATACTGCACTAAGTCGCTAGAAGATAATGCACTAAGTCGCTAATACTTAATTCGCTACACCACTAAGTCGCTAGAGTCCCAAGTCGCTAGACAAATGCAAGTCGCTAAGTAGTAACTAGCTAAGACTCAAGTCGCTAGCAAAATTTTGGCGAAGCATTAAGCACTCAAGTCGCTAACGATACAAGTCGCTAAAGAGCAACTCGCCATGCATCAAGTCGCTACCACTGTCGCTACTGTAGTGGAGAGTCCACTACTTGTACTTTAACTCGCTAGATCTAACTCGCTAGATCTAAACCGTGAACTCGCTACAAATTTGTAAAGCAAGTCGCTATGAAGAAAATAATCCGTGAGCTAAGTCGCTAGCAAGAAAACCATATAAACATCACTTTTCAATCCAAAACAATCCAACCAAGATGATTCAAGCTTACCAAATGAAAACCTCAACACTTGTGATGATTCTAAACATAAAAGTACTAACAAAATTCAAACTTTAACACAAGAAATCAACCAAATGATGCAAAACCACTAAACTTTTTCAAACTCAAAACCACCTAAAACCACTATAAATCCAAAGATGTGCAAGATATGATCTAACCATGGCTCTTGATACCAATTGTAAGATATAACTTTTCACATACACATCAAACTCTAACACAAAGTAGCATATAGATGGAATTCTAGAGAGAAATTTAGAGGTTTAGGGAACTTAGTGAGAAAGTGAATCATATTATTATGAGCTCCAACTCTACCTTGAAAGGTAGAGAGTATTTATAGTCTTACATAAACGCCACACATAGGTCGTGGATCGTGCATACAATGGGTAAAGACCCGTCCGTCCTCCACGGTGTTACTTAACTAAATACTACTTAACTTAAAATAACTATGACTACGAGCTTTCTAACGAATACAAATACTTGAGGTGACCGACTCTTTAATACCTGGAATTTCTAATTCCTAACAGGGATGAAATGTGCGCTCTTTGTCAAACGATCCACTATTACCCAAATCGCGTCGTGCTTTTTGGTCGTTCTTGGTAACTTTGTAACGAAGTCCATTGTAATCTTCTCCCAATTCCAAACTGGTACTTCCAATGGTTGTACCTTACCATACGGTTTTTGGTGTTCGGCTTTAACCTTTAAACAAGTTAGACATTTCGCGCAATATTTTTTTATACCTGGCCACCAATAGTCTCTTCTTAAATCATGATACATCTTGTTAGCCCCTGGGTGAATAGAATATTTCGACTTATGTGCTTCATCTAGAAGTAATATCTTAACGTCATTACGAAAAGGAATGAAAATTCTCCCATATTGCTTTTTAAGTCCGTAACTATCTTCCTCAAAATGAGGGACATGAGAAGTGATACGTCCCTTTCCCAATTTTCTTCTTTTAAAGCTTCCTCTTGTGCTAACTTAACCTTGTCGAAAAAATCGGACGTAATAATCATTTGCAAGGAATGAATTTTGGTAACTTCACCTTAGTCCCTACGACTTAATGCAACGGCTACGACATTTGCTTTTCCCGGGTGCTAACGAATCTCACAATTGTAGTCCTTTAACAAGTATAGCCACCTTCGTTGTCTCATATTTGGATCCTTCTTGTTTAGGAAGTATCGAAGGCTCCGGTGTAACACCCCCAAAATCGGCTCAGTGAAAGACTTTACTAACTTTGGGGTGCTACGAAATTGGTACAGAACACAAGGATAGCGAACAAAATAAATGAAAATTTATAACTTGAAAACATAGTCATCAGTAATAATTAAGTTTTACATTTCTTGAAAAGTGCAGAAGTAAGCCCAAATAAAATAGTTTAAGAAAAGGGTCCCCATTTAACATCAGAGTAAGAAGGATCCAAAAACATGCCATCACTGCCAAACGCCTCCCCAAAGTTTACCAAAGCTTTCACATCAATTACCTGAGAAAAACATGCTAAAAGGTTAGCATAAAGCTGGTGATTTCATAGGTTTAAGTTCAATTTCAGTAGTGGACCTGTAAGAGTTTATTTTCTATGCGAGACTAAGATATATGCACAAAAACATATAATCACATATCAAATCACAAGTGGGATCCCAAGCGAATCTAGCCAGCACGGTTGTAGCATGGTCAAACTACCCTGGACTAGATCGGAATAAATAACCAATGACGAGCTAGGTATCACGTTATAGCATCAATATGCTACCCTAGTATCATGCAACAACTACCACACATCTACCTAAACCACTCAACGCATAAGTAAATCAAGAAATTTTAAAAGTTCCAAAACAGTAGCACGTTTTCTCACCCCAATTTAGTAAAACCGAGATAAAAATGCGGCTATAAAACTCACCTTAACAAGGAAATGCACAAACAATCACCCTCAAGGAGACTAGTGCAACAGCATCAAGTAATATCACAGCACAGCGGACATGGCTCAACCTAAAATAACAAAAGACGCGACTCAGTATCGATCCTCACGAAGTTGCCAAAATAAAGTTGCATAAAACGTAGGATTCTTGTAGGTTGAAGCATAACGATAGAATGAAACACTTGGCTTGGTCACTTGTGGAATGACGACTCAAATAACGCACACGATTAACAACGTTTCACGTAGTTTAACAAACTTGACAATCAACTCACACAACTCACGCGACCAAAACAAACAAGAATATGTGTGTCATATATGTCACAAAAAGTTCGGGTCTAATAGATTAAACCATGCGTTAATAAGGTACTCGAAGGATTCGACAAGTCTTATTAGGCTTGTCAACTTATTAAGGTTGGGGTTCCCTTCTTCTCATTTATTAATTCAAGGTAAATCTAGAAGGGTTGCACATAGAGACCTTAGGATGGGTTGTCATTAATAATCTCCTCTTCTCATATTTATCGGGCTCTTATGGGACTCGTCAATCCAATAAGTCCAAATAAATATGATAATAGACTTTTATTAATGTTAACCAATCCGCGATCAAATTCACAATAAATTTCTTAAATAGAAAACTTGGGCCTCGTGCTTCGAAATGTGTTACATTACTATTTCTTTTTAGTAAAATTGATTAACTTATACAATTAAACTATCGTTTAATTGCATTATTTAATGCTCATGATTTTTCAAAACGTAGTATGTTTAACTCATTCGACCTATCATTTCGAGTCAACCCTTCTCGAGTCAATACTAATTGACTCGAGCCCATTTATTCCCAAGTCCGTTTCCCAAGTCAAGTATCTAATTCGGGTCATAGTATAACAATAATATAGTCCACAATGTCCATATACTCATAAAGTCCATATCGCTACCGTGGTCAATCCGAACCATAAGGTCTCTGATGATTCACGGCGCTCAAATCATCACGACTCAACTCAACGACATTATCATAACGGCTTAGACATTTATTATTATTATTATTATTGTTATTGTTATTGTTATTGTTATTGTTATTGTTATTGTTATTGTTATTGTTATTGTTATTATTATTATTATTATTATTATTATTATTATTATTATTATTATTATTATTATTATTATTATTATTATTAGTTATCCGTTTTTATTTTTCAAGTTTCGATATATTTAGCATCAATGATATCACAAGATTGACCAAGTCAATCCGAATCATTCAAATATCAAAACTGCCAAGATTGTCGTGACCACAAGGTCCCGTTCTCAAAGTCCCAATCGTGTGATAACCGCCTCGCCAAGGTTACCCTTGGCTGCGGAAACCTTAATACGAGCCATGTCGTGACACAAAGTGTGTCCCGGTCTCAAAACCTCATCGATATACCCAATAATACCACCACTGCCGCACCACCACTAGGGTTTGGTGGCGGCGGTGGTCACATCCGAACAACAAAAACAGCCAACAACAAACACCACAACAAGTATTCTATTCCAAGGAGTCTTGGGAGACTCTCGACACCACGACAAGCCCACACCGAGGCACGGTAACCTCGGTTACCGTTTCGGTTACACAACAACCAACACCAAAAACATCACCATCGAACCCTACACGACCCAAAACATTAACCAAGAGGGCCAAGACCCTCGTTCCACAAGGACCGAGCCAAAAACAACCATGAAAACATGGTTTACCATGGAAATAACACAAACCAAGCACGGGTATTACCGTGAAATATCACGGTAAAACATGCAAGACAAACACCCGAAAAATTCGAAACTAAAAATGTAGATCTAGGGCACGTTGGTGGGTTTCACCGCACGTACCCTATGTCAAAATGATCACCTTTCGACGATCTATCGTTTGGTATAGGTGGTGTATTTTTTCCGTGACGGGTGGCCGGAAGTTTGGCCTGAGAAGACGGCGGTGGGAGTTTTCCGGTCGCCGGAAAGTTAGAGAGAGGTGAGAGAGAGAAATGTGTGTGAAAAAGTGTGTTTGTGTGTGTGTGGTGGGGCTTTTATACCCCAGGAGGGACCGAACATGTTAAAACCATAGCTAGGGGGCTCTTATGGTAAGTATTCCAAGGGGCTAGTTGCGTCAATTCTCCATACTTTCACGATATTGCTTCTCGAGCTCGTTTCGACCCTCAAACATTGTCGGAATTTCACGAAAATTGCGCCGTTATCTTTAAAATATTTTTTCCATTCAAAATGACTATAAACACGACTACTCTCAATAAAATCACGAATATATATATAAATTACTAGTTAACTAGTGTCGGTCAGCTTTGTGCTTACATTTTACACGTTTCAAGATGATTTCTTGTTTTTCGACCGATTCAAGTTTTAAAATGTTTCAAGTTTATCAAAATAATGTCACAAGTATGATGTGGTATAAAAATGTGTTCTCGAAAATTTACCAGTTGTCAAATCCTGTGATCGGTATAAATTACAAACTCCACGCTGTAGAGATAATGCCTCCATATTTTCAATGCAAAAACTACTGCTGCAAATTCAAGATCGTGAGTTGGGTAGTCTCTTTCATGCTTCTTCAACTGTCTTGATGCATAGGCAATTACCTTGCCTCTTTGCATAAGGACACAACCAAGGTCGGAATACGATGCATCACTGTATACAACCATATCTTCTGTTCCTTCCGGTGCCTCACATAACTTCCTTCGTAAGATAGAAAAAGCATCATCTTGCTCATTCCCCCAATAAAAAGGGCCATTCTTTCTTGTAATCCTAGTTAATGAAGATGTAATGTTAGAAAAATCTTGTATAAACCTCCGATAATATCCTACCAAACCTAGGAAACTTCGTATTTCTCCTACATTTCTTGGGGTTTGCCAATTCATCACTGCTTCTATCTTCGACGGATCAACCTTAATGCCCTTCGGATTAACAACATGTCCAAGAAATTGAACCTCTTGTAACCAAAATTCACATTTCAAAAATTTTGCATACAATCTTTCTTTTCTCAAGGTTTCAAAATTTCTCATAAATGAATTGCATGTTCTTCCTTATTCTTCGAGCAAATGAGAATATCATCAATAAATACAATTACATATTTATCCAACATCGACCTACACACCCGATTCATTAGATCCATAAAAGCTGCATGTGCATTCGTAAGTCCAAAAGGCATAACTGTAAATTCATAATGTCCGTATCGGGTTCTAAAAGCCGTCTTAGGAATGTCTTCTTCTCGAACCTTCAGTTGATGATAACTCGAACGTAGATCGATCTTGGAAAACCACTTAGCGCCTTGAAGTTGATCAAAAAGATCATCGATTCTCGGCAATGGGTACACATTCTTCACCGTTACTTTATTCAATTCACGATAGTCAATGCACATTCGCATGCTACCGTCCTTCTTTTTAACGAACAAAATTGGTGCTCCCCATGGCGAACTACTTGGACGGATAAAACCCTTATCTAACAATTCTTGAAGTTGGCTCATCAATTCTTTCAATACGGAAGGGGCCAAACGGTAAGGAGTTTTTGCTATAGGTTTAGTGCCCGGAATGAGGTCAATGCAAAACTCGACTTGTCTTTCGGGTGGAACACCCGGTAATTCTTCCAGAAAAACATCCCGGAATTCATTAACAATTGGAACATTATTAATACTTGCCTTTTTAACACTCGTATCTATCACATGAGCCAAAAACACACAACAACCCCGTGACAAGTATCTCCTAGCCTTCATTACTGAGCATAACTTAAATTCTCCCTTCCTCTTATCTCCATAAATAACTATTTTCACGACCATTAGGATTAACAACTCGTACCATCTTTTGATTACATAAAATGGCGGCATTGTGGTTACTAAGCCAATCCATGCCTATAATGACATCAAATTCTCCAAGCACTATAGGGATTAAGTCTATCTTAAAAATACTATTATCTATTGATAACGCTACACGCGTCGTTCGGGGTCAAAGGAACTTCCTTTTCGTCGAGCAAGTTTTTCAACACCCTAGGCACTGCACCTAATACTTGTAGTGTAGTATTAGGGTAAGCCACGGGTATTGATATCGCTCTCTAGGGGAATAGGAATGCTAGTGAGAAGTTACTACGCTAAGGTTGAGGTTGAGGAAGATTATTTTTATCTTTTTATGTTTTTAGAAATTGAAAGGTGAATCTCGGGTATTGGATTTGGGGGTTGGTATTTCTACCAATTACTCTACTATTATCTAATTATCTAAGCTAAGGTGGTGGTAGTCTATGTCTAATTAATGTGTGCTCGTATGATAGTTTAAAGATGTGTCCACTTAGGTTTTACTACTCCTTAATTATCTCCTATTGATGGTTGAATTGTCACGTCCTTATTCTTAGTTGTGTTGTGTGTCTAAAGTTGTAGGGTATGCATTTCTCCCTAACTCTTCGAACTTACCAAAGGGTCTCGTCTACAAAAACCCACTAGGGATAATAAACTCTTACTCTAAGGCACTCTTTGGATGGTTTAGCTTACAACTACTCAGGTAATTATATTCTAAGGTTCACAAAGATGAATCAAGCATTAAGTACACAACGAATGACCTATCGCATTACTAGATCATTAATCAACTAAGATAAGAAACAACCAATCAATATTCAATAATTAAGTTTCATACTCCCTAAGCAAACCCACAAATAAATTAGCCGGACATGGAGAACATGCAAACATACACACAAATAATCAAAGACATAATTGAATTGATGAAGTAAATACTTATCTTGATGTAAGATAGGGTTTGGAACCCTAAAATATCGTGCATAAGACACCCTTGGTTCGGTTTTAGGTTTTACCCAAAAGAACTTTTAAACCGAAAAATTCGGATTCTATATATAATATTACATATGCGACGACGCCACCTAATGTTTTGTGGCGCCGCCGTGTCGCCGCCATTAGGGTTTCGTCTTGCCACGTTAACCTTGCGACGACGCCACCTTATGTCCGCGACGCCGTCCTCTCAAATTTTCCCGACGCCGTCTGGTCGCATCTAGGCCGTTCGAGTTGCGACGGCCTACTCTTTTAAAGCCCGACACCGCCCTTCAAAACTAGCACTTTCTTCTCGAGCCGTCATAAATTCCTTCGACGGCGCCGCAGATTACAAAGGACGCCGCTTCTATTTTCAAAGAAACTTTGAGTGTCTCGATTCGACTTTGGCCATTTTCTTCAGATATTCGCTACTTTTCGTCCAAATAAGTGCCATTCCAGATTTTGCCTTCAAGAGACCTAAAAGTGAAAAGGAACGATATTAAGCAATAACGGATACAAAGTGATCAAATAAGGGCTAAACGACCCTCAAAATGGTACCTTTTAAAACCTTATCAAATATCCCTACACTTGTTATTTGCTTGTCCTCAAGCAAATGTGCTTTAGCCAATTAATTTGTAAGTTAGGGGTCATGAAGCATTGATTCAAAACGTCCACAACACATATAAGCCCTAAAAGTCATAATAAGCACGGAATTACATACTAGCACCTCACATGGGGTGTTTGGATACTCACATCTCTCGGTGTATATATGAAATATAACAAATAGGAAATGGAAGATAAACACTCATTAACCGGTCCTAGTACATAGATTACCATAGGCTTGAGAATAGATCAAACCTCCATCGCTTGGCGTAAGCACCTAGGAAAGACTATCAAAGAGGTCTTTTAAAGGGTTGTAATGTTAGGCTTACGGTAGGGAAACAAGGGTTTGGTGGGATAGGCTATTTAGTGGTGGCAAGTCAAAAATCTCTATGTTAAATGCATACGAAGAATGGCGTTGCTAAGCCAAGACTCGACACTCTAAAACTCTAGGTAACGGAAATAAACAAACATAAATTTAAAGGATAGATGTAGGATGGTAACCCGTATGTTTTTTTTTACCCTCTATTTTTTTTTCCTTTTTCTCTTTTTCTATTTTTTTTTCGATTTTTTTTTCATACACTTTTACTCTACCATCATCTACGGTAACATCAAAATGATAGGGATTTATAGGCACATCCCTACACTTGAGTTTTTATTATTCTAACACTAATTTGACCCGAATTGAAAAGATTAAAACACTTGGGGTACATTATTATGCAAACAAAGGGAATTTGAATTTAACGTTCTCTTCCCGTCATTTCATAAACTTTAACTTTTCCCATGAATCCTAATCGTCCCAAAACTCAGATACAAAGGATATGACTCGACTTAGCAACTCGTGCAAGCAACCGTATAATTGAACTAAGGGTTTAGGGTGATAACAATAATGCACTAAAAGTGAGTGCATAAGGGGTAGGCTAAGGCGATTTGGGTGTATATTTGGGGTGGGGTGTAAATAATGTTTTCATTGATATTCCGAAAACCAAACATCACGAGAACCACGAAAAGGATAGGCTCGAGGGGTTAACTAGGGATATCGTGCACCAAAGATGAGTACAACGCAGGGTGTGGGGAATTACTCAACCGATGTGGAAGAAGTAATTATATTACGGGTATCAAACAAGGGTTATCCTAATGCCTCTTATCATTTAGTTATTCCTAACTACACAAGTGTAGTCTCACTTGCGATCTCGGAATGCATCACAAAACAAGTTCTATAATCTAATATACTATCGGTTCACACTCTAAACATTGAATATGAATGCTTTAATTCCTACTAATCTAAGGGCGATCCTCACATTTTGGGTGGAATTTGGGTGGTAAAGGGTTTTTGTGCTAGTCATGCAACTTCCTATCCGTAAACGCTTTTGTTAAGACTAATGGCCCACTCCTATATGTCATGAAAAATTTTAAATTTGGTGCCAAAATTACCCTAACCGACATTTTCTCATGGTTTATTACAAAAATGCATTTAGACAAAGCAAATAATCAAGGATAAGCATAGTTTCAAAGTTCACGCTTTATTTTCCTCCTACACTTAAACCGAACATTATCCCCAATGTTCCTCGAAAGTATCAAAGTAATGATAATGGAAGGTAATTAAAACAAAGAAACTAGTACTCCCCGATTTGCTCGGTAGGATCCGTGTGAAGTAGTGGTTAAACTTTCCAAGAAGAATGTATGCGTGAAAAGCTCCTTCCAATCTTATGTATCTTCTTCTTGATAAATAAAACCTGCACACTTGAAGAAAACAAACATCCCAACGCATCAAACCGAACAAAGAAAAATCACAACAAGATGTAATTCCAGACTTAAATAAGATATAATGCTCGTGGAATGGATGTTTGTAGATTTTCTAGAAAATTAAGACCTGGAAAATTCCAAAATTTTTATAAGTAGCACAGAAAATGAGAGAAAGTAAGAAGCAGTTTCTAGTCCTCCCGACGAATTAGAGTTGCGACCACGCCGTCAGTTATCATGACGAACCGGTCTCGCGATTTTCGAAAATTTATATCTTTAAAACTGAAAAATTTCACCAAAACATCCATTATGACTCGATACAAGCATTTGACTCGAACAACACATGTATATCTTTTAATAATTGTAATTTCATGTTCACGCTCTTTTGAAAACGTGTAATCCTCCCTACACTTATCCCTTTGTAAAATACCTTTATATGTAATTAATACGAGGTTAAAGACAAAATAAAGCATTTTACAAATTCAAACATGAGAATAAACAATTAACAAAAGATATACGACACACAAATGAAAATGAAAACAAATACACATGGGTTGCCTCCCAAGAAGCGCTTGTTTTTTTCGAGTCACGAGCCCCGACTTCACCCTTATTTAACGAATAAAGGGAGGTTTTCCCTACACTTAAGTTTAAGTGCGGGTGATAGTAGCGATACACACCCTTAGGGTGGAAATATGCCACGCGTGGTGAAGGGGGTGTGAATGGCTTCCTTCATCCTAAAACTACCCGGACTAAATTGGTTGATGGGTGGGTCGGTTCCTCGTTTATCTAAGGATGGAAGTAAAGATTGAGGTTCCGGTTCATCAACACTAGGAAATTCCCCAGAACTATTAGTAAAGCTAAGACTACAAGTATTCAAACCTATATTCTCTAGTTGCATTTGGTTCAAATGTTCTACCTCCATCGGGATTCCTAAAGTCTCTTCTACTACTTTCGGGTAACTCACGTGCGATGTGTATGCTTTAAATGATGGTGGGACTTGTGGGATACCTTGTGGGTCTAGACTTTTCACCTTATCCTCAATCACATCTACATCATCTATATGCTCATCATGTGCTATTTCCTTAGGTCGGGATGAAACCAAACTTAGTAATTGATCCAACTTATGGTTTAATGCTTGGTTGCTTACCATAATATTTTCACAGATTTGGTCAGTTCTCCTAAGGGCCTCACTAACAATAGTTTCTAAACATGGAGGTTGTTCACGAAAGTCTATCCTAGGTGAAGGCTCAAACGAAGCATAGGTTTCACTAGATGAGGTGTGTTGTGGGCTTGATGGAACGGTGAAACCCTCAAAAGGTTTATGGACTTGGTTAGTTTCTTCCCACCATCTTGAATAATCCGCTTTAGTAATATCATAATTATTTATGAAAAAACCTAATCGCGGATATAGTGGATTCGCATTCTCCATAATGGTGAATGGAAGAGTCAATGGACAGGTTTTACGAACAAAGGCACAAAGAAGGGGGATAGACTACAAGGAAGCTAATAAAAGAAAAAAATCTCACTTGATAGGAATCTTGTGAGTAGACCTAAACCGATAGAAATCAAGCCTCAAACAATAACTATTCCCCAAGCCGCGCCCAAAACTTGATAACGCCACACGCATCGCTCGGGGTCAAAGGAACTTCCTTTAAATCGAGCAAGTTTTTCGACACCCCAGGCAGCGCACCTAATCGTTGTAGTGTAGTATTAGGGTAAGCCACGGTATTGATATCGTTCTCTGGGGAATAAGAATGCTAGTGAGAAGTTACTACGCTAAGGTCGAGGTTGAGGAAGATTATTTTTTATCTTTTTATGTTTTTAGGAAATTGAAAGGTACGAATCTCGGTATTGATTTGGGGGTTGGTATTTCACCAATTACTCTACTATTATCTAATTATCTAAACTAAGGTGGTGGTAGCTTATGTCTAATTAATGTGTGCTCGTATGATAGTTTAAAGATGTGTTCACTTAGGTTTTACTACTCCTTAATTATCTCCTATTGATGGTTGAATTGTCACGTCCTTATTCTTAGTTGCGTTGTGTGTCTAAAGTTGTGGTATGCGTTTCTCCCTAACTCTTGAACTTACCAAAGGGTCTCGCCTACAAAACCCACTAGGGATAATAAACTCTTACTCTAAGGCACTCTTTGGATGGTTTAGCTTACAACTACTCGTAATTATATTCTAAGGTTCACAAAGATGAATCAAGCATTAATACACAACGAATGACCTATCGCATTACTAGATCATTAATCAACTAAGATAAGAAACAACCAATCAATATTTAATAATTAAGTTTTATACTCCCTAAGCAAACACACAAATAAATTAGTTGGACATGGAGAACATGCAAGCATACACACAAATAATCAAAGACATAATTGAATTGATGAAGTAAATACTTATCTTGATGTAAGATAGGGTTTGGAACCCTAAAATATCGCATAAGACACCCTTGGTTCGGTTTTAGGTTTTACTCCAAAAGACTCCCTTAAAACCGAAAAATTTGGATTCTATATATAATATTACATATGCGACGGCCACCTAATGTTTTAGGACGCCGCCGTCGCCATCATTAGGGTTTCTGCTTGCCACGTTAACCTTGCGACGGATCACCTTATGTCCGCGACGCCGTCCTCTTCACTTCTCGACGTCATTCTGGTCGATCTAGGCCGCCCGAGTTGCGACGGCCTACTCTTTTAAAGCCCGACGCGCCCTTCAAAACTAGCACTTTCTCTTACGAGTCACAAATTCCTCCGACGGCGTCATAGCATAAAAGGACGTCGCCTGCTTTCAGCTTTAAGTGTCTCGATTCGACTTTGGCCATTTTCTTCAGATATTCGCGCCTTTTCGTCCAAATAAGTGCCATTCCAAAGATTTTGCCTTCAAGAGACCTAAAAGTGAAAAGGAACGATATTAAGCAATAACGGATACAAAGTGATCAAATAAGGCTAAAACGACCCTCAAAATGGTACCTTTAAAACCTTATCATCTATTTCCAATTCTATGCCACGAAACACATTAACTACGACTACCACTTTATTATCGGCTATTTCAACTTCAAGGGTTTGGAGAGTTTAGATAGTGGAGAGGTTAATTGCTTTCTAAACCTTAAAGACACAAAGGATACACTAGCTCCGAGTCATAGAGGACTCGAGCGGAATGGAATTAAGAAGTATAAGTAATGACATTGGGCCCCGACTTCGCTTCCTCCACTCCCATTTGGTAAACTCGCGCCTTAGGTTTTCGAATTTCAACTTTCTCTTCCTTGACCATCTTCACAATCTTAGCTTCATTTGTTTTTCGACTTGGACATTCATTCAATTTATCCAACTTGATTACACCCATAACATATGACCATCGGCTTCAGACATTCTTTACTCATGTGGCTTAAAGAACCGCACTTGTAACATCCCGACACGTTAAGTCTACATTTACCATAATGAAGCTTATGACACTTTTTGCATTGTGTCTTTCCTTGATTCCCTTCGGTCTTCTTGCCTAGATTAAACCTTGCATTTTTACTCTCTCTATCCCCAAACACTTGCTTCCTCTTAACATCTTAGTCTTCTTTACTCTTCTTTCTCATTAAGTCCGCTTCTCTCACACGAGCCCGACTTAGAAGATCTTCCAAGGTGTTACATTTGAATGGTGAGGTTACTTCATGGATCTCATCCTTAAGCATTCTTTGGGACCTATCTACTTTGGGCTTTTCGTTATTGTGATACTCGGAGCAATAGGGAACCATGTCATTAAATTTCTTCCGTAACTCATTCACCGTCTCGTTAGTTTGTACAAGGGTTTGGAATTCTTCACGGATTTTGTCAATTTCTTCCACCGGTGCATACTCCGAAGTGAATAATTCTTTAAACTCTCTCCATGAACACATCTCTGACCAAGTCTCCCCTTTTTCACACACCTTCCCTTCCCACAAAGTTCTAGCGCTATCATGAAGGAAATTGATAGCGTATACAACCTTCTTTTCCTCTTCGCACCCACTTGTGCGAAAAGCACCTTCAACGGCGATAAGCCACCTATTACAAGCTATAGGATTAAGAGTCCTCGTGAACTTAGGCACGTTGTATGCCGTGAAGTCACGGTCAGATGATTTATCGTTTCTAGTGATCCTACCTTGACCCTCTTCCCTTTTGAGTTCCGCGAACTCTCATTTCATTGCTTCTTAGATGTTGAGGGTGCTCTATTTAACGAAATACGGCATAGATCTCTCTAGTGCCTTACCTATCCTTTTCCTCATTAAAATATCTAAAGCCTTTACTTGCTCTTCCGTGAATCCTTCTAAAGCAGGGCCCTAGGAACTAGAGAAAGAAGAACTCTCCGACATTTTATCATTTTTGGTTGGACCACTTGCCGATGATTCGGCATGCTTAGAAGTAGTAGCCTTTGCGGCTTCCTTTGGGTGGGGAGTATCCATTCCTTCTTTACTGAAATTCAAATAAAGCATTCGATCAAGTATAATCACCTATAACTTACATAATAGTCATATCACTCTTATGTATTTCACCCTAACATGCCACTCGTGCAAAGCCTTAATGACTTCAAGTGACACATATGTGCCATTTTCTTATAACCACGGTGGCCAAGCGTAGTTATAAAAACATGTAACATATGTGTTCTTAAAACCATCAAGGAAGTGCACACGTAGCATAACTATTACTAACACATTTCACAAGGCCTAAGTCTAGGAAATCTCTAAGATAAAGATCCTAAATCTCTTAGACCAAGGCTATGATACCAAGTTGTTACATCCCCAAAACCGAAAAGTTAAAACTTTTTAAAATGACGGAAATTGGATTGACTTTCATGACATTTTGACTAAGTAATTATGACTTGAACAATGAAGGAAAGAAGACTCGAAAAATTCCTTTTTAGTTTGATTTATAAGAAAATACTCATTATGTCATCCTGACAGGCAGACGTCGTCACTCACATTACGCGACGCCGTCCTCCCTTAACGGAATGTCAGATCATGATTAAACATTAAAGCATGACACTGTGGGTTTTATAACCCGACGTACAACGAAATGGGACACCACACCCATTAACCGGGACGCCTTCGAATAGGAAATAACTGACATCGGAACAATTTTAACAGACGGGTCACCTAGTTGGTGACGTGGATGCGAGTGACCAATTCAGACAATCGGCAAGATTTCCGACTTCGACCCAAACTTTACAACATACCATTCAAGAACAATATCAAAGGCTTCAATTTAACCCAAAATAACTTATAAAGACCCAAACTTTACAACATACCATTCAAGAACAATATCAAAGGCTTCAATTCTTACCCTTATCCTCCTTGCTAGAACCTACAAAACATCATCAACTATAACGTAAGCGAATTGCTTAGTAAGTAAATGGATTATATGAAGTAAAACTTTAACAACATAATAAGATTTATGGAGCATCTATAACATGAGAACATACCTTAAATTTCATAATTATACTACTTGACAAAATAAAAACTATGAATCCAAGCTACTATTACAAGCTCCAACAAGAATATAACAACTTCAATAGTTCATAAATGAGCACAATGCAACATAAACCCATTATACTTACCTTCAATTGCTCAATATGTTTTCTACCAAGTAGAGTCACAACTCCCTTAAGCTTCTTAAACAATAATTAATCTTAATTAGAGACTATAACTAGTAATTTCAATAAATTGGACATCTTCTATTACTACTTTAAACTTCTAAAATTCAAAACCCTTATCATAAAGATTGGGGAAGATGCTTACTTGGTTTATAGGTATGAAATTAAGAGTCTAAGAACCTTAATAGTCACCACCACAAGCTCAATTTAGACTCAAATGAAGATTCTTGATATACCTTCTTCTTCTTCCCTAACACTCTTTCTTCACCTCCAGGTTTCCTCCAAAATTTTCTTGATATCTCTTCTAAAATATCATTTTCTTCTTTTATTTATTTCACTTAGTTCTAATGGCAACATTAGTCCCTTTATTTCACTTACCGATTCACGATTTTTGCAACATTGACCAATACTAACATTTAATAATACATTGTCGGGATACAGTGTAACAACAAATTATACCGTCATGAATAACATTTAATTATCTTTTACATACGGACATTTTGATATATTTTCGACAAACGTTTTTTGGTCATTTTTCATGTTTTCTTAAATGTATCAAAATTTGAATTACATATCACATGTGATTTAACACTAATATTAAACTTCGAACACTAAACATACATATTAATATTGACATACATATTTGTCTGTAAATCAAAAACTTTCCTCCTTTTTTTGCAATGAAAAACATACATTATTGGTTTTCCAACCATATATCACACACGCTATATTCAAATTATAGATTATAGTAGTTTATTTATGAAACTTCTATAATCGCATGTGAAAAAAAATCACAGTTGATAAAAAATAACATGTGAGAATAATCATATGTGATTTTATGTGTTTCATGCAAATAAGTGTAATGTCACATGTGATTTCTCATGCAAGTTTTAAGAACGAAGGAAAAATATGAAAAAACGTAAAAAAATGAAAGAAAAATGAAAAAAAGGTTTGTCAAAAATATATCAAAATGAATATTTATAAAAAGATAATTAAATGCTTATCGTGATAATATATTTTTGGCTTAACGATTAACGATTTAACAAATATTTATATTTAAACTAAAATGATAGAAAGTAGGTTTATTAAAAATGAGTTGTTCATTTACCAAATATTTTGAATTAAATATATATATATTTTTTTTATATGCACTTTCATTCTCCCTCTCCAGTCACACACCAAACCCTAACCTCTTCTTCAACCCCAACCACTGTCGCCATCCACCACCTGCTATCCGAAATCAATAAAGATGTCAGACAACATCCCTTTTGAAATCCAACTTGAAATCATCAAAAAGGTTCCTGATGTCAAGTATTTGATTCGATTCAGGGCCGTTTCTAAACCATGGAAGTCTTTTATCGAAAGCTCCGAGTTTATCACTAGTTACGGCGCCCGCAAAACTCAGCCGCATAGTTTGCTTTTAAGGTACATAGATAATTCCAAAGAGATAAAATATCTATCTGTTAACAATGACACATTTACCCAACAACAAGACCTTACTCCAAATGTCTCTGCCCTCTCGAAACATCCTTGTAATTTGAAAGTAATTGCTTACTCTCGCGGTTTGTTGTGTTTCTATGCTTCTGATAAAGGGATGCTCGTTCTGTGGAACCCTTCAATCAGAAGATCTGTTGGTATTCTTGGGAGATACTGTGGTGTTTTTGGTTTCGCGGTTTGTCCCGTCACTAATGAACCTACCATTGTCAAGATTTCACGCAGTCCTTGGAAAGTTCAAATCTTTACTTTGAGCTCTAAGAAATGGACTGAGATTCAGTGTCGCAAGCCTCGTGAATCAATTACACTTCATGAAGGATCCGAACTTCATGAAGGATCGCAGGTTGTTATAGGAAGTTGTATTTATCGGGTTGCTTCTGAGACAATTCGTCGTCCGGATGGTTATTTTGTTGATCAATATATGATTGTGTCATTTGATTTGAATGCTAAAGAATTCAAAGCCATAGACTTACCAAATAAGATAACAAAACCGTTTACCACTCCTGCCAGACCTGTACGTTTCATCTTATCTAAGCAAAAGGGGTCTCTTGTTGTGATTGTACCGCATAGAGAGGTCAAAGTATGGAAGATGGAACCTGATTGTTCTTTTACAAAACTATTCACCATTAACACACCTGATTCATACATACGTGATATAGTGGGATTTAGGAAGAATGGTGAACTTCTTGTTGAAACTCAAACTAGGGGTGGTCCGGGTGGATGGTGGCATTTTTTGCACTTGAAGTTTACGATCCGTGCTCACATCACATCAATAATCTTGGGTTTTCTGGAGACGGTTCATTCTTCATTAGCTCTTACAAGGAAACGCTGCATCTGCTTGATCACTCAGATTCCTGCGAATATCCTGAAAATAATTGATTTACAAAATGATGTTGTCGCATCAGGGAGGGGCCTTATTTGTTTAAAAAGTAATTTTATGCTTGGTATCATCTTTAGTATGTCCAACAAAATCCTTTAATTATCATTTCACGCATTTCTTTCTCTTTATTTAGTAAGTCAGAATTGTTAATGATGATAATTAGCGTTGCTTTTGATCATTGTCTATGATGAATATTTAGAGAATGGAGGATGCCTTATATACATGCCTTGTCAGCTTGAAATATCAACAATGACATGCTTTTTAGGATGTTCTTAGTTACAATCTGCTTACGTTCTCCTCTCATTGGGGCTATATTACTGCACCTGCATTAGACTTCCCATCAGTATTCAGTAGGTTATAGCACCATTCAAACAAGTTTACATGACCCTTACAGACCCATGGAATTTGAACCCTGTAGATCAGCTTTTAACTATTATTCATCCTATTGTGGGTATCAACTGACATGAGAATTATTGGGTATGTATATGGCTAAGCATGGTTGTATGAGGAAATGATTTATGTGATGTGGTATACAAGCATAGTGGGTAATTTGTGTAACGGGTCAAAACGGGTACTTTAATACACACTAAAGAAACACATTGGGTTGGGTCGAGTAGACCCACATTGAAAACTAAATAGTCTTGTTATTCGTTATTTTTTGTGCAACACTTGTTCAATTTCAAGATTACAGCTTGTAAATGCTGTTTGGGTTCGTGAGCTATAGTAGCAATGGTGTTTAGATTACCTTAGGGTTTGGTTTATCATTACAGTTGTACTGTAGTGGTCTTAAATAGAAGCCAATTTGATAATACATTGCTAATACTTGCAGTTTGTTGGATATTTGGTTCATCATTTACTTCATCCATCTTTCAACTGTTATTACTTATGACAAAACGTATTTATAAACGGCATTGGGATAGGATGTCCGAAAATTTGATGGACATGGTAATAGGATTGTGCCATCTGCTCACAGTTATGAGATTTGTAAGAGGTTACCTACATATCATCATCAGGTAACACTAGCTACTGTTGGTTTATGCATCAATCAAACTGCACACTAGAGAAACACGTTGGGTTGGGCAGAGTTGACCCGCTATATTACTATCTATAACTAATATCTCAGTTGCATTATATGAAAAATGGTTTTGTTTTTTTTAATTTTTTGGGCAACACCCTTTCAATTTCAAGATTACAGCTTGTAAGTGGAGATATATATGCTTGTTGGAGAGATTGTTTCAAGTATTCGAGGTGTGTTTAGTCATGTGATCTTCAAGATTCCACTAACAACGAGGTGTGTTTGGATTCTCATTTCAAAGTGAATTTACCAAAACTGTACTTACAGATAGTTTGTTAACTTTACATTTACATATCAATAATCAGTTTCCTTAAAATCTCTTTTTTTTAATAGTTCTTCAAACCTCGTTAAATTAGCAATAATGAAAGTAAACTAAAATATGTTGTTGGTTTGTATAGATTTCACACACTCCATGGAAAGTTGAAATGTTTACATTGAGCTCTAAGAGATGGAGTGTGACTGAGTGTCGTTATGTGCCTCGTGAATTAGTTAGGCTCAAATGGTTGCAGGTTGTTATAGATAGGTGTATCTGTTGAATTGCTTATGAGATTATTGCTGCTATGGGTAGTTTTTGCATTGATCATACGATCGTATCATTTGATTTGGTTGCTAAAGAATTTAAAGTTGTAGACGTACCAAATAACTTAGCAAACCCGTTCCCCGTAAGTTTCTTCATATCTAAAATAAGGGAGTCCCTTGTTTTGTTTGTACCCGATAAAGGGCATGAAGTACCAGCTTGTGGTGTATCGAAGATGGAGGATGATGGTTCTTTCACAAAGCTATTTACCTTTAACACACCTGATTCATCAATACGCAAGGTATTCGGGTTTAGGAAGAATGATGAACCTGTAATGGAAACTCAAAAGGAAGGTGAACACGGTTCTGCACTTAAAGTTTACGAGCCATGTTCAGAACGGATCAAGAATCTATAACTAATATCTCAGTTGTATTATATGAAAATGGTTTTGTTTTTTAAATTTTTTTGGGCAACACCCTTTCAGTTTCAAGATTACAGCTTGTAAGTGGAGATATATATGCTTGTTGGAGAGATTGTTTCAAGTATTCGAGGTGTGTTTAGTCATGTGATCTTCAAGATTCCACTAACAACGAGGTGTGTTTGGATTCTCATTTCAAAGTGAATTTACCAAAACTGGACTTACAGATAGTTTGTTAACTTTACATTTACATATCAATAATCAGTTTCCTTAAAATCTCTTTTTTTTTAATAGTTCTTCAAACCTCGTTAAATTAGCAGTAATGAAAGTAAACTAAAATATGTTGTTGGTTTATAGATTTCACACACTCCATGGAAAGTTGAAATGTTTACATTGAGCTCTAAGAGATGGAGTGTGACTGAGTGTCGTTATGTGCCTCGTGAATTAGTTAGGCTCAAATGGTTGCAGGTTGTTATAGATAGGTGTATCTGTTGAATTGCTTATGAGATTATTGCTGCTATGGGGAGATCGTATCATTTGATTGGTTGCTAAAGAATTTAAAGTTGTAGACGTACCAAATTACTTAGCAAACCCGTTCCCCGTAAGTTTCTTCATATCTAAGATAAGGGAGTCCCTTGTTTTGTTTGTACCTGATAAAGGGCATGAAGTACCAGCTTGTGGTGTATAGAAGATGGAGGATGATGGTTCTTTCACAAAGCTATTTACCTTTAAGACACCTGATTCATCAATACGCAAGGTATTCGGGTTTAGTATGAATGATGAACCTGTAATGGAAACTCAAAAGGAAGGTGAAAACGGTTCTGCACTTGAAGTTTGCGAGCCATGTTCAGAACGGATCAAGAATCTTAGAGCACTAGGTGTCAAAGCGAAGTGAAGGTTCGTCGTCGTCTTGAATTCATTGTAGCATCTGTCCATTTTTTGCATTAGCAATAATGCCTCCTCATATATAACCTCAGCCTCTCCGTTTAGGTACAGCTCTGCTTTATTTTTATTGATTTCGTTTAAAATAAATAAATAAATTCATTTCATTCAATTATGGAAGCGAGCCGTGAAGAAATTAGCTGCATTCGTGAAAAAAAGAACACGGGAGGTCAAGTCATCCAAGACAACTATTCGACATAATGGAGTCGATACATGAATGGGAGTTTATTCTCCATGTGGGTTCGATGGTTGGGACTCGGATATTTCGTTTTTTAAGTTTTAGTAGTTTTATTATGTATTTCATGTTTTATGTTGTTTTAGGGAGATTACGTAGTTTTTTATGTTTAAACATTATGTATTTCAAGTTTTAGTTAATTTTGAGTTTCGGTTTAAAGGTTTAAATCATTATGCGTTTATGTTTGCGTTTTTTCTCTCTGAACCTTTCAATATCACTATCTTCTAAAACACTTCACCTTTAAATATCACCTTATTAAAAACTTTAAATTTCACTATCTAAAAAAGAAAAAAAAAAGAAAAAAAAAGAAAAGGTACAATTCTTCTCCATGATGCGGCGGCGTTGCTTCCCATGACGACGGACCCAGGCTCGCCGATGTCAGCGAGCCTCGGCCGGCGAGGTGGACGGCGAAGTGGACACCGGGTGCTCTTAAGGTGCGTTTAGTTGGAGAAAAATTCCCTTGTTTTATCTACAGTTTTGTAAAAATTTGGATGGGAAATTTATCTCCTAAAATCTTGAAAATATAGAAAATCGTTTAGTTGATATTTGTATTTTCTATTTTGAAGAAGGGAGTGGGTTGGGGGTTCTGATGGAAAACAAGGAAAGCAACTAAAATTTGTTTTTAATTTTCCTTGTTAGATTAGGTATAGAGGATTTTGTGTTTTGCAAAACATTTGTTGGAAAATGATAATTTGAGCATGATCTATTTTCCTTGTTTTCCAAAAACATTTTGTGAAAAATAAGAGTGTTTTCCCATTAAGCGCCAAGGGGCCGTTTAGTTGGTGAAAATTTTACTTTTCCGTTTAAATTCAGAAGGGAATGGTTTTCTCTCTAGAGAAGAGTTGAAAATCTGAAAATCCGTTTAGTTGGAGTTATATTTTCATTTTTTTAAATGAAAAGTTGTTTAGTTGAAAACTTGGCGGTTGGGCGGAGAGGTGGGCGGCGATGGAAGGTGAAGGTGGAGGATGGAAGAGGCTGATAAAAGTGTAGGGTGAAAAGAAATAGTGTTATTATTTTGGAAATGAAAAAAGTGAGAAGAGTGTAATGGTATTTTCATTTTTATTCTAATGGAAAATGAAATTTCATATTTTGGAAAATTATTGAAAAAAATGCATTAAGCAGTTTTCGGTTTTCCTTCCATATGAAAATTTTACGGAAAAATGGAGTATTCTCTCATTAGCAATGCTTAAGATTTATGGAGACGAGTCTCTTCATGGCATCTTACAAGTAAACCCTGCTTCTGCTGGATCACTCGGATTGTGAGGTGTGGAGTTACAAAGTTATATGTTGTCTCGTGAGGTAGGTGCCTAGTTTCTAGTTCGGATGTGGAAAAGTCACCATATATTTTGTTAAACTGTTTTAATGCACACAATCTATGTTATGCTTGGTATCATTTGAGTGTGTAGATTCATCAATATTTCATACACATCGATAATTGTCAGTTTTTATGTTTTTCAAGTTAGTATGGCTTCTGAAAAGAATCACTTGACGTAGACCTCATTTATCTCTTTTTGCTATATAGTAAGTTAGCCATTTAGATGATAATGATTTGTGTTCCTTGTAGTAATCTTACTACTTAATAATGCATTTAGGACTCCCTTAAAAAGAAAGTCTTAAAAAGTATAAGCCAACACACTTGCTAATATAAGGAAGTCTCACATTGTAATATAAGTCAACATCTTGTAGTAATCTTCCATAACAATCTTCATAAATATCTTTACTACTTTATAAAAGTCATTAGTTCACCATATAGCTTCTATCACAATTTTCATAAATGAAAAATAACAACTCTTCAAAAACTTTGTAACAGCCTTTCAAATATTTATATTCCAATTATTCAGTCAAATATTTATAAATGACATTAAAAATGTCGACTTGTAACAGTACGGTCCAATTCAATTAGACTTGTATATAATCCAACCTAAAAACTCAAACACCAATATGAAACACTCTCTTCTTTTTATCAGCACCGATAAAAAAACACATATAGAAGTAGATAATTCTTCTCTCATCTTGGTGTTCCGTTATCAATAGTAGAAAGAAGCTTTGCTCCTCGGATTAAAGCTGAAGCAAATTAGTTTTATTGTGGTCGGCGATAACAAAATACCAATCCATTACCTCAGTTATGACCTCAGACCCATAAGTCATCATTAGTCAAAGTCAAATGAAAAAAGAGGAAGAACATCAAACAACATCCAGTGGTTCGAACCACATCAACAACCAGCAGCCAACAATAACCTCAAATATCTAGAACCCAAGATCACTCCCCGTCGGTCAAACATTCGAGACTCAAAATACTAAACAAGATCTCAGGAATAAAATGATCTTTAAAATATCTATACACACAAGCCCATCATTGATCTTTGTTTAGTAAAAAAGAAATACAAACATTTCACTCCTCATCACACGAAACATATATGACAAACATCAAAGAGATCTCAAAGTGTATTTTCGTTTCATGAACAGATAAACTTTTCACACTCATCAAAGATCTATAAAAACGAAAAACAAAAGCACAAAAACCTACCAGAGATCTTATAATTGATCTTAAAGTCGTGAAAAAAGAACACAAGATATGGTTGATTCGGTTTTATTGCAGCATGAAAACAAGATTGTTTGTGTGATTTGTTTCGAGCTGCAGTAAGAGTAAGAATGAAAGTAGATGTGGTTCTTTTGAAGTTCGTGTGTTTTTGTGGTGATATACACAAGGAGGTGTTTTCATTGTGTGATGTAAGTTTGTATTAATGAAGTAGTGTTGGTGACTGAAATATCTTTTTAAGGATGTGTGGCTGCATGTAAAATGAAATTAGGGTTGCTGTGTGAGTATTTCTATGGTGAGTTATATGGAGAGTGATTAGGTTAATCCTTGTTGGACTAGATTTTACACTACCTAATTTTGGGCCATATGATTTCATGTAGTGATAATGGACTGGCATCCGAAAGTTTTATGACCAGTGTGAGTATGTTTATAGTGAATTTGCTATAAGCTGAAATTTAGCAAATTTTTGGTCGGGTATTTTTTTTATCAAAAGATATAAAGTTGTTTTGGATGATTTTTTTAATTAAATACCTATCTTGTTTTATTTAATACATTATAAAAAATTTGAGACTTCTTATAAAAGTAAGTCTTAAAATTTTAAGATAAAAAACATTATTAAAAAAAATTAAATTAAATTAAAAAAAGTTAATGTACAATTTAAAATTTTATGTCTCATTTAAACCATATACTAACCTCCTCTAATAATGACATATTTTGGTATAATTGTTTATAAGAAAAGCTCATTAACTTTATAACTACCAATTTAGACGTTCTATTTTTGCAAACATATATCTGTCGTTATAAAATATTTGAGGCATCTTAAATAAGGAATGTTTAAAATGAAAATATTTACTCACCACAATAATAGTCTTGGTCATGCGCGCATTCTTGTGAGTACCCTTCTAGTTGTCTATTATGCATTTTCAAGATTGGAGGATGCCGCCTTATTGGTTATGATGAAACACGTTTTAGATCTTCATCACATGCAGTAATTTTGATGCATTTTTTAGCTTAGTTACATCCATGTTACATTCTCCTTTTGTTTTGGTCGGGCCCTATAGTGATCTATCTGTAAATACAAGCATGAGTCTAGCAGCGTTTAAATATGCAGCATTGCAATGTATAATTAGTTGACATTAATCCTACCAAGTTGCTAGACAAATAACATTCACGCAAGGCATAGACCATAGCTTGAGCTATGACTTCCGGCTCCTACATCAATATAGTATCACTTGGGGGCTCCAATCAAGCTCTTACTGCACGTACATTAGACTTCTCACCATTGGGTAATAGCACCATTCAATCCAGTTCACATGACTGTGAAATGCAAGGCTAGCGGCTCTTTTACTTCTTAGGAAATGAAATTAGAAAACATATAGATATATAAAGTTTTTATTGTCATGTGCCAATTATCAATGTTTAGGGTCCTAAGAGAGGACGGTATGGTAACATGGAAAGGAAGGTCAAAGCTTAACATTTGCATGTTAAAGCATGTTAACTATACCGCGTATGGTGTTAAAAACACCCCCATGTTAACACCATATGCGTTAAAGCCCCCCTTTCTTTTTTTTTTCCTGCCTCTAAATGAGGGGTTGTTTTTGTAAATTGATGGTGAGTTAAGGTTTAACCTGAGAATGTTATGATGAAGGGTATTTTTTTTGTTGAGTTAAGGTGAAATGTTAAAGCTGACGTGGCATAGTGTTAAGGTTTAACCTAGGTTATGATACCCTCCGCTCTAATATGTTATTGTTATTGTATGTCAAAATGTTCAAGGAAAGGAAAAGATAGAAACTCGTGGACGATGTGATCCTAAAATAGAAGCAAGTCTGGGCGGGATTTTTTTTTTGGGGGAGGGGGGGGTGGGGTGGGGTTGAAACCTTCCTATTTGAGCCCTTGTGGCTCAGTTTTTAGCTTTTGTTCTTTATTTTTGGTGGTGCACTGGTACGAGAACTTTTGGGTATATTATGGAACTTGGTTTGTGATGAATTTTTCCAACTTGTAAAATAACATAGTAGATAGTAGAAACAGAGCTATGACTAACATTGGCTACATCAATTGAGTACCACGATCGTCCAAAAGTTATTACTATTTGCAAGTGCGAAGATAAGTGAGTGACTCAAGACGACATGTCACATGTGCAATATCGTCCCTATTCACTATCATTATTAAAATCTTGCATTGTGTAACATTACTTCTTTTGTGGTTATATACTCAAAATTGTAACCACCGCTAAATGGCCTAGTAGTAAAAGTACTAGGTGCACTAAGGTATAGACATTCATATAACATTCCTATAACACAAAACGAAAAAAATACACCTTCCTCAATAGCATTCTCATAACACACCACAGAAAAACCATATTTTACACTATAAAAACACACACACACACACACAAACCTGGTCATTATTTGGATCACGAGGGCGTCTATAGCGCCATCGCCGGTGCACTGTGACAACACCATATGTGTCAATATGGGGCTATAACGAGCGGGTAACCGTGTGCACCGTAGACTCTAAGGTCATTACTTTACCACTTAACTATTGTGTACATTTATGTGTTTTTCCAAAGGTTGTACATGTAAAGTTTTCCTTTGGATCCAAGTTGGTTTTATAAAACTTTGTGATTGATTTGTGTTGTACTTTTTGGGTATGAAGATGATGATCATTGAAAATATATTATTTGTGACTATTGACTATAAATTAATGATTTCATGAATTTGATTAATGGGTTTGATTGGGAAATTGTGTTCTTGTTTGTGTTAATAGTGGTGGATGGTTGTAATGGTGGTGGGTGGTGGTGAATGGTTGTAATAATTAGTGGTGAAGAGTGGAGATGATGAAGAAGGAGGGCGCAAGAAGACAAGATTTACGCCATGTGCAAGGCACATGGGGATATAACGGAGGTTGATTGACGGATAATGGTTAAAAGGACCTTGGATGATGCAAACATTAAAGTAGGGACCTTGGGTTACTGAAATTTTGTTATTGGACTCAGCATGTGATTTTGGTACAAGTTCAGGGGCGAACGATGTATTTTACACTTACATTTATAATATGATATCAAATTTCATACTTAGAGTGGATTTTAATTGAATAAAAGTAAGAGAGTAGCAGAGCATTAGGGATATTTTTGTAAATGTGCATCATTTTATGTACTTCGTCACACAAAATCGCTCAACACATAATTAACCACTTAGCGTTCACTTTTTAAATTACTAAATATGCTGACCGATTCATTTTCAAATAATCAGTGTTGAATTATTCGATTAAGTAGTAATCAAACACACCCTAAGCTTAAATAATTCAGTATACTATAAATACTAGAAAAAATACATATTTATAAGAATTCGGTTTTCGGTTTTCATTACCATAACCATATCCAAACCGATAACCAAATATTTAGTTCGGTTCGGTTCGGTTACAAATTCGGTTCAGTCTTTTTCAGTTCGATTCGGTTTCGATTTTCGATAACTGTGGATATTACCCGATCTGTGAACACCCCTAACGCTGTGTTCGTGAGATTAGTTCATAAAAGAAGAGAAGTGATTAGAGATCACTTCTCTTCTTCCCTCTTCTTCTCATTTTTGGGCGGAAACTTTTTTAACCAAAATCACACACACTTTCCTTCCACAATCGTTTCTTTTCTCCCCACTTTCCTCCAAAAAAAAACTCAAGAACACGTTTGATTTTCAGTTTCTTTTAATTTCTTTTCTTTTCTCTTGTTTATTAAACTTGAGAACGCAGCGTAAACGCAAGTGAGAATGGAGTCAAATGAGCCTGAACAAAACTATATCCCAAATTTAAAGTTGGCCCAAGCTCAACGTCCCCAAATTTCCACATTCCAAACACTCCGTCACTTGTTTCAGAAATTTTAAGATGTCAGACAACATTCCTTATGAAATCCAATTGGAAATCATTAAAAAGGTTCCTGATGTCAAGTCATTGCTTCGATTCAGATCTGTTTCGAAACCTTGGAAGTCTTTCATCGACAGCTCTGAGTTTATCGGAGTTCAACACACTCGGCCGCATCATTTACTTCTAAGGTATAATGAAACTATCTCACCGTTTCAAGGCCATGGTGAGTTCAAATATATTTCTTTTACTTTCCCCCAACAACCACAAGACTTTTCTCCAAATGTTCCTGACCTCATAAAACAACTTAATAACTCAAAAGTAATTGGCAGATCTTGTGGTTTGTGGTGTTTGCACGGTTACAACAACTGGGGAACAGAGATGGTTGTTATTTGGAACCCATCTATTAGGAAATCGGTTTCTATTGTTGTGCCTCGTTTGCTCACCCGCTTGTGTAGTAATAGGACTCATTTTGGTTTTGGGGTTTGTCCTTCAACTTATGATCCAACTATTATTGGAATGTCTAGATGTTTCCAATTGAAACATAAGCATGACATACCGTGGCAAGTTGGAATTTTTACATTGAGCTCCAAGACTTGGAAGATGCTACCAAGTAGCAACGTGCCTCGTGAATCAATTAGACTTAGATCGTCACCTCAAGTTGCTACATATAGGTTTATTTTTTGGGTTGGTTATAATAGGATTGGTGCTAATGATGGTTTCTCTGAATATACGAGTTTGATCTTGTCATTTGATTTGACTACTCAAGCATTTAAAGAGGTAAAGCTTCGGATAGTTTAGAAAACCGATTATCACTACATTTATCCATTTCTAAACTATGTGAGTCTCTTGTTGTATCCACATACTAATGAGGTCAATGGACTAGTATATGGCGTATGGATGATGGGGAGGAGGGTGGTGTTATGACATTTTTACAAAGCTATTCAACATTAACACACACGATGATTCATGGGTTAGTAAAGTATTGGGATTCAAAATGAGTGGTGAACCTATAATGGAAAGCTTGATGAAGAAGGACGAACAATTTGCCGCTTTTCGAAGTTTCTGAACCATGCTCGAACACATCGGTAATCTTGGATTTATGGACAAAAGGATTCATTCTTTGTTAGCCTTACTACGAAACATTGCTTCTCAGCGACCACTCGGGTTGTTGTATTATTTCCAATGATTATTAAAGGAGAAAATGATGGCTATGGCGCAAGATGTGGAGCTAGGAATGACAAGTTTTGGAAGCTTACAATTACATCAATGATCTTTGGATTTGTGGAACTAGGATTTATGAAATTCTACCAAGCTAATGAAAGTTTTACCAATGCATGTAGTTCTTGATTCAAAATATGGTGTTTGTATCAATCACAATTGGCTTATCTTTACTACTATAATTACTCTTGTTGTCTCAAATAACCCACTGGTCATGAGGAATGCACTCTTCAATGACCAATTGACCTTAGAAGTCAAACATAAACTAAAATGGCTAAGCTTTACCCAAAAACGTAAACTAAAATGGCTAAGTAAGTACTTCTCGGCTGAATATTTATCTTCTAGCTTGATATAATAGTGCTCTTTAATCTTTTTTTGGGGGTAAAGGGTTTTCTTTTACCGTAAAATATATTACTCAAAAACAAATAAGTGCAGGAAATGTGGCTGCTGTGCCACATTTACTAACACCATACACCCTTTGTGCTTCAAACTAACTACCATGAGATTGACATGCCAACTCATGTTACAAAGGACCTAACCTCTTAAAATCGAATTCTGACGCAATTAGTGCTCTTTAATCTAATTCACCTTAGAAGTCAAGCATAAATAAAAATGGCTAAATAAGTATTTATATGCTAAATTGTTACCTTGATGTTATCTAAACAAGTAGTGAATAGGGTTATTCGGTCATAAAATGGATGATTAAAAATGTTGTAACAGTTTAATGGATGGTATTGGTTATGCTAAATTGTTGTGAAGTAAAAGGATTGTAGCGGTGACTTAAGTTAGAAATGGAATTTTCTTGCTTGTAAATTTAATGGCGAAAACAAGGAATTTACATGATCACTCATCAATTCAATTCTCTTCACATGTTTTTGGTCATGCACTTTTAAGAAATCTTTATTTTACGACAATCTTGACTCTTGGCTTGTTGAAACTTGACTATGATGTCTTTTCTCGATTCTCTTTTGTTATTAGCTTGTTGTTCACTTTTGGGCATAAAATGTGTTGGGTCTTAACAAAATTGCAAGTGAGGCTCTTTGATGATTACAAGCATAAGCCCAACAATGCGCTTTGTTCTCCATCTGCAAGCAACAAGAAAAAAAAACAAAAGTAGTCTGCAATAAATGTTGGAAAATTTAGTGCACTTGTGGGATGGTTCACACCTTGTAATGGGTTAGGAGGTGCAGTGTACACCCATAAGGTCCATGAACACACGACTCTAATAGTGGTATGTATTGGTAGTGCTTGGTGAAAGTACTATTGTGGTTAACAACGATTATCGGTGTTTCCTTTGAAGCACTACCAGCCGGGATCGATGTTTCCAGCG
Organism: Chrysanthemum lavandulifolium; assembly: GCA_022545495.1. Taxonomy (NCBI): domain Eukaryota; kingdom Viridiplantae; phylum Streptophyta; class Magnoliopsida; order Asterales; family Asteraceae; genus Chrysanthemum; species Chrysanthemum lavandulifolium. The sequence continues at coordinate 229,176,814 of CM040245.1, read as the reverse complement.
AGTGGTGTTTCCAAGTGGTATCTCACGAAGTTGTGTTTACATCGGAAGCGATGGCGTTTCCTTTCAAGCGGTGTAACCAGCGAAAGCACTATGAAATCTTGATATAAGTCTTGATAAATGACGATTATAAGCTGCATCATTATGACCACGTTTAATTGGTCATGTAACCACTAACTGCTATAATGGGGATAATTATGAGGCTATTAATGGGCGATTAATACTCATAATTCCATTGGAGCGGTGAGTAATCTCCTATAAATAAGAGATCGATTATGCATGAAACATACACGAAAACACTAAACACTTATAAGCGCATGAGGTTAAAGAATTGTGCCTAATTCTCTAAGCGCATTTGGTCTTATCCCAGTAGATATTCGTGATACCGGGCATTAGGGTTGAATAGTTTACTTTGGAAAGTAATCACACGATTCAGTGATATCCGGTAACCACACGGTGGTATCTATTCTTGCGACCATTGTTTGTTTCTGCTGAAGCAGGTTGATCGTTCTATTTGAAGTTGATTATCTACACCACGATTTGGGACGAATAACCACCCACAATCAAAGTAAACTATTTTGTGATAATCAATGGCAGCTGCTATGAAACATATGGCTTCAAACTTTGCAAAGTTGGACAAGTTTGAAGGGTAGACTTTAGGAGGTGGCGAAGAAGATGCACTTCTTAGCATCAAGCATGAGTGTGGTCTATGTGCCGACTACTCCAATTCTCGATGATGGTGGGGATGATGCTCTTGTGGAGCGGATCGGGAGGAGGAGCAAGTGGGAGAATGATGACTACATATCGCAGAGGTCTTATTCGAATGGTATACGATTCTGTTTGATATTATCGAACTCGAATCTTCCAAGAACGTAGGATTCTTGGATGCCAAATATGGTGAGGATGCATCAAGTAAGAAGTTCCTTGTTAGTAATTTCACAAATTACAAAATGACTTATTCAAGACCGTTATGGAACAATACAATGAACTTCTTGGAATCCTTGGAAGGTTTACACAACACAATATGCACATGGATGAGGCTATTTAGGTCTCTTGTGTTATTGACAAACTTCCTCCTTGGAAAGATTTCAAGCATATCTTGAAACATAAGAAAGAGGAATTAACTCAGTTGAGTTAGGCGATCATCTGCGCATTGAGGATTCTCTCGGTGCAGGATAATGACAAGCCAAAGAGTAGCACGCTCTTGGACCATCTGTTGTCAATATGGTGGAGCATAACAACTCCACGGTACAATGACAACAAAGGCAAGCACAAACATCATGATAACACAAGGCGGATCCTAACAAGAAGGCAACACCTACTTGTTGGAAATGTAACAAGGCGGTCACATTAAAAGGGCTGCAAGGGTGTTAATGTTGGTGGTAAAGCTAATGGATCGAGCACTAAAAGTTCGGGGAGTGGTGGTTGACCAACTCACTGAAAGGTCGAATATGTTTAATAAGTCTTTTCGATTTATTATGTTACATATGTATCACGAATCTTTTATGTGCGGGGATGATGATGTTGCGTGGTGGGTTGACTCGGTGCAGTGATTCATGTGTGCAGAATAGAAGCGGTTCAAGACTTATGAGTCAGCGAATGATGGTTCTATTCTTCACATGGGAAATGAGTCAACGACCTTGGTGCATGGTAGGTGGTTGTGTAGATCTTAGGTTTAGTTCGGAAAGATTGTAACTTTGTTTAATGTTATTCATGTTCACGATATAAGGAAAAACTTGGTTTCAAGTAGTGTTTTGAATAATCATGGATATAAACAAGTTATTGAATCGATAAATTTGTTCTTTCTAAATGTGGTGTTTTTATTGGTTTTGGTTATTTATGTAATCAAATATTCGAGCTTAATATTACCTTGCGGTGTTATTTCGACTTTGTGACCACATATGATCGAGTGATTCTAACCTTTGGCATGCTAGACTTGGTCATGTTCACTATAAAGGATGCAAGATATGTCAGGGATGGTTTAATCCACGCTTTTGACATGGACACCGAAAAGTATAAAACTTGCATGTTGACCAAGATAACCAAGAAACCCTTTCGGGGTGTTAGTCGTGAGACTAAGATCTTGGAGCTTATTCACGATGACATGTGATTTGCATGCCACTCCTTCTTTGGGGAATAAGAAGTACTTTGTGACATTTATTGATGATGCTTCTAGATTTTGTTATGTCTATCTATTACATACCAAGGATGAAGCATTAGATAAATTCAAAGTGTTTAAAGCGAAGTTGAATTACAACTTGGGTGTTTGATCAAAAGATTAAGGATCGATAGGGAGGTGAGTACATGGATACTCGGTACTTTGGTCTGTTGGAATAATCCATAAAGCGACGCCCTTATACTCCTCGGCAAAATGGTATTTACGAAAGGAAAAGCGGTCTTTGAAGGAGATAGTTAATTCCATGTTGTCCTATTCGGGATGAGTCAAGGTTACGGGGTGAAGCTATGTTATGACTTGCTATTTATTAAATAGGGTTCCCAACAAAGGAACAAGGTTACCCTTATGAACTCGGACTAAAGGAAACCAACTGAACTATCTCGAGTGCAGGGTTGTAGGGTTGTTGTAAGACTCCACGATCCAAAGCAAAAGACTTTGGGTGAAAGAGGAATTGTTGCATCTTTGTTGGATATCTTGAGCATTCCAAGGCTTTTAGGTTCTATGTTATTGAACCTAATGAACATGTTTCAATTAACTCTATAATTGAATCAAGGATGCAACTTTTGATGAGAATAGATTCACATCGGTCCCTAGACTAAGTCGAGAGGATTCCTAATGGAACTCATGACAACGGTGTATCGATGGTCCACGATGAGGTTGTGGTTCAACAACTTTCAAACGTGCTCGGGAAGAGCAAAAGGTCGAGGACTCCAAAGTCATTTGGACACGAGTTTCAACTATACTTAGTTGAAGGTACAAGGGATGAGGTCTCGATACTCCTATTGCTTCATTGTTGAGGATGATCCCAAGACATTTGAAGAAGCAATGAAGTCCCGGGACATTGCTTTACGGAAAGAAGCAATCAATGATGAGATGGATTCCATCATGGGCAACACTTGGTGTTGGTTGATCTACCACAGGTTGCAAACCTACGGGTTGCAAATGGATTTTCAAAAGGAAAATGAAGGTAGATGGAACTATTGGAAAGTTCAAGGCTAGATTAGTTATTCGGGGCTTTAAACAAAGTCGAGATAGACTATTTTGATACTTATGCCCCGTGGCTCGTGTCGATTACCATAAGGCTGGCGATTGCTATGACATCTATTCACAATCGATTATTCATCGGATGGATGTGAAGACAGCTTTCTTGAATGGTGAATTGGAAGAGAGGTTTATATGAACCAACCTCGAGATTCATCTTGCACGAAATGAAAACAAGGTGTAACCGATTAAGTCTCTTTATGGATCAAGCGGGCACCTAAGAAATGGCATAAAAATTTGATGAAGTGGTTTTGTCTAGTGGTTATGTTCTTAACCAAGCTTACAAATGTGTATATAGCAAATTTGATGAATCAGTAAAGAGTCATCATTTGTCTATATGTTGATATGTTGATCTTTGCACTCGACCAAAATCGAGTTGACGACAAAGGAATTTTGTCATCAAGGTTCTCCATGAAGGACATGGGGAGGCGATGTTATCCTTGGTATTAGGATTAAACATGAAAGTAAAGAATTTCTATCTCGGTCTCATTATATTGAGAAGGTCTTGAGAAATTCAATTACTTTGATTGTACTCGATGAGTACACCTATGGATACTGTGAGAAGCTAATGCCTAATCATGGCAAGGTCAGTATCTCAACTTGAGTATTCTAGGGTAATTGGTCGCTGATGTATGCCATGACCGCATGAGGCACGATATTGGCTTTGCGGTGGGAAAATTGAGCGGTATACTAGTAATCCTAGTCCTCATCAACGCAAGTCATTCATTGTGAGTCTTGAAGTATTTGAAGAGAACTATGGATTATAGTCTCTCATATCTTGGTTACCCATCGGTGTTGGAAGGTTACAGCGATGCAAGTTTGATCGATAAGCGAAGACAATTGGTCTACCGGTGGGTGGGTATTCCTACTTGGTGGAGGTGCAATTTCTTGGGCATCCGAAGCAAACTTGCATCACCGGTTCAACAATGGAATCGAATTTGTGGCTTTAGCAATTCTTTGGTAAAGAAGTGAATGGTTGAAAAACTTGCTTGAGATTCCATTGTGGCTAAACCTATAGCACCCATTTCTATCCGGTGTGATAGTGCGGCTACATTGGCTGGGCTTATAGCCGGATGTACAATGGTAAGTCTAGACAACTTGGGTGTCGGGCATAGCATGATTCGTGAGCTTATCATGAATGGGGTGGTATCTATAGAGTTTGTTAGATCTCAATGAGAACTTAGGCGATCACTTGACGAAGGGGCGGCTAGAGACTTGGTTATAAAGTCGCTAAAGGGATGGGTTTAAGTCCAACTTAGTCCTTTGAATGCTAGGACACCCAACTCCTCCTAAGGAAACTTGGGGCCGAGTTCAATGTGGAAAGGCGAACATTCGATTGGGTGGAGCACATGTTTTATTTACATCCCAAGGTTGTGCTCGAACTGCTGAAAGGAGGATGAAGTCTTTACTTCTTAATGGTTAATTTTCTTTGAAAAAGTGCTTGGCGGAGCATGAATATAGAGGAACCACCTATGTAAATGTTGAAGTTTTGGCTTGAAGTGGTATCTCCTTTGAAGTGGTGTTTCCTGAAGTGGTATCTCATTGAAGTTGTGTTTACTTGAAGCGATGGCGTTTCACCGAAGCGGTGTAACCACTGAAAGCACTATGAAATCTTGATATAAGTCTTGATAAATGTGATTACAAGCTGCATCATTATGACCACGTTTAATTGGTCATGTAACCACTAACGGCTATAATAGGGATAATTATGAGGCTATTAATGGGCGATTAATACTCATAATTCCATTGGAGCAGTGAGAGTAATCTCCTATAAATAAGAGATCGATTATGCATGAAACATACAGAAAACACTAAACACTTATAAGCGCAAGGGTTAAAGAATTGTGCCTAATTCTCTAGCTGCATTTGGTCTTATCCCGAGTAGATATTCGTGATACCCGGGCATTAGGGTCGAATAGTTTACTTTGGAAAGTGATCACGATTTCAAGTGATATCCGGTAACCACCGGTGGTATCATTCTTCTTGACCATTGTTTGTTTCTATTGAAGCGGTTGATCGTTCTGGCTGAAGTTGATTATCTACACCCCGATTTGGGACGAATAACCACCAACAATAAACAGACAATGGGTTACGATTATTGGTAAATGGTCAAACACTCAAACCTGTATTGTATATCTTTTTCCGTTTCTGTTTTAGTACTATGTCTTTACATGGAAAACCTATTTTTCTTATTGTAACGGATACCATGGTGCTCATAGACCATAGTGAAAAACTCAAGGACACATGACCTTCAATAGTAACCCGAAGACTGAAAAAAACACATTTATTGATTGGCTAGGCAAGACTTTAGCTTTCATGCAAGGGTCATAGTTGAACAATAGAGGAGGTAAACAACTATGCGAATACACTTAAATGAACAAAAAAAAAATGTAGAACAGATTCTCATCGTACAATTAGATGGAAAAGGCTTGTAGATCTCAATATATTGTTGTGCGTGTAATAGAAACCGTGGATCAAACCTGGAGCATATTGGAACAAGAGTTAAACAAAATTTGATATAAGTTACGAAAGTTTTGAATCGGTTATAGTATGTGCAGTTGGTTACGAAAGTGTCACCTACATAAATACTGGCAACTGCTCTAGTTGTGAGTCAAGTCCAATCTTTTATTTATATAATAAAACAAAGAGAAATGATAGGATCGTAAAAAACATGCCAATTATATCTGTATTTATGTGGCGAGAGTTTATTGGTTTGTGAAGAAGTGGGTCATTTTGCTAAAACCAATAAACTCTTGACATATATTGTTAGTCATATAATTAAACGTATTTTAAGCGTCCATATCATTTTTAACCCATAGTGAATTTTCATTTTCAAAAAATTAATTCATTCATTATTAAGTAATAATTAAATTATTATTATTTTCTAAAAACATATTTTGAATTTTAAAAGCTTGAAGTAGTTTAGTTGGTGAAAAATTTCCTATTTTTAGGGAAATTTTCATATGAAAGGGAAAATTAATCTGTTTAGTTACGCTTTTTTCAACAATTTTTCAAAAATGTGAAATTCTCGTTTCCAAATTTTAACTACAAATTTGAAAATTTCATTTTACTCTTCTCACTTTTTCATTCTCAATTTTTATCGTCCTTTTTAATACGTTTTCATCTTTTTTTGGTTTTATACGTTTCTTTACGTTATCGTCGATCTTCTTTTTTTTTTTTTTTTTTTTTTTTTTTTTTTTTTTTTTTACGTTTTGTTTTACGTTTTAAAAATGAAAATATAAATTTATCTCAAACGGGTTTCAAAATTCTCAACTCTTTTCTAGAAGAAAACCAATCCTTCTAAGAATTTGAAAGCGGAAAACAGAAATTTTTCATGAACTAAGCGGCTTAAATATTTCCAAATATGGCATAAAAAGAATATAATTTTGTTTTACTTATTCATGTATCAAAGCCAAAATACATATGTACTCCATATTTAATAGTTGATACTTTAGGACTAAAGCTGTAACAATATTAAGAGAACACGCTCCTTAATCTTCCTCCACATAGATGGCGTAAAGAAAAAACCCTCGATTCACATGTGTCACCATACGTAACTAAAGACACAACGATCTATATTCAATTCCCTTTCCTCGAATTATACATTTCCACTTTGTTTTCCAACATTGAATTCTTTGCTTGGTTTTGTATTTTGGATGATTGTGGATATTGGTTATGCTTAAAGATTAGATTTTTAACACAAGGTAAAAATAATTATGAATTTTATGGTATTAAGTTTGATGAATTGCCTACTGATGTGAATTTAGATATGAGTTTTTAAGTTTGAGTAATTTTGGAAAACATTGGATTTGAAGCTATTGTAAAAATTTATGCATAATTAAAATTTTTATGGACAATATTACAATCAGGTTGTTGGTATGTAAAAGATCTTCGGTCATATGTGGCTCCATCCCTGGTCTAAAAGATTGGCTGTTGATTGATGGTTAATGAAGATGTTTGATAGTTACTACTTATAGTATCTTTAAGGTGATTAAGAGGGGGGGGGGGAGCAATCACAAATAATCATTTTAAATATACTTTCATGTCTTCTCTAATGTTTAGTGGTTGTGTTAGCAGGTTATTTAGGCTGCATCATTTACTTTACATGGAAAATAGACTATGTTTACACTCTTGAGAACTTAATTTTTTATGCATTTTAGGCGATAGATCGAAGCATTAAAATAGGTGAAGGTTTGGTGTGTGCACATGAGGAAGGGGCTTTCAAGGTTGGACATCATATTGGAATTTAAGTCACGAGTCACCTAAAGGAAAAAAATTATTTATGATTATAAATGCATTGGTGTTTCAATCATTTAAGAATGAACAATTAATTTAGGGAATCGGATTCGGTTTTGTGTCTTGATTCTATTAGATGATAATGATGATGATGGTCATAACATAGAAGGCGATGGACAACTTGGTAAGGCCATTCAAGAAATTTTAAAGCGGATTCACCACCACGAAACAATTATGGAAATGTGTTTCCATCTGCCATACTCATCTTTGGTGGATACGGTACTTGAAGAAAAAAGTTATTACGGTGTATGTGTGTGAAACACTGTACTTTATTCACATAGGACATAACCATCACTCGAATCACGGGGTATGTGTTGGTTGCAATCTGAGAGGACTTTGGCATCAAAATGTGTCCGTTGCCATGCATGCAATTTACCAATATCGATTATGAGGTCAAACCCTTCTCCATTCTCGATGTTAATACTTAATTATTAAACTAAACATGAATAGTCAAATTGAACCAAGCTGTGTTCTTTGTGTATGTAGTTCTCCATGTCGAAAACGACCTTTTCACAAATCATCCTACAAAGAACACCATCACCCAAAATGTGATGTTTGCAAAAACTTTTAAATTTATCTTATTATTTTCAAATAAATCAAAATTAAGAATCATAATTAAAACAAAAAACAAAAATTAAGCAATTTTTTTATAAAAAAATACATTATTGAAAATTTTAGGATAAATCCAGCGTCTTGTGCTTTATTATAACTAGTGGAAAATAATAGCAAATTCTTCCTCTATTCGCCTAATGTGTTTACTTTTTCTAGACTAAAAAAACACGACTTTTCAAAATAGATCGAGGGTGACAAGTCGCTCATATTAAATGTTGACAAGTGTCCATACTTGCACTTTGAGCAATTTTTGTATAAAAGGTATGTAAGTTACTTTTCAATACCTATTTTGAACGAATGACGACTTGTACTTTGGGCGCATTTTGTGTAGTTGACAAGTACAAGTACATATTTTTTATACTTATACCACCACCTACTACCACCACCACCGCCGCCACCCACCACCACACACGCCGCCACCACCACCACCCCGCCTTGCGCCGCCACCGCCACCGCCACCGCCAAGTTGGACTCGTTTAGATATGTCATGATCTCAACGAGATACATATGATTCAAGTATTTATACATTTAACTTCATTCAATAACATATTATTCGATGTTTAACCTAACTTAAAGTATTAATTACATGCGGTTGATGTCAAGTTGGACTTGTATTGCGTTTCTAAAGACTTTGGTTTTGATTTATAATGTTCCTATAAGTGAAGAATCGAAATAACTATAAACAAAAGAATGAGAAAAAAGTTCGAGACAAACAATCAAAACCCTCCTATACCAAATGTTTGCTTATTGAAGTATCGAGTAGCACAACAATATGATGAATATTTTATGGCAGAATCATCTAGCAAAGGAATATCAAAAGGTAAACTTGTATATTTAATTTACATATAAAAATTGTAGTATTAATAAATTGGTATATATTAAAATTTTTAAATGTTAAACATATTATATAAACATTGGAGATCCTATTTGGACATGTTCAAAGTGTAAAGCTAAAGTATCGGCAAAGAAGGCGTGCACAAAAACAGATATTCATGTGTTTATTATTTTAATTGTATAAGTTTATTTATAGTGTGCATGATGAGCGAAGTATGAGTGCATGATTCTCAAAATTGATGATGATGTATTCAACAATAGGGTTTCAAAGTACACATCCGAATATAAAATTATATTATGAGATTTATGAAGAGAATGTACAAATTAGGGCTTTGAATTGTATATTAGAATAAATAAAATGATTTTATGAAGTTGTGAAGATAATGCACTGAATCCATAAAAGCGTTAACGATTGTTTAGTTAATTGTTATAATTTTTTAATGTATTCTGATTGATGTATCATAATTACATTTCACTCAAATATTATTTGTTTTTATACAATTATTTGTTTTCAATGTTGTTTCAAAGTCCACATCATTATTTAGTGAATTATTATAATATTTTTGGTGCATGCAGTAGTCATGGCAGTCGAAGACGGGACCCTGACTTTATTTCATTAGGTTCACAATTGTTTTTACAAGTATAAAGGAAATATAAATAAACAAAAAACTACGATTTCATTAAACTTGGTAAACAAAATTAATAAAACATGTATTTAATTTAAAATATTAGTGGACTAACTAAACAAGATATACATATATTTGTGTCACACAAAATTTCAGGGCAGGTTTTTTGGGTGAAGAGTTTCCCCGATAAAATATATTACACCAAAAAAATAGTTAAGAACAATAGAATGTGGCTGAAATACCACATTAAAGTCAAGAAACTGCTTGAACAACCGCTAGATCATTTGTGACATGCCACAAAAACGATCAAACTAACTACTAACAAAAACAAGAACACCAATCTAAAAGCATAAAATGACAATCCATACTTTATGCAAAACCAAACTAGGAAGAACAACCTATTTAAATCTAATGTCATGGATATCCACAACCTTTAATTAAGCAGCAGAGATTCCATAATCATCAAACTCATAGTCGGCATAAGCGTTGTAGTCATATGTATTCTCCTTCCATTCTTCCAAAAAACTCTTCATGTTCACTCCAGCACCACTAAAATTTGTAGTCACGTTGTGATCATCAAGAACTTCATCATCATCTTCACTATCTGATACGACCAAATTGCCCACCTTTGAAAGCGGATTACCCGCTTTTTCCATCTTTCACCGGTTAGAGTACTATTCATATTTGAGGACAAGGACATTGGAAGAACCGAGATACTAGCGAATATCCACATTACCATCAACAACATTAATGATGAAGTGCATTTGGGATCGGTAGCATTATCAATGACCGAATCTTGCTCATTGAGCACATTAAAACTATTCTTCAAATCAATAAAGTTAATGTCGGGATTTAGAAAATCCGGTAGTTAAAGAGTCGGTCACCTCAGTATATGTATTCGTTAGAAAGCTCGTAGTCGTAGTTATTTAATGTTAGTAAGTAGTTTGTTAAGTAATACCGTGGAGGACGGACGGGTCTTTACCATCAGTATGCACGATCCATGACCCGTGGGAGGCGTGTCTTGTAAGAACCTATAAATACCCTTTGCCTTGCAAAGCAAAGGGTTGGAGCTCATAATATCATTTTTCTTTGTCTCACTAAGTTCCCAAAACTCTTCCACTTTCTATCTCTAGAATATAAACCATCGCCCTTATTGCTATAATATGATGTGTTTATGAAATCCAATATGTTACAAATGGTATCAAGAGCCATGGTTTGATCACTCATCTTTCATGTTCTTGGATTTCAAGTGGTTTTCATAAGACTTTTGGGTTTGAGTGAGTTTAGAGTAGTTTGCATCATTTGGATCATTTCTTGTGTTAAAGTTTGGATTTTGATAGTACTTTTGTGTTTAGAATCATTATAAGTGTTTAGGTTTTGATTTGGAAGGCTTGAATCAACATGGTTGGGTTGTTTTTGGATTGAAAAGTGGTGTTTTAGAAAGTTTCCTTGAAGGATTTGAGTCTCGGACTAAAATTCTTTTATGCGATTGTATCAAAATCCATGCGATTTGTCCCTTTCATGATTGCTTATTGAGCGATTTGTCACAATTTTTGTGCGATTTATGCGGTTACGAGAGCGACTTGTTCACTAAGCGATTTGTCTGTTGAGACAAAACGACAAGAAAGGACAAAAGTAGTGGAAGTAGTGGGTGTACTTGTGTACTAAGCGATTTGTCTGTTTATGCGACTTGTGTGTCATGCGATTTGTTAGTTAAGCGATTTGTGTGTTAAAGCGTTTTGACAGATTATGCGATTTGTCTTCTATGCGATTTGTCTGCTAAAGCGATTTGTCGTTTAAGCGTTTTGATAATTAGGGTGCGACTTGTCTGTCAGAGCGATTTGTCTGAAGAGCGACTTGTCAATTGTGCGATTTGTCTTTTAAGACTAATTGTTTTCTTAGGCTTATTGTTTCTTCGTATTATTCGTTTCACGGTTTTCTCTTGATTTTGTAAAATCCGTGAAGAATCTATTTCCGGTTTAATCATTGAGTTGTAAAATCCCGTGGAAATTGTAATCATGTCAACAATCACTTCTTCCATTGTCGATGGCGTTCAAGTGCGGGGATCGATACTAATCCTCCCATCTGGATAGAACCGATTATGACTCTTGGGCTCAAAGAATCGGACTATCTTTGCTAGGTAAGGAAAATAGGGTTAACATCCTCAAATCAATTGATGAAGGACCGTATCAAGTTGAGACTACGAGACATTCTTGAAAGCTGCTGCGATGGTTCAATTATATTAGGATTGGATAGACTAAAGGCGTATGATGAACTTCTTGATAAGGAGAAGAAGAGATCGATGCGGACATCGAGGCTTCAAACATCATACTTGAGGTTTACCTACGGACATTTACAAGTTGATCAATCACAACACCGGAAAGCGAGTGTCGGTGACACTAAGGAGTAATCGGTGACACTAAGGCAAGACGGGTCAAAGCCTCCGGGCAATACAAAGCAAGATAGGACCTCATAGCTAAGGTGATCAATGGAGCTGCAGTCGTTCAAATCGTCCGATCATCCATTCTTGTTTGTGTTCAAGCTGCGGTCGTTCAAATCGTTCTATGGTACACGGACTCGGACTGTTCCAAGCATATGATTGGAGATCGCTCACGACTCATGAACCGTAAGTAAATTCATCGGAACATTAGATTCGGGAGCGACCATTTTGGGGCAATTATGGGTTCTGAGAGATTATGTTGTTGGAGATAGTGTAATTTCTAGGGTATATTATGTTGAATGTCTTGGTCATAATTTGTTTCGTTGGTCAGTCGTGATTCGATCTAGAGGTTGCCTTTAGAAAACATACATGCTTCGTTAGAGAACTAGATGGTGTTGAACTTTTGAAAGGAACTCGTGGAACCAATCAGCACACCATCTCTATCGAAGACATGATGAAGTCTTCTCAATCACTTGTTATCAAAGGCTTCAAAAACAAAGTCTGGTTATGGCATCGTCGTCTCAATCACTTGAACTTGGCACCATTAATGATCTTTCTAGAAAGGACCTCGTAAAGGCTTACCCATATTAAAGTATGAAAGGATCATCTTTGTTCGACATGCCAATTGGGAAAAAGCAAGAAATATGCCCATAAACCCAAACGCAAACTCGGTTATGGAAGTTCTTCATACTCTTCATATGGACTTATGCGGACCAATGAGAGTGCAAGCGATAAGCGGGAAGAAATATGTTGAGTCGTTGTTGATGACTACTCTCGGTTTACTTGGGTTAAGTTTTTGAGGACAAAGGATGAAACTCAGGCGTCATCATCAAACTTATCAAAGCAATTTGAGTTCGACTTAACAAGACAATTAGAATTATTGAGCGGACAATGGGCGAGTTTGTTAACAAAGAACTAAGTCGGTTTATGAAAGCATTGGAATCGACCATCAAAGAAGTGTTCCACGTACTCTCGGCGAGCGGTGTAGTTAAAAGGCAAATCGGACTCTTGTAGAAGCTGCAAGAACTATGCTAATTTACTCAAAGGTTCTAATGTTTCTACGGTGAAGCCATTGCCCCGCTTGCTATACCTTAAACCGTTCCATATTCACACCATTCATGGAAAACTCCATACGAACTTGTCATGATCGAAAACCTTTTCTCTTTCCTTCGTGTTCGGTGCTTTGTGCTATCCAACGAATGATGGTCAAATTTAGGTAAATTAAAGTGAGGCGGACATTGGAGTTTTGTGGGTTATGCACCAAGCAGGGAAGGTTACCGAATCTACAACAAAAGAACCCGAGATATCAAGGAAACTATTCACGTCGCGTTCGATGGTATGCGGGCAAATGGCTCCGGGACAATCAAGTTACGGACCCGCATCTCAACATTCAATAAGTAGTCCCATTATTTCTTCTCTTGTACAAAACCCTCACTAGCGGTTCCATATGTACCTTCGTGCGAAGATGATTTGAAGAAATTGTTTGATCGATGTTTGATGAATACTATGAACCTATTGCTAATGATCGTCTACTCATCAGCGATGGCGGCTCTAACCCGATCAACGTAGATAATCATTTAGTTTACGTGTCCTTTGAGTCAAGAAGCGCCATCAAGATCACTCATCGTCATCATCAAATCCTCGATCTCGAGTGTACATCATGGAAATTTTTCCGCAACTATGGTGGAGATAACCTCTTTGCCACTTCAGAAGATGCACCATTTGAAAACATCTTTGTCATTGATCCATCATCCAACCATCTTCATCAGGGACCCCGACTGTGCTACATTAGTTCCTCAACCACAACCACACGAGCATTTCGAGAAAATGGACACATGATCATCCATTAGACAATATTATTGGGAATCCTTCTTGTCCGGTATCCACTCGTAAACAACTTGCTACTGCGATGCCTTATGGTGCTTCTTCAATTCCATATTATCAAAGGTCGGAACCGAAGATGTTAAAACATGATATGTCAAGGCGGTGGTTCGATGCAATGCAAGAAGAAATTCACGAGTTTGATCGTCTTGATGTTTGGGAATTGGTACACCGCTCTGATCGTACTATGATCATTTCTCTCAAGTGGATCTTCAAAGTAAAACTTGATGAGCATGGTGATGTACTAAAGAACAAGGCAAGACTTGTTGCAAAAGGATATCGTCAAGAAGAGGGTATTGACTTTGAGGAATCATTTGCTCCAGTTGCACGTATCGAGGCAATCAGAATCTTCTTGGCTAATGCGGCTAGCAAGAACATGGTGGTTTATCAAATGGATGTGAAGACTGCCTTTCTTAATGGAGATCTGAAAGAAATCTATTAATACAAATATCGTCATTAAACGTTATTTATATTTTGATCTTTGCCTAAGTTTTGTTAACGACAAAAGTAAATTTAATTTATAAAAGCTTAAAACATCAAGTTTATTAGATATTAAAACAAGCTTTCTTAAACAAATATATTCATCATTCAACATTTACATTTATGATTAGTAACATCTTGATATGACTCTAATCATTATGTATGATAGTAGTTTGTAGAATGTGTTAGGTTCCTAAACCAAACACTACTTAAGCATTGCATATTTCTATTAATAGTAATACAACATTTGACATCATGTATTACATCATGGGAATCATTTGTAGATTCCATTAGATATTTTGTGATTTATACTCTCCGTATCTTGCACAATCTCTCTTAGATTGAGTTGACTTTAAGCAAGATTTGATATCTTGGTTGTCGATCGGCGGTACCAAAATGGTACCTGGCGGAACCCTTTAAAGGGTCCGTCGTCAGAGTAGTGGACATCCTGTCCATTTGGCTATAAATAGCAATGCCAAGCCAAGTAGTTTCTCATCCCTTTCTAACATACTCTCATACATATCTTCTCTCAACCTTTCTAACTCAGGTTGCATATCATATTAGTGATCTCTTTTGTAAAGAAGATCAAGTCATATTCAAGCTTCAACGAGAAGTTGGAAGTCTTGTTTGTTTAGTGTTGTATGATCTAGTGTTGATTCATACTTCATTGTTGTATCAAACCATCATAATCTTGTGAGTGTGAGTGGTTAGTATTTTAGTCCTCAAAATACATTGTGTGTGGGAGTAGTTGTACCCTTGGAAAGAACTCGACATCTAGCTTAGTGTCGAAATAGTGTGGCGAAGTGTAAAGGTTTTCTCCGGCGGTGAAAGGAGCTTGTTGACTAGTGAAGTTAAACTCTCGAGTGTGAGACTCGGGAGTGGAGTAGGGCAAGGAAAAGAGTCCTTGTGGGCGAACCACTATAAACAACTTGTTGTGGTTTGATCATTTCTTTCCTTATTTACTTATTACATATTGCTTGCATATTTCATTAACATACTTAAGATCAATATCAATTGATCTTTCTATAAGTTTCAAAACAAAGTTTTTAATCGGTAAACTATTCAACCCCCTTCTAGTTTTCTACAATTGGTACGAGCCTCGTTGCTCAAGAATTTCTAAAATAACTTGTATTTTATAAACTTGAAACGATCCATGGATTACGAAAACTTTAAAGAAGGGCAATCTATCAAAGACCACCACTCTTTGAAACCAATGGATTTATCTATTGGAAAAACCGTTTTGAAACATATGTAAAATCAAAAGATATAGATCTTTGGTTTATCATTGTTAAAGGAGATTTTAGTTCTACAACAAAAGATATTTCCGTTGATGAACAAAAGAAATTAGTTGCTAAGAATAATGAAGCTAAAATGATGCTTTATAATGCTTTACCTAGAAAAGAATATGAAAGAATTTTTATGTGTGAAACCGCTAAAGATATTTGGGAATCCTTAATTGTTACACATCAAGGTAATTCACAAGTCAAGGATAACAAAATTGATCTTCTTGTTCAACAATATGAACAATTTGTTATTCCTGAAGATGAAACCATTGATTGTGGCTTTGCTCGTTTTAACACTATCATTACATCACTTAAAGCACTTGACGAATCTTTTCGTAGTAAGAACTTTGTCAGGAAATTTCTTAGAGCACTCCATCCCAAATGGAGAGCTAAAGTGACCGCTATTGAAGAATCAAAGATCTCTCAATAATGTCACTAGGCGAGCTAATTGGCAACCTCAAAGTTCACGAAATGGTAATGGAGAAAGATTACGAGATCATCAAAGGAAGAAAGGAGAAGATCAAATCCGTTGCTCTTAAAAGCAAAGGCGGAATCAGCGATGATGGTGAATCTTGTTCCGATAGTGAAGATGAGGGTATGCCATGGCCGTTAGAGATTTCAAAGTTCTTTAGAAGAAGAGGAAAGTTTGTAAGACAACCTCGAGAAGAAAAAAGCCATTCGAAAAGATCGGGATGATAAGAAGATCAAAGGTGAAAGAAAGTGTTTTAGATGTGGTGATGCAAGTCATCTCATGGGAGAATGTCCCAAGCCACCTAAGAGCAAAACTCAGCGAGCTTTTGTAGCGGTGCTTGGGTGATAGTGAAGACAATGAAGAATCAAGCAAGGAAGAGATCGCTCTAATGGCACATGAGTCAAATGAGGTACTTTCCGATTCTTCTTATTCTTCCATAGATGATGACACCTTGCAAAACAATATAATCAATTGTGTGAGCTAAGTCTAAAAATCATAACTAAAAATAAATTTCTAAAAACTAAAAAGGAGTTTTGGAAAATGAGGTATATGAGTTAAAGAAAAGGCTAAACGACTTGAAAAGGAAAAGCAAATGACAATGATTGTAAATCATGTCAAGAGCTAAATCTTGAAATAGAAAAACTAAAGCTCACACAAGAAGTTTTAATAGAAAATAATTCTAAGTTTAAAAGGTTTAACAAAAACATCGCTATTGCCGATGAAATAGTTAAAATCCATAAAACACCGGGAGACATGAATGGGCTAGGGTTTAATGAAGTTTTAATACCTAAGAGTCAAAACAAAGCAGTAGAAAAAGGCGAACATTACATCAATCTGGCTGTCACAACACGGACGAGACGGAACCAAAAAGGGTTCGTCCGTTGTCTAAAAAGCAGTACATGGTACCAGTGACAGAATGTTGCAATACGGACCGTCTTGAATTTGTTAAAATAACAAAGAAAACCAATGATAATGTTAAACTAAAACCAGCCATTATATCGAGGAGTAGGACTTATTAAAAATGAATTTAGATCAAAAACTACTCAACAACGACATAAAACTTCTTTTGCCAAACGCCCTTTCCTAAAAGCAACCACAGCGTTCAACATAACTACCAACAGCGGTTGGAATCAAAACTTTCTAGACCATATCAAACTCCGGTTACATGCCATGGAACCCTTATCCATCATTTCCATACATGAATCAAATAAATGGTATGTTTAACCCAAACGGACCCATGAGATATTGGGGACCAAATGTTTGAGTTATTCGCTTCTTAGGTATGTTTGAAAGTTGGTTGGAACCCGATGAATGGATAAAAGATAGTGGATGCTCACGACACATGACGGGCAACAAAGTCTCTTCTCATCATACCAAGAGTATGGCGGAGGTAATGTCAGCTTCGGTAGCAATCTCAAAAGCAAAATCATTGGCAAAGGTACGATTGCTCATAACTCTCTAACCATTGAAAATGTTGCTCATGTGGATAGGTTAGGATTTAATCTACTTAGTATTAGTCAACTATGTGATAAAAAGTATAAAGTACTATTTGATGAAAATGGTAGTAAAATACTAAAAGATGGTATCACCATAGCTAAAGGAGTTAGGAAAAATAACATATCGTCATGAAAATAGATAAAACATATAATGACAAACTTTGCTAACAACATTGAGCGATAGCTCATCTCTTTGGCATAGGCGCTAGGTCATGCTAATATGAGACTTATACAAAACCTATCTTCAAAAGAGTTAGTTAGGAATTTGCCAAAACTAAAATATGACCAACACTTTTATGGCGCTTGCAAAATTGGTAAACAAACACATAGTAGTCACAAATCTAAAAATATGATATCTACATCTAAGTGTCTAGAATTATTACATATGGATTTGTTTGGACCATCCGCTATAGAAGCTATGGAGGCAACTTATACACTTTGGTCATAGTAGATGATTACTCGAGGTTTACTTGGACATTATTTTTGAAAACCAAAAATGAAGCTTTTGATAAATTTGAAATACTTAGCAAGAAAATTCAAAATCTTCTAGGTGTCAAAATTGTGTCGATCCGAGCGGATCATGGTCGTGAATTGACAACGAAACTCAATTTGGAAACTTTTGTGATGCTAATGGTATAACACATAACTTTTCCGCTCCATGAACACCTCAATCTAATGGAGTAGTAGAGCGTAAAAATAGAACAATTCAAGAAATGAGTAGAACAATGCTTAATGAACAAAACATTCCTCAAAAGTTTTGGTGCAATGCAGATTGATACTTCTACGTATATTTTAAATAGAGTCCTAATCGTCCTTTCCTAAACAAAACACCATATGAACTTTATAAAGGTAAAAAGCCAACATTAGGATATTTTAAAGTCTTTGGTTGCAAATGTTTTATTCTTAACACTAAGGATTATCTCACCAAGTTTGACCCAAAGTCTTATGAAGGTGTTTTCTTGGTTACTCTCAAACTAGTAAAGCTTACATTGTCCTAAATAAAGAAACAATGATAGTCGAGGAATCGTTGAACATAACATTTGACGAAAGTCCACCTCCTACAAGACATCACCTTTGGTAGATGATGACTTAGTTGAAAGTCAAATAATTGAAAGTCAAATTAATAATAACAAGGAAGATGAACCATTAAATAAGGAAATTATCAACATAAAAGAATCTAAAAGTCATCCATTAGAAAGGTCATAGGAAAACTTAATCAAAGAACCTTAAGATCACAAGCTCAAAATCAAAGTAATCATTTTTGTTTTGTATCCACCATTGAACAAAAACCATAAATGAAGCAATAAAAGATGAATCATGGGTAATGGCCATGCAAGAAGAATTAAACCAATTAGTTAGAAATGATGTTTGGAAGCTAGTTCCAAAACCTAAAGATCAAACTATAATTGGAACAAAATGGGTCTTCGAAACAAAATGGGCGAAAATGGTATAGTATCTAGAAACAAAGCTAGGCTTGTTGCACAAGGTTATAATCAACAAGAAGGAATTGACTATGATGAAACTTATGCACCGGTAGCAGACTTGAATCTATTAGAATATTACTTGCTTATGCATGTGCTTATGATTTCAAATTATTTCAAATGGATGTTAAAAGTGCCTTTCTTAATGGGTTTATTAACGAAGAAGTGTATGTTGCTCAACCTCCGGTTTACCGACTTTGAGAAACCACATCATGTCTTCAAACTCAAGAAAGCATTATCTGACCTTAAACAAGCACCTAAAGCTTGATGCGACCGTCTTAAAACTTTTCTTATTGATAACAAATATACTATGGGATTAGTAGATAATACTCTTTTACTAAGAAGAAAGAATCGCAAATTATTATTGTTCAAATATATGTTGATGACATTATATTCGGATCAACTTGTCAAGAACTATGTAATGATTTCTCTAAAATCATGCATGCGAGTTTGAAATGAGTATGATGGGTGAGTTAAACTTCTTTCTAGGACTTCAAATTAAACAACTAGAAGATGGTATTTTCTTTAACCAATCTAAATATATAAAAGACATGCTTAAGAAATTTGGTCTTGAAGATTCCAAACCAACTAAAACACCCATGTCTTGGACGCTAAACTTACCAAGGACGAAGAAGGTGAATCAAGTAGATAACACTAAATATAGAGGAATGATTGGTAGCCTACTCTATCTTACGGCTAGTAGACCCGACATTATGTTTAGTGTTTGTCTATGTGCTCGCTTTCAAGAAAACCAAAGGCGTCACACTTAGAAGCATTAAAAGGATTTTTAGATATATTAAGGGAACAACATGTTTAGGATTATGGTATCCCAAAGGGCGGGTATAGAAACCATAGTGTATGCCGACTCGGATCATGCCGGTGATTATGTCGATAGAAAAAGTACAAGTGGTATTTGCACTTTTGTTGGACATTGTCTCACCTCATGGTTTGCAAAAAGCAAACGGCTTTAGCCATCTCTACTCTTCAAGCGAGAATCGTCTGGTAGGAAAAGCATGTCAACAAGCTCTTTGGATGAAGCAAGCTCTCGTGAACTATGGAATTCATCTCAACGACATTGTGATACTTTGCGACAACAAAGGCCATCGATCTCAAGCAAGAATCCCGTTCAACATGCTCGTATAAAGCACATTGAAATCCGTCATCACTTTCTTGCGACAATGTTCAAAAGGAAACATTTCAATCGAAAGTATCCTCCAAAGACAACATTGCCGACATCCTTACTAAACCTCTTAAGCGAGAACCTTTTAATCTTCTTAGACTTGGTTTAGGGTTAATGGAACCAAGCATGTAGAATAAACATAGCCTAAAACATTAGAATAGTCAAACCAAAACAATTTTGTCTTGTTTACGCTCTGTAGTACGGCGCAAGCGACAACACGGACGGAACCAAAATTTTGGTGCCGATAGGGTCCGTGGTGTCTCTGAACAAAAGCGACTTTATACATAACATCTTCTTCCTCACAACCCACTTTACCAAAGCGTGTAAAACTTAAACCAAGCTCATTATTGTCATCTTCCCACTCACTAATCACGAAGATAACATCATTGTAAGTATCCTAACTACATTTCTTCTCTTAATTACGAGTCTAGGATTCTTATTTATGCACAAAACTATCACAAATCATTACATGGGGTTTTATGTATGCTTTTATACCAAATATGAATTCAATTGGCAAATTGCATAACTAGTCATTCAAATTAGGTACTACATTATCATATTGCATAAACAAAATCATGTTTCCCACTAATTGATAGATAATAAATATAAGGCCTTATTCAAACAACCAAACACCCATGTCAAAAGTTTTGAAAAGCTTCTCACTTGTAGGAAAACATTTTTTTTTTATTGCTAATACAAATAGAAGCGTTAGAATTTTCATCACTTGCATGCTCTTGAATACTAAAGGTATTGCATAACTAATATGCACTCCGGGTATATTCAAATATAGCAACATTGAATTAGGAGCATTTGGGTTATCTCATGGTATTTGCCAAACACTCCACTAAAACAATTTTATGCATAAAATGAGTCGAGATAACCATGACTCAAATTGTTTTCATATAGGCACACTAGAATCAAAAAGCGTTAAAATTTATCAAAATTTCTTTTTAACATGTTAATTCTTATCCTTAGGAATAATCATGGTAGCCATGAGATTCTATGATCACAAAGACACCATAACTACATTCCCAAACACCACAAAACCAAAGGACTCACCAAGGAACAAGTAGAAATATTTAGGGGTCTAGAATCTAGGTATTTCCACGAGGTAGAACCATTCACTCATCCTTCCTTGAGCATACCAATCTTCGTGAAGAACTAGCCGCCATTCAATTCGATTGTCTTCTTGACATTGATGAACCAATTTGTCCTAGGTTCGTATTAGAATTCTATGCTAGTGTGACGGTTTTAGTGATGAAGGCGATGATGAGTTTTGTCTTAGCTTTAGAATCAATCAAAATGACTTCACCATCACTTTAAGTGAATTTGCTAGAGTACTAGGAATTCCCAATGAGGAACTTGTGTCTGCGGATAAGTGGTCACTCGCGCACTTGATGCAATCAATGACCGCTCTCTCCCTACATAACCCGTTTAGCCGATAAGGATGTCATCCAGTGAACACCTTTAACCCCCAGCGGATACAACCCGAGTCACCGAAGGGAAAAGAGGTAGACCGAGATCCATATGGAATGGAGCTCGATGAACTAAGCGAATTTAGGAAATGGGAGGAGTTACTTAGAGCAAGCGTCATTAGCACCATAGGAATAGGGATCGCATAAGCGCTTGTCTTTGCCACATGCTTTACAACTTGTCCACCGACAACCATTCAACAGCCTACTACATAGCTAGGAGAATGATTGATATTCCAACTCGAGGATCCGTTGCTCTTCCATACGGGATGCTTCTCACCCGTCTCTATAGAAACTTCGCTCGATTCCTGACCCCAAAGGGATGCACCTTGATATGATCTCATCCTCGCATCTTTGTGCCCTTGGTGATGCTCGAGTTGCTAAGACTAAAGGCAAAGAGCTAAACCTCCAACTCCTTCATCATCATCATCGAATAGCTCAGGATGGTCTTCAAGCTCTCGTCTTCCACTAAAGAGTATTACAAATCTCTTCCGAAATTGAGAATGAATCGGTGAATTCAAGCAAACTAAGGGAATGTTCAAGTGCCTTGGTAGGATGATGAACAAGATTTACAAGAAGTTGGACAAATAAGGGTACTTTAAGGGTGTTTGGAACAATGCATTATCGTTAATGTTTGATACTATTTAATTGTTTTTATTATGTGGGATGATAATATAACTTGAAACAATGGTGTATGCTAACAATCTCATGCGGGGGGATAGCAAGTATGCTATCAAATTTTACCATTTCACTATATTGTGAAAATCAATAAATACTGCTCTTAATCTATGCTCCTTATGTTTACATATGTGTTATTTACTTTTCTAACTAGAAATGTTTAGTATAACGGGTTTTGAGAAAATTTTGATTCGGAAAATTCGGTTTTAGAAACTTTTCATCCAAATTCGGCCTCACGGATCGAGCGGCACCCTTATTTTGGTGCAGTCCTTTATGAATTTGAGTACGCCATGTCTGTCTGTGGACAGACGGCGCCCTTTTGGGTTCGAGTCGTGTATGATTACAGTGTAGTGGATCCTCAGGGTAATTTCTGAATTCGACTCTTTCGTAATTCCAAATTATCTTCCATCACTCATAAATCAATCTTAACTAGTTTATCTTTGTTATTAGAACTAGTATTATTCACTAAGGGATGTAAGAAAATCATTTCCACCAAAATTCAAAAATTTGAAAAATCCACCCAAGGAGCCCTTTGGCATAAAGGAAGGAACCAAAATTTTGGTACCTTGAAATCAAGTGGTGTCTGAATATTAGGAAATTCCACTCACTAGAACACATTTATTGCATATCTTTTCTTCTTCACTCCATCTTCTTTGAATGGATTGACTTGGGTGACATGACTAGCATTGACCCAGCTTCCAATCATGAGGAACCTCATCTCTTCAATGGTTCAACATCAAATCAAACACATCTCTCAACATTTTTCACCTCTATAAATTGAAAGGCTTTACCATGATCATCCTCACACCTTTCTTATTCTCATTACTATCTAGCAAATCAAAACCAGAGTTAAAATGACTAAATCATCACCAAAACCTTGCAAGAAAACCGCTAGAATTAGCGTAAGGCCTTGTTGTCTTACCCGTCTAGCTCATCATCAGACTCCTCACCGCACAATCTCATCTCCCATTAGAGATGATACTGCCTACCTTGGCTACACCGACTTCATCACGCATTGTGATCACATCCACCACCATCAGCACTACTTCGCCTCCAGGCACCCGTCGAACATCCAAAACACCATCACCGCGCTTCACGAGGTCTCCCGCTCTCGCTCCATGGGTTATTTTCTCCACCAACATCACCAAATCCTTTCCTAGAGGACTTGGAAGACTTGCCTCCAGGCGAGTCATCCGCCACCATTGCCATCATTTGGCACCATTGAGCGAATCGCTCATGAATCACCTCGATCATCCATTGACCCAAGCGCCCCATTAGGGCCAAGACCTCTCCTTTCCACCCCATTCACAAGGACATTCATGGTCCTTTATACGAGGATCATCCACTTCCATCATCGATGTCCCTCGCATGAGGACATTAGGAGAGCATGTGGGATGACAATCCCACTAGAGAGAGAGATTGAGCCGAACTCCACAACCTCCACCGATTCAAAGGCATGGTGGATTCTCACTAAGTGAGACAATGCAAATGCAAAGTGCTTTGCTTGCATCCATCATGACCACTCCAAACATCCCGACACCACAACACATCAACCATTCCACCACGCAACCTCATGAACTTTCTACCCTCAGCACGGTTGCTCGACTTGTGAGCAAGCGGGTCAGCAAATGAACGGACCGGATTATGGTCCATGACTTCCACGAGGAAATGAGGTTCATCCTCGACCGCATTCTTGGCGTCTCAACGCTCTTTCCCATCCACCATCTCTTTAGGATGGTTTCTAGAATAGTCTTTTATTTGTTCTTGTTTTTAGGATAAATTTTCTTTTCTCTTGTACTAGAAACACATCATTGTGTTCTCTTTCATGATCTTTACTCATGAAAATTTTAACAAATGAATGTTGTTTATTATGTTGTTGGTGTCATTACATAGTGTTTGGAAATGCTTGTGAATGATCATTATTACTAACAATTTTTTTTGTAGCTTTATTTTCACAATCCATGTATCTTCCCATTAAAGCACCCAATTTAGGGAGCTTTGAACAAGGGAGATAATAGCTCGACTCATTACATTCCGCATAGCTCTTCTTTTTGTTGAGCCAAAGGGGAGAAAATATAGAACTTGGAAATTATTTATATTTGACTTTTACGAAAAGTCAAGCGCATACAATTGACTTTCTAAAAGTCGAACAGGAACCCTCATTGGTAATACTTGACTTTTCTTAAAGGTCAAGCGCACACTGACTTTACGAAAAAGTCAACATCATGCATCAACTAGTGAATTCTTTGACTTTCATAAAAAGTCAATTTCATCACTTACATTATCATTTCCTTTTCAAGTTCTAAACTAATATTTTATAACTCTTGTACAAACTTTGTTTCTTTTATAAAATAAAATTTATATTTTGTCCTCAACAAAAGGGGAGATTGTTAATACAAATATCGTCATTAAGCGTTATTTATATTTTGATCTTTGCCTAAGTTTTGTTAACGACAAAAGTAAATTTAATTATAAAAGCTTAAAGCTTGTCAAGTTTATTAGATATTAAAACAAGCTTTCTTAAACAAATATATTCATCATTCAAGCATTTACATTTATGATTAGTAACATCTTGATATGACTCTAATCATTATGTATGATAGTAGTTTGTAGAATGTGTTAGGTTCTAAAACCAAACACTACTTAAGCATTGCATATTTCTATTAATAGTAATACAACATTTGACATCATGTATTACATCATAGGAATCATTTGTAGATTCCATTAGATATTTTAATGAAGATTTATACTCTCCGTATCTTGCGCAATCTCTCTTAGATTGAGTTGACTTTAAGCAAGATTTGATATCTTGTTGTCGGACCGGGCGGTACCAAAATGGTACACAGGCGGAACCTTTAAGGGTCCGCCGTCCGTGAGCAACTCTGTCCATTTGGCTATAAATAGCAATGCCAAGCCAAGTAGTTTCTCATCCCTTTCTAACATACTCATACATATCTTCTACAACCTTTCTAACTCGGTTGCATATCATATTAGTGATCTCTTTTGTAGCAAAGAAGATCAAGTCATATTGACTTCAACGAGAAGTTGGAAGTCTTGTTTGTTTAGTGTTGTATGATCTAGTGTTGATTCATACTTCATTGTTGTATCAAACCATCATAATCTTGTGAGTGTGAGTGGTTAGTATTTTAGTCCTCAAAATACATTGTGTGTGGGAGTAGTTGTACCCTTGGAAAGAACTCGACATCTAGCTTAGTGTCGGAAATAGTGTAAGAAGTGTAAAGGTTTTCTCCGCCGGTGAAAGGAGCTTGTTGACTAGTGAAGTTAAACTCTCGAGTGTGAGACTCGGGGGTGGAGTAGAGCGAGGAAAAAGAGTCCTTGTGGGCGAACCACTATAAACAACTTGTTGTGGTTTGATCATTTCTTTCCTTATTTACTTATTACATATTGCTTGCATATTTCATTAACATACTTAAGATCAATATCAATTGATCTTTCTATAAGTTCAAAACAAAGTTTTTAATCGGTAAACTATTCAACCCCTTCAGTTTTCTACAAAATCGTTTATGTTAGTCGACTGAAGGTTTTGTGGATCGAGCGATCCTACTCATGTCTATCGCTTGAAGAAGGCTCTTTATGGCTTGAAACAAGCTCGAGGGCATGGTATGACACTGTTGTCAAAGTTTCTCTTAACCAACAGATTCAATGAAAGGCGAGTTGACCCGCATTGTTCACCAAAATTTAGGCAAACATTTAATTCATGTTCAAATCTATGTTGATGATATTATTTTTCCTCGACCGGTGATCGGTCTTGAGCAATCAGTTTTATCACACTGGTGACCAAACTTGTGAATGGTCAACCGTAATAAACTTCAAACATTTCGGACCTTCAATGCAATTAAGTCGGAGGAGTTTAGTGTTTCCAGGTCGTTAAGTCCCAGCGAGGTGTGAAAACTAAAATCAACGAATCTGTGATCGGGTGAATATTGAGCAGGAAAAGGTTATGATTGATTACACTAAGGAAATTAAATCTAATAAAGACTTTGAAGTCATTTTAATTCTATATTTAAAATCGTTAGATAAAAAAAATGCAATTTACATCCTACGAGTGCAAAAACAATTTTCCTACATTCTAATTGACTAAAAATAATTTTAGGAAAAAGCCGGGTATTTTTTCGACTTTTATTTTATTTATTACGAATTAAAAACGGTTTTAATCTAATTTAATTATTAAAAATAGTAAATGGAAACGAAAAATTATGAAATTTTACAGAAAACTAAATTAAGTTATACTAAATGCAGGAAAAATAAAAAAGGTGCAGGTCTTTTTTGGAAATGAGACCTAAAAAAAAGCAAGTTATTCTAATAAGCTAAAACTGTTAAGTGATGTTAAATAATAAAAATGTAGAAAACTAACATACAACAACTACTAGCACAGATGGTAAGGGCGTGGTTGTTTGTAGTCCTGCAACTGGGCAGGAGGTCGTGGGTTCAAGTCCCACTTCCCACCCTTTTTGATTTTCACTTATTAAGCTTAAAACTGCAAAGTGTATTCAAGTAATTAGGAAAGCAAATCCAAACACAGAACAAGTGGTAGTGCAAATGGTAAGGGGTTGGGTTCTGGGGCGCTGGTACAGGTGCGGACTTACCAGGGTTCAATCCATGTTAGCGCACTTTTTTTTTTCTTTTTACAAACTAAACAAACTAAGCATTTTTATTAAAAAAAAAAAACTAAACTTTAAAAAACTGAAAATAGGTTGTAACAGCTGAGAATGCAGCAACAGCGAGAGGGTTGTTTGGGACAGCACAACCAAACACCACTTTAACACATTTTAGGCGAAGAAATGAGCATGAAAAGCATTGAGTAAGTGAAATAAATGATGGATAAGCAATTTAGACTAAAAAAATAAGCTAACTACAAAAGGATACAACTAAATGACAAAGGAATAAGCAATTGGGAGTCTAAACTAATTAGGAGAATTCTAATGCTACTATAGACTAACTAAGCTAAAAAGAAAACACAAAATAAGCTAAGATCTATATTATCTAAATGACTTCTAACGTGCCTAAATAAGCTATTGATAACAACTAATAAGCGTAAAGGTTTCAACTGTTGGCCCCTACTTTGGGATCTTTGTTATGAAATAGTCTGAGGGTAAAAATAAAATAAAATAAAATAAAAAATAAGCAAGCTAGGCTACAATAAGCTTCTAAGAATGCTAAAATCTAATGAGGACTAAGCTAAACCATCTAACAAACACTCAACTAACTTCAATAGGCCACAGAAACACTAAATAGCTACAATTTAACTCCATAGCTGCTGCCCTGCAGCTTAAAACAAACCCAACAGGGGGCTTTTAAGGCCAAATTTGGATAAGCTACAAGGTGAACTAGACCATGGGCTTAGGAACTTGAAGCTCACCGACTAACTACCTTTTGCCCCCATGGTTGGCAATAGGGGAGCTTATACAAGCTTGTGAGGGGCTTAAATATGTGGCTCAGTGGGCTGTATGGACAGAACCAAAATGGGTGAATTCAAAGGCGAATTTCTAAGCTACAAGGCACCTAATTAAACTAAAAAACTAAAAAGGCTAATTTGTTACACCTAATAAGCTACAGGGAATCTTAAATAAGCAGGAAAAATAAGCACTAAAGTCTAAGAACTATTCCTAAGCTACTGGACAGGAACAAAGCACTTAGGTTCAAAAGGCTTTTTTTTTTTTTTTTTTTTTTTTTTTTTCACGAAATATTTTCTAAAAGCTATCAAACTCCTAAGACAACAATATTAACTAAATCGAGACCAAGTGATATGATTATGAAACCCAAAATGGGTCAAAGTTAATTTATTAACCTTTCCTATAAATCAAGCGGCCCTTTTGGGGACAGAAAACAGATTTTCAACTTGAAACTATAAAAATATTTTGAAAATTTGAACTTGGGTATCAAATGAACTCTTACAAGGTTGCGACAACTTTCCACCAGCATTTAAATTAGACAGATATGTGAAGAACAAAACAAAAAAATTCTGCATAAACTTTTGAAATTGAAATTAAAAACTGAACTTGAATTGAACTGAAATTAAAAGTTACATTTGAGTTGAATGACAATAAAAGTAAAAAATGGACTAGAACAGAATTTCTAGACTAAAACTAATAAATTAAAACTAAGAAAAAAAAAACCAACTACTGACTAAAGATTGACTACCACTAAAATTGGCTACAAGATTCATCTTTTATACTCCAAGCTCTTGGTCTTCACTTCTTTTTTGTGTCTTTTTCTTTGATGGCAAGTAGTGGGTGAGAGGGTTTAGTGATGACGGGGAATGGGTTGTTGAGTGTTGCAGGTTGAGTGGGTTTTGGGTTTGTCGGGTTTTGGGATTACAGGAAGGGATGAAGGGTGGGTTTGGAGGGAAAAATGAGGGAAAAAGGGTGGGTAATTATTTGACCGGGTATAGTTAGAGTAGCAGGTTGGATTGGGTAAGCAGGGTATTGGGCTTGGTATTAAGTAGTTAACATAGGATTTGGATTTTAGGATTAACTATGGAGCCATGGTGTATTTTAAGGACCAAAGGTGTACATTACGAAATTCCGGGGACCGCATGTAACCACGAAAATGTCTTCAAGGACCAATCTTGTCATCTTTGAAAATTCAAGGACCGTATTTGCGATTCACAAAAACCATGGGACCGAAAGCTGCACTTTTCAAAATTATCATAAGGACTAATTTTGACAAGTTAAAATTACCAAGGACTAAAAATGTTAATTTTCAATTTAAAATGTCCGGGGTAAATTCATCAATCTTTGAAATTTCGGGGACTAAAGTTGCCAATTTGCAAAATTGAATTTTATAAAACTAATTTTGACAACTTGAAAATTCACGAGGGCCTTTTATGAAAAATTACATGTTTTGAATACCGAGGGACTAGATTTTGACAATTATTGCATAAAATCTGATCTAAATATTTTTACATCTTTTGAGACTTTTCAAAGTGTTTTTATTTGTTTTTGCGGTCACGGATGGAATAAAATGATGAGTATTTAGACACTCGTGATCACATGAGCTAAACTATTGCTAGTCCCTAGCAATCTTTTGAAAACAATGGTTTGAATCTCTTTACGAAAGCCATTACTTACGGGTAGCGAATGTTTGAGTTCATAAGAACCTTGGTACAATGATAACGAATGATTTTGAGCAAATCACTGACTTTCAGTGGTTTGATTTGTCTTTACGAAGCCGTTTTACGGACTAATAACTCTTAGATAATATATCTTTGGTGAGTCGATTACCAATTATGGTTTTCAATGCCTTTACCTAAACCGTAAACTTGCGGGCTAGCCACTCTTCACTAATTAAAGATATGGTGAGCTTAACACCATCTGATTTTCTGCAAATTGCAAGCCGTCAACGGTTTGAGATATCTTTACCAAGGCCGTTTGCTCATGGATTAGCCAATCCTTTTGTTTTTAGACATGGCGGATAGATAGTAAGTGAGTAAGTCTGAAACACTTGCTCCAAAAAAAAATTTTTTGGCCAAAATAGGGGAATTGGGTGGTATAATTACATGATAAAATTCGTGAGAATTCCCCCACTAGAAATGAATATTGCCTCGATATTCAAATCAAATTGTTATCACGAAACTTAAACGTAAAAGGGAAATATTACGGCCATTTTTTTTTTTTTTTTTTTTTTTTTTATGAAGCTTATATACAATGAGCGACTCCCCACTAGGGTGGGTGCGGGTGAAAACCCGTGTTTAACTCATTTTTTGATTCTGAGTCGCTAGCTTGACTCGACCAGATTAATTTGTTAATGGGGAAGTAAGTGGAAGACAATCTCATGGGACTTTCATTCAAGATGTTTGGACAAACATTTGAAGCACGTGAAAGTTCCGCCGATGAGATATACGGATCCGGCTCGCAAATAATAAATGAAAATCACGGGATCGAAGATAGTGTCTCGGCTCCCGAGCAGTGAAGAGAGAAGTCACGGTGGGTGAAGAAAGAAGGAAAATCATGATGGCGATCATGATAAGATCTTCTTCCTCGGGATCAATCTGCGATTGCACTCGTTTGGATTTTATCGGTTGAGCTCTTTGGTTTGGAAAGCATCTCGGGAGGAGGTTGGAAAATTTGTCATAAATACAAACTCTCATGATTGAGAACTTTTCCCCGATCATGATTTTTGCCATCAGCGATCATACTCCGTGAGTCATGATATGAGTGAGTTCATGACGAACTCCTCGTGAAGAGAATCATTCGCATGATGTGAATTTGTGAACTCTTGTTCCATTGTGGACTCATCACTATCCTTGTCAAAGATTGGATTGTCATAAATCATGGTGAATTGATTAATTCAAATAGAGGATTAGTGAGAGTTGTTTTGAATGCTTGAGAACAAAGTGATTAATATTCTCATTGAATTTGTTGGGATAAGAAGTGAGTGAGCGATCATTATAAGGAGACTTTCAATCTCTCCCGGATCGGCTTGAAATCAAAGAGACCATCGTCACTTCGATGAAAGTGGGTGATGTGAGTGAGTTCATCGGTGAACTCCTCGAGAGGAGGATCGGGGCGTGGAGTGATGCCTCAACATACTCGATGTTTCCATAAGAAGCCTGATCGTCGCTAAAATAGGAGAAAGTTTCAAAATGATCTTTTGAACACTCGAGAGGAGAAGAGAATCACGTATGATCGAAGTTCACTGTGACTCTCTCGGGATTGGGACAAGGTTCTCGACACTAGACTTTATGAATTTGTCCGATTCCTTTTAGGAGCAGTGTCAAGATGCTCATCCCCGTGTTTAGAGAGTGAGTGGGAGCTTGAGTTGTGATAGCGAGTTGTTTGAGAATGAATCTCGATTCTTTGGGATATCAGCGATGAACTTGATGAATCTTTATAGAATTGAAGGATATCAAGGGTAACTTCATCATCATCATCCTCATCGAGAAGCAGCGACGTGCGAAATATAGCACGTGTTTTAGCCGCTTGTTCTTGACAAGTAATTCCTCCATACTCTTTCGTTTCTAGCATCTCGTTCTTTTGCAAGTAATCGCCATCGATTCCTCGCGAGAGTTTTGAAGCGACATAGCCGACTCCTCCTTAAGTTCTTTAATAACTCCGGACTCTTGATAGAAGGTGCGTCGTAGTTCATGAGGAGTTTCTTGAATCATTTGATCTTGTAGAGGTTGGTCTTGAAATCTTTGTGTCAAAATTGTCACAAGAAATGTATTCCCGTTTGACAATCCGGTGACGTCTGGACCTCCATGTGACTCATGACAAAATGATTGTTGTGGTGGACATGTGAATAATATGGAATTTGGTAATTTCAAAGTCACGAGTGTTACCGAAGCTGTTCATGACAAACGCGTTTCCGGATTGACACTCGAATCATTGAGTGAGGACCTCCACAAAACTTCAGCGAGATATGTCAATATCTCGTGATGTGGTGGTGGTAGAATGAATCGAGATATGTCATGGTAAGGATAGGGAGCTTGGTTATAGACGGACCCGTCTCGATTCTACCATACTACTGACGGGACAATTCCACCATTATGAGACCACCGCACCATTAGCGACCAAAATGGTGTGGATCGACATAGGAAAGAATCAAAGGTTTCTGGAGGGTAAGAAATGAAGAATCGAAAGGGTAAGATGGTAAGAGGAATATTTTGGTATTTTGAAAAACATGTTGTAAAACAAAGAATGAAAATATTTTGGTAATCGATTAATAAGCAGGTTAACCACGATAATTTTGGTTTTATATGAAAATAAGGAAATATGGACAAAGATGGTAAATATACAATGGGTGTATATTCAACGATCATGATGCTTCAAATTCATAGAAGCACACACCTCCGGGCGTAAAAATTTGATCGGTCTTGAGCAGTCAGTTTATCACCTGGTGACCACGACATGAATGGTCGGCCGTAATAAACAAGCATTCGTGACGCCGATGCGATTAAGTCAGGAGGGTTTAGTGTTTCCCCGGGTCGTTAAGTCCCAACGAGGTGTGAAAACTAAAATACAACGAATCTGTGATCGGGTGAATATTGAACAGGAAAAGGTTATGATTGATTACACTAAGGAAATTAAATCTAATAAAGACTTTGAAGTCATTTTAATTCTATATTTAAAATCGTTAGATAAAAAAAATGCAATTTACATCCTATGAGTGCAAAAACAATTTTCCTACATTCTAATTGACTAAAAATAATTTTAGGAAAAAGCCGGGTATTTTTTCGACTTTTATTTTATTTATTACGAATTAAAAACGGTTTTAATCTAATTTAATTATTAAAAATAGTAAATTGAAACGAAAAATTATGAAATTTTACAGAAAACTAAATTAAGTTATACTAAATGCAGGAAAAATAAAAAAAGTGCAGGTCTTTTTTGGAAATAAGACCTAAAAAAAAGCAAGTTATTCTAATAAGCTAAAACTGTTAAGTGATGTTAAATAATAAAAATGTAGAAAACTAACATACAACAACTACTAGCACAGATGGTAAGGGCGTGGTTGTTTGTAGTCCTGTAACTAGGCAGGAGGTCGTGGGTTCAAGTCCCACTTCCCACCTTTTTTGATTTTCACTTATTAAGCTTAAAACTGCAAAGTGTATTCAAGTAATTAGGAAAGCAAATCCAAACACAGAACAAGTGGTAGTGCAAATGGTAAGGGGTTGGGTTCTGGGGCGCTGGTACAAGTGCGGACTGACCAGGGTTCAATCCATGTTAGTGCACTTTTTTTTTCTTTTACAAACTAAGCATTTTTATTAAAAAAAAACTAAACTTTAAAAAACTGAAAATAGGTTGTAACAGCTGAGAATGCAGCAGCAGCGAGAGGGTTGTTTGGGACAGCACAACCAAACACCACTTTAACACATTTTAGGCGAAGAAATGAGCATGAAAAGCATTGAGTAAGTGAAATAAATGATGGATAAGCAATTTAGACTAAAAAAATAAGCTAACTACAAAAGGATACAACTAAATGACAAAGGAATAAGCAATTGGGAGTCTAAACTAATTAGGAGAATTCTAATGCTACTATAGACTAACTAAGCTAAAAAGAAAACACAAAATAAGCTAAGATCTATATTATCTAAACGACTTCTAACGTACCTAAATAAGCTATTGATAACAACTAATAAGCGTAAAGGTTTCAACTGTTGACTGCTACTGGGATGCTGTTATGAAATAGTCTGAGGGGTAAAAAAATAAAATAAAATAAAATAAAAAAATAAGCAAGCTAGGCTACAATAAGCTTCTAAGAATGCTAAAATCTAATGAGAACTAAGCTAAACCATCTAACAAGCACTCAACTAACTTCAATAGGCCACAGGAAACACTAAATAAGCTACGATTTAACTCCATAGCTGCTGCCCTGCAACTTAAAACAGGCCCAACGAGGTGCTTTTAAGGCCAAATTTGGATAAGCTACAAGGTGAACTAGACCATGGGCTTCTGGGAACTTGAAGCTCACCCAGCTAACTACCTTTTGCCCCCATGATTGGCAATAGGGGAGCTTATACAAGCTTGTGAGGGGCTTAAATATGTGGCTCAGTGGGCTGTATGGACAGAACCAAAATGGGTGAATTCAAAGGCGATTTTCTAAGCTACAAGGCACTTAATTAAACTAAAAAACTAAAAAGGCTAATTTGTTACACCTAATAAGCTACAGGGAATCTTAAATAAGCAGGAAAAATAAGCACTAAAGTCTAAGAACTATTCCTAAGCTACTGGACAGGAACAAAACGCAGGTTCAAAAGGCTTTTTTTTTTTTTTTTTACGAAATATTTTCTAAAAGCTATCAAACTCCTAAGACAACTTAATATTAACTAAATCGAGACCAAGTGATATGATTATGAAACCCAAAATGGGTCAAAAGTTAATTTGACCCAACCTTTCCTGTAAATCCAAACGGCCCTTTTGGGGACAGAAAACAGATTTTCCAACTTGAAACTATAAAAAATATTTTGAAAACTTGAACTTGGGTATCAAATGAACTCTTACAAGGTTGCGACAACTTTCCACCAGCATTTAAATTAGACAGAAATGTGAAGAACAAAACAAAAAAATACTGCATAAACTTTTGAAATTGAAATTAAAAACTGAACTTGAATTGAACTGAAATTAAAAGTTACATTTGAGTTGAATGACAATAAAAGTAAAAAATGGACTAGAACAGAATTTCTAGACTAAAACTAATAAATTAAAACTAAGAAAAAAAAAACCAACTACTGACTAAAGATTGACTACCACTAAAATTGGCTACAAGATTCATCTTTTATACTCCAAGCTCTTGGTCTTCACTTCTTTTTTGTGTCTTTTTCTTTGAGGGCAAGTAGTGGGTGAGAGGGTTTGGTGATGACAGGGAATGGGTTGTTGAGTGTTGCAGGTTGAGTGGGTTTTTGGGTTTGTCAGGTTTTTGGGATTCTGGGAAAGGGATGAAGGGTGGAGTTTGGAGGGAAAAATGGTGGGTAATTATTTGACCGGGTATAGTTAGGGTAAACGGGTTGGATTGGGTAAACAGGGTATTGGGCTTGGTATTAAGTAGTTAACATAGGATTTGGATTTTAGGATTAACTATGGAGCCATGGTGTATTTTAAGGACCAAAGGTGTACATTCTGAAATTCCAGGGACCACACATGTAACCACGAAAATGTCTTCAAGGACCAATCTTGTCATCTTTGAAAATTCAAGGACCATATTTGCCAATTCCACAAAAACCATGGGATAAAGCGCACTTTTCAAAAATTATCATAAGGACTAATTTTGACAAGTTAGAATTACCAAAGGACTAAAAATGTTAATTTTCAATTTAAAATGTCGAGGGGTAAATTTCATCAATCTTTGAAATTTCAAGGACTAAAGTTGCCAATTTGCAAAATTGAATTTTATAAGGCTAATTTTGACAACTTGAAAATTCACGAGGGCCTTTATGAAAAATTACATGTTTTGAATACCAGGGGATAGATTTTGACAATTATTGCATAAAATCTGATCTAAATATTTTTACGTCTTTTGAGGCTTTTCAAAGTGTTTTGTTGTTTTTGCAATGCGAGATGGAATAAAAATGATGAGTATTTGACACTCATCACCGAGCCCTAATGAATGTGACCTTTTTCAAAAGAAATGGGATCCAATTTCAATGTCTATGATGGGACAAATGTCATTTTCTTGGGATTACAAATTTCACAAAGTCTCGGAGGCATTTTATTAATCAATCTAAATATGCAAATGAAATTTTAAAGAAATTTGGATTTGATACTTGTGACCTGTTGACACTCCCGTGGTGGAGCCACACAAGCTGGATGAGTACTGCTCGGGGATCATGGTTGATCAAGCGAAATATCGAGTATGATTGGATCCACGATGTACCTCGCGACCGATGAACGATATTACATTCCTTTGTATGCATGTGTGCTAGAAACCGAGCTAAGCCTACTAAAAGCACCTTGAAGTAGTTAAGCGGGTCTTCGGTATCTCGAGGAACCATTAATATAGGACTTTGGTATCGAAAGGACACCGATATGTCACTAACGACATATGCGGATCGAGACCATGCGGTGTCAAGATACCGTCGAAGCACGTCGGTGGTGCTCAATTCTTAGGAGAAAAGCATGGTGGTCCTCGAAGAAACAAATGAGTACATCTATATCCTCTATAAGCGAGAATACATAACCATGTCATCTTGTTGTGCTCAAATCCTATGGATGGAATCGATTATCGACTATGGCTTTGAATTCAACAAAATCCTCGTATTGTGATAAAAAGTGCCATTGCTCTCTCATGCAACAACGTTCAACATTCAAGAGCAAAGCATATCGACATTCGACATCACTTCATCGGGGAGCAAGTGGAGAAAGGTGTGGTGGAATTATATTTTGTGAGAACTAAATATCGGTGGCGGACATCTTCACTAAAGCTCTTCTAGAAACGTTTTGAGTTTATCCTTCCACGACTTGGACTTAGAGTCTACAATGGAAACTCTCAAGCGTCTTGAGGAAGATGAGGAGTAAAGGCTTTTCTTCATCAAACTCTTGTACATATTTATTCAAAAGCAAAATACAAAATTATAAAGCGCCAAAAGGAAAATAGAAAATTTTCAAAATTTCAAAAATCCATAAAAAAAAAAAAAAAAAAAATTGAAAAAGCCCAAAAATATTATTTTCCCATCTATTTACGTTCTTCGATAACATCTACGGACTTTATTTGTCACTCGAAAGAATGGCACAGTCTTTAGATGAAGTTCGAATGTACATAAACCTTAAAAAAAAATGGAGAAAAATGATAGTTTATTGTCATTCGAGCGATAACAGGTTTAAAAGAAAACGAGCCATGCTTAAATTAATTTTGAAACCTCATGCTCTGTTTCTAAAACAAATGTTTGTCGTCAAAAGACAAATGTTTCCATCACAAATATTTTCCTTCTAATGTTCTTGAAAAATATTTGTCATCTTATGAAAACAAATTTGTTTTGAAAATAACTCGGACTATTGTTTTGCAAATCATCTGGACTAATCATGTAACACCCCAAAATTTCACAATGAGCGTTGGTCATAGGGTGCTACTAAATCAATATCACAACACAAGGTAATAAAGAATGGAAATTATATTCCATTTTCAAAATATAGATTTATTTAAGAAATAGTTTTACATCATTGTTTCAAAGTGCGGAAGTAAAGCCCATAAAATATATGTTGTCGCATTAAAAGTTGTATTAAAATATTTGGAAACACTTGGATGCCGGTCTTGTGAATGCCTTTGCCAATGCCCAGCCGATAAGAAAACACGAGAAAAACATGCTAAAATGTCAACACAAAGGTTGGTGAGTTCATAGGTTTAAGTATTCAAGTTTTCAAGTTGGACCACGATTGCACATATAGCATCTCCGTGAATGACACTATATGCAAAAGTCTATTACGCTAGTACCAAGTTCATGCGACCGAAACTACGACGGTGTGCATGCATCTAGAAGCATGATAAATAAAAGCCCGCAAGTGTATTTCGATCGCTCAATCAATACGATATGATATCATGGCGTTTGCCTATCCGGTCAAACTCGAGCGGGGTGTCATCCCAATAGATCTATTCATAACAATCGCGCCTCCCAAAGGGAACTAACGGTAGCATAGTTGGGATTCAAGGTTGTTTCACGTAATAGTGTTTTCGGTTCAGTCGAAAAGAGTTTTGCATGTTTCTCACCCCAAAGTTTTATAAAACAAGTAAATAAGAGTAAAAGTGGGGCTATAAACTCACCTCAGCAGTTCGGTGAATAAAGTATCAAGAGATCAAGCGTGATATAATAGCGGCTCCAACCCGGACCTAAGAATGAGATGGCAAGTCTCAGAATAATGATAACGTTTGGTTTATTTCCTTTTTAAGGTGTATCGATATTGGATAACGATTTTGTATAATTATATACTCATAATTATTTATTATAGATTTAGTTCGTTATTGACGTAATACTTCTCGTTATGAACACTAGGTCATCAAAATAATTGTTTTATAAAGTCGTTATATAAAACATATTTATTTAATGAGAAAGGAGTAACATATATAGGTTTACTAAACTTATAAAAATTTTAGGATGAAAAGTGTCAAATGCATCAAACTTAAGGATTGAAGTTGTAAATATTAGTATACATTTTAAAATTTGTAAAAGTTTTTAGGAAATGTTAAGTTGGTTAAAGTTGTGGGTTTAAAAATATAAATTTTTAATGTAAGTTTCCATCTTTATAAAAGTTCTAAGTAATTTGGCAAGTGATACAAATAGGGGGCTTAAATTGCCAAATTGTGGAAGTTGTGAAAGAGTAACAAAAAGAATGTGGCAAAACCGTCATCAGCAGGAATCGAACACGTGACCTCTCGTTTGAGGTCTAGCGCCCAAACCAGTATGCTACTAGACACTTTCGTGTTATTGTTTACACTCCTTTAGTATTTATAAATGCATTACTTGCGTTTCACTTTGTTATATGTTTCTATGGTTTGCGTCATTTCGTGTACAAGTTTTATGGAAAAGAAGACTTCACACAAGCCTTACTAACATAACATATTTTGTATTTTAATAGCATGTATTGGTGAATGTATATAAGATGGCATGTCTTTGTCGTGTAGATGAAAGAAAATCCCATGAAGCTTAGAGTTTTACAGCGATACATGCATGCGTGAATAAGAGGAAAAGTAATAAAGAGTTTGGGAATCGAGTATGCTCGCAAATGGCGAAAAAGGAAGGCGAGTGCGAATGGAAAATGAGCGAGGACAAAGAGAACCGGTCGTAACCTAGCTTCCAGCTCGACCCGAAACTTCGCCTTTCTCTTCTTCTTCCTCGGCGGTGGCTAACAAATATGTTAATGAGGAAGTGTGCTTGAGTTTTTGAGAGTTGTGAGATGTGAATTGTTTTGTTGATAAATGCTAATTTTGTAGTGCTCAACTAGGTGATTTTGAGTGGTGTTATATACTAGAGTATGGCTTTGCTCCCGAGAAGATGAGAGTGATGGATGAGTCTTGTGGCTCGTTAGTTTTAAGGAGGAAGAGGAGAAGAGCCTTTGGTTAAAGACCAAGGGTTTATGTTGAGCTTGGATACATGATACCTTGATTTTACTTGCACCAGTAAGTATTTAAGAAACCAAGCAAATGGTTTGTGGTTCTTGAGTGGTATTTGGCGGCCACAAGGACAAGAAGAAAAATGAGATGAGTTGTGTGTGCATGGGAACATGTTTCCTTTTGTCAAAGTCAACTTATCTAGATACATGATGGATCTTATGTTTATTTTTCAAACAAGGTTTCAAGGCTAATACATGTGCAAGGTTTTGGAAGAGGTAGGTGCACTTGTGTGAGTGTGTTCGCATCGAGGACAAGAGGAAGAAAAGTGTGTCATAATGCTTGGCTACATGTGTTATAGACTTAATATAATATGAGTTTAGGGTGGCTAGTTTGGGTGTTCTTGTCTCCTCTTTGAACTACATATACATGCACATGTATAAAGAAAATATAAAGTTGATGTTGTTGCTTTTGTCTTTGCTTGGGTCGTTGCCAACACAGAAGCATAGAAATATAGTAAGTTTTACTTGTTATCTCAAGAATTAAGATGAGGTGCACTTGGTTTGACTTGTTTTGGCTCCACACATAAATTAGGATCAAAAGTTATTTAAGTCTTGTGTTGTCCTATACTGCGTGTTCACAGGATCATAAAACACCAAAAATGAACATTTGCTAATTAGTGTTTCATGGTAGCTATAAGAGTGGGTTGGACTTGTGAGTATACGGGAGCCCAAGAAAATAAAATGAATTGGATTGGATCGGTTTTGGGCTTAGAGGCCCGATGCGAGATGAAATATAAAAGTTTATTATATATTTATTTTATAAAAAAAAATTCATTATCGAGGTCGATGCGAGAAAAAATATATCCCGTGACTTGTCGTGTTTAGAGTTCGAAACGAAGAAGAAAAAAAATATAGTAGCGAAAATCGGAAGGGAAATTTACGAGTTGTTATAGTACCTACCCCTTAAAAGAAACCACGTCCTCGT
The DNA here is from genome assembly GCA_022545495.1 of Chrysanthemum lavandulifolium. NCBI lineage: Eukaryota > Viridiplantae > Streptophyta > Magnoliopsida > Asterales > Asteraceae > Chrysanthemum > Chrysanthemum lavandulifolium. The sequence goes on along the minus strand of CM040245.1, from coordinate 229,136,885 downwards.
GGTTCACGATGCGAGAATCGTCGAGGTCGATACGGTGACAAGATGTGAGTATATATACTTAAAATGCGACGTAGGAAAAGGAATAGTCGTTTAAGGAAGATTTAATGACATGCGGTGATAAGTAAACAAAAGATAAAGGATTCATTAAGCGGAATATTCGGATTACAACGCGGTTACATAAAAGAGTACAATAGATAGGAAACTTAAAGGATTGCAATCTAAGAGGGCGGATAATTTCTTTGTTGTCGTCAGTTTAGATAGTGTTGAAGTTGATCTTGACGCTCCTCTTTTTCTCCAAGGAAATAAGCTCTTCCTCGGGCTGGTTCAATCTGGGTGTTTCCATTCTGATCCCTTGGATTAGGGCACTCATTCTTGTAGTGTCCTCGTTCTCCACACCCGAAGCAAGTTATGTTAGCAAGATCCTTTGACTTGCAGTCTTTGGCCATGTGCCCAATCTTACAGCGATTCGACATTTCACATTACAACGACCTTCGTGGTGGGTTTACAACAGTTGCACAAAGGGTGCTTCCTTCATAGCCCTTCTTTTACATTCCGGTGAGCGGACCTTAGCTACTACTTGCCTCTTGTTTTGATTGTTGTTGTTGTACTTGGAATTATCACTCCACTCCGCTTGTTGTTATCTGCTTTGCTTGATGACATCCTCAATCACTTGATCCATTAACTTGTTTGACACTTCAATAGTCTCGTGAAGGTCGGTGACCTTGGAGGTAGTCACATTTCCTTTAATAGATGGAGGTAGCCCTCGATGTATTGCTCTATCAGCGAGTTTCGGTTGGTACCATCTCGGACATAGCAAGGCCAACTCTTGGAAGCGTTGGTTGTAGAATGCCATATCGATGCCACTTCACCTTGAGATTCCGAACTCATTCTCCGACTTCTTGACCTCATTGCGAGGGCAATATTTCTTGAGCACCATATCCTTGAATTCTTCCCGAGGCATGGCATAGCGACATCAATGCTGCGGACTTTGGATAATTATTCCACCAAGTTAAGGCAACCTCTTGAAAAGTGAGCGAAGCAAACTTCACCCTATCTTCATCTTCACGGTTGCAGATTACGAACATAGTTTCGACTTTTCAATCCATCGGGTCAAAACAACGACTCCTCCGTTCCATTATAACCGCCGATCATACGATTCTGGAACTCCTTATACGTGCAACCACGTTTATTACCGATGAGCCTAGAAGTTCCGGCATCGATGGTTGAGTTGTTTGAATTGATCGCAGCTAAGCGCTGCCACGCGCGTTCATTGACCGGTTGGTCAATCATGAAAGCGATCCATAGCGGTGGGTTTGCGGCGGCCGGCGAGAAGCGAGGAGTGGGAGTGGGAGTAGCGGCGGGTCGGCGGGTGATTCTTGTTGACTTTCTCCTAGCCATCTTCTATGATACAAGAAAAGGCGATAATTGAGTTTAGAATAGGCGGAGTAATGTCGTATGAGGTTAGGAAGGATAGAATCTATGAGTGAAATAAGAGGATGTGACCCGATGACAAAGGTGGTTTTAAATATGTGGGTGAAAATAATATAAATCAAGTAGTTGTATGTTAAATAAAGAAATAACATAGAAGCAATTAGGGGCATATCATAGTGCGATATTGCAATAGTGGGCATGTTATACTGAGTTTAACATAGAGGGTAACAAGTCTAAGCATTAAGTAGTCTACTCTACACTATCCTTAAATTAATTATTCCTTAATTTCATTCGGTTTGTTACATCAACATTATTCTCATTTAAACTTGGCGACCCAATCAAACAAGAACGGTCTTAAAGTTTAAATGTGAGTTAATTAAGAAACTTAATGACTTTGAGAAATAATTAATTTAATTCAAATAAACTTATACGAACCTAAGATACATCGATTACACATAGCACGACTACATCGTGTAGCGATGAGGCAAGGCATGGCGGAACATCGGCGGTGTGGCGGCGTTGAAGTGTTTTAAGGAAATGTGGTTATAGTTTAGGTTTTGAAAATACCTAATTCTCTATAACCTAGGCTCGAATACTAATCTGTAACACCCCAAAATTTCACAGTGAGCGTTGGTCATGGGGTGCTACTAAATCAATATACACAACACAAGGTAATAAAGAATGGAAATTATATTCCATTTTCAAAATATAGATTTATTTAAGAAATAGTTTTACATCATTGTTTCAAAGTGCGGAAGTAAAGCCCATAAAATATATGTTGTCGCATTAAAGTTGTATTAAAATATTTGGAAACACTTCGGATGCCGGTCTTCAACGAATGCCTTTGCCAATGCCAGCAATAAGAAAACACGAGAAAAACATGCTAAAATGTCAACACAAAGGTTGGTGAGTTCATAGGTTTAAGTATTCAAGTTTTCAAGTTGGACCACAGTTGCACATATAGCATCTCCGTGAATGACACTATATGCAAAAGTCTATTACGCTAGTACCAAGTTCATGCGACCGAAACTACGACGGTGTGCATGCATCTAGAAGCATGATAAATAAAAGCCCAGCAAGTGTATTTCCGGTACACTCAATCAATACGATATGATATCGCCTGACGTTTGCCTATCCGGTCAAACTCGAGCGGGGTGTCATCCCAATAGATCTATTCATAACAATCGCGCCTCCCAAAGGGAACTAACGGTAGCATAGTTGGGATTCAAGGTTGTTTCACGTAATAGTGTTTTCGGTTTCGGTCCGAAAAGAGTTTTGCATGTTTCTACTTTAAAGTTTTATAAAACAAGTAAATAAGAGTAAAAGTGGGGCTATAAACTCACCTCGTGATTCGGTGAATAAAGTATCAAGAGATCAAGCGTGATATAATAGCGGCTCCAACCCGGACCTAAGAATGAGATGGCAAGTCTCAGAATAATGATAACGTTTGGTTTATTTCCTTTTTAAGGTGTATCGATATTGGATAACGATTTTGTATAATTATATACTCATAATTATTTATTATAGATTTAGTTCGTTATTGACGTAATACTTCTCGTTATGAACACTAGGTCATCAAAATAATTGTTTTTATAAAGTCGTTATATAAAACATATTTATTTAATGAGAAAGGAGTAACATATATAGGTTTACTAAACTTATAAAAATTTTAGGATGAAAAGTGTCAAATGCATCAAACTTAAGGATTGAAGTTGTAAATATTAGTATACATTTTAAAATTTGTAAAAGTTTTTAGGAAATGTTAAGTTGGTTAAAGTTGTGGGTTTAAAAATATAAATTTTTAATGTAAGTTTCCATCTTTATAAAAGTTCTAAGTAATTTGGCAAGTGATACAAATAGGGGGGCTTAAATTGCCAAATTGTGAAAGTTGTGAAAGAGTAACAAAAGAATGTGGCAAAACCGTCATCGCTGAGGAATCGAACACGTGACCTCTCGTTTGAGGTCTAGCGCCCGAACCAGTATTTACTAGACACGTGTTATTGTTTACACTCCTTTAGTATTTATAAATCATTACTTGCGTTTCACTTTGTTATATGTTTCTATGGTTTGCGTCATTTAGGTGTACAAGTTTTATGGAAAGAAGACTTCACACAAGCCTTACTAACATAACATATTTTGTATTTTAATAGCATGTATTGAGTGAATGTATATAAGATGGCATGTCTTTGTCGTGTAGATGAAAGAAAATCCCATGAAGCTTAGAGTTTTACAAGCGTACATGCATGCGTGAATAAGAGGAAAAGTAATAAAGAGTTTGGGAATCGAGTATACTCACGGTGACGAAAAGGAAGGCGAGGTGCGAATGGAAAATGAGCGAGGACAAAGAGAACCGGTGCGTAACCTAGCTTCCAAAGCTTAACCCGAAACTTCGCCTTTCTCCTTCTTCTTCCTCGAACGACGGTGGCTAACAAATATGTTAATGAGGGAAGTGTGCTTGAGTTTTTGAGAGTTGTGAGATGTGAATTGTTTTGTTGATAAATGCTAAGTTTGTAGTGCTCAACTAGGTGATTTTGAGTGGTGTTATATACTAGAGTATGGCTTTGCCTCCCAAGAAGATGAGAGTGATGGATGAGTCTTGTGGCTCGTTAGTTTTAAGGAGGAAGAGGAGAAGAGCCTTTGGTTAAAGACCAAGGGTTTATGTTGAGCTTGGATACATGATACCTTGATTTTACTTGCACCAAGGAAGTATTTAAGAAACCAAGCAAATGGTTTGTGGTTCTTGAGTGGTATTTGGCAGCCACAAGGACAAGAAGAAAAATGAGATGAGTTGTGTGTGCATGGGGAACATGTTTCCTTTTGTCAAAAGTCAACTTATCTAGATACATGATGGATCTTATGTTTATTTTTCAAACAAGGTTTCAAGGCTAATACATGTGCAAGGTTTTTGGAAGAGGTAGGTGCACTTGTGTGAGTGTGTTCGGCAGTCAAGGACAAGAGGGAAGAAAAGTGTGTCATAATGCTTGGCTACATGTGTTATAGACTTAATATAATATGAGTTTAGGGTGGCTAGTTTGGGTGTTCTTGTCTCCTCTTTGAACTACATATACATGCACATGTATAAAGAAAATATAAAGTTGATGTTGTTGCTTTTGTCTTTGCTTGGGTCGTTGCCAACACAGAAGCATAGAAATATAGTAAGTTTTACTTGTTATCTCAAGAATTAAGATGAGGTGCACTTGGTTTGACTTGTTTTGGCTCCACATAAATTAGGATCAAAGTTATTTAGTCTTGTGTCGCCCTATACTCGCGTGTTCACGGGATCATAAAACACCAAAATGAACATTTGCTAATTAGTGTTTCATGGTAGCTATAAGAGTGGGTTGGACTTGTGAGTATCTGAGGCCAAGAAAATAAAATGAATTGGATTGGATCGGTTTTGGGCTTAGAGGCCGATGCGAGATGAAATATAAAAGTTTATTATATATTTATTTTATAAAAAAATTCATTATCGAGGTCGATGCGAGAAAAATATATCCGTGACTTGTCGTGTTTAGAGTTCAAACGAAGAAGAAAAAAAAATATAGTAGCGAAAATCGGAAGGAAATTTACGAGTTGTTATAAATCATTTGTCAAAATCTCTAACACTCAATCAACAACTTCCGTCATTGATTGAGGGAGAATGATTTCAAACAAATCAAAAGTTATTTTCAAGCAGTTGTACGTAATCGAGCAAGGTCTAATTTTGGATAATAAAAAGAACAATGTTTTGTACAATTGGATCCATCCAAGGCTAATATTGTGTTTTCATAAGATACTTAAGCATGTTTAATCATTGGAGTTTAAAGTCTCTGAATTTGATCCTTATCAGTTAAATGTTTTAAAAGCAAGTCACGATTCTCCTCAAAAGCTTTCAAAAACAATTTAAATCAATAGAGATCACAAATCTCAAAGGACTTGAAAATTGTGATCGGGGGAGAATTTGTGATTTAAATTGGATATAAAATGATAATTCAATAAGTGGTTTTATAAAGATAATAACAAGCACTCATCCCTACATGTGCCAAACGATTTCAAATTTCATGCACATGTTAAGGGGGAGCATCTATCTCAAACCAAAAAGGATTGAAATGTGATTGATTTGTCTCTAAGTGCGGGTTCTCTCTAATATGTGCAAAACACTTTCGAATCTCGATCACGAGATATTGAGGGAGCAATCATAAGAAAACCTCATCCTTCCCAAAATTGTTTTATCCAAAGTATTTAAAATACTAATTTTGATCGGGAAAGTGATGTTGATAATTTTATAAAATATTGATCAAAGAATTGAATTCTTCATTCTTAATCTAAGATTTCCATGTCCTCTTGCCTCCATGTGCTAAAACAATTTCAACTATTTGATGCACATGTTAAGGGGGAGCTTTTTCTAAAAATATCAAAAACGATTCAGGTACAAAATGCTTTGATCTTGTATCACAACTACCTGGATTGATTTTCAAATGGTTTTCAATTGGTTTCATGGGCAGAAGAACAATACCAAAAGGACCGACCAAATTTACTTTATGCATGGAGATATAAGGATGGTTAGGTTAGGTATTCGTTCCCACGATCCCTTGAGCGGAGGGATCTACCGAGGACAATCCACTAGATAGTGTAGAAGTCCTTAGGTATGATGGAAAAAGGAGACAAGTGAGAAATGGGAAGAGTGGGGATGAGATAGAGCTAGGCGGAATAAACCCAACAAGGTTCTAGTTATGAAATCTCGGTAAGCTTGAAGGGTTGAAGAATGAAAAGGAAATGAATGAGAAAGGGTGAAAAGAAATAGCCCTCCATTATTTCAACCTTAGGGCAGAAACCGGGTTTAATTCATATGCTACTGGTGGTTACTAAGGTAACACCGGTATTGAAGACAAGATGTCATGGACCCAATGATGCACTGCACTAAACTTACCAAGCTACTCAAGTTCCTCTTAAAAGGACTTATTTCATTCTCACGGGGAACCTACATAATCTATCGACTTTCTCTTAGAGATTGTTTGTAACACCCCGACCCGACAAGGGTAAAGATATCACAATACGGTTTCATATCAGAACTTTAAATAATATACAATAGCGGAAAACCTTACAAAAATACTCAAAAGAAAACATAAATAACTAAACTTCAAAATAAATCTAAGATCTCTATGGTCGAATCTTGCTCTCGTCTCTACTCTCAACCCAGATCAGCTATCCCATAAGCTCATCTTGAATGCTTAAAATACCTGCCGCAGGAAAAGAAAATGCGGTTGAGCTTACAAAGCCCAGTGAACAGATATAACGAAACAAAAGCTAAACAAAACAAATATACAATTAACGAAATCAAAATGAAATGATGATGAGGATCTTTAGGATTCTGCATGAAGCACAAATATACGTAAATCAAACAACCACATAACAAGTTAAACATCTCATAGCACATTAATGACACAAACACAAACACATCAGAACAACCAAACACTTAACATATCAAGAATAACAGATTACTTATAAGCCAAACGAAGAGTCTAATGACTAACAAAAACAGTTACCAACAAATAAACAAGGCATTCATACAAATCAATTAATCTACACTTAACACACTCAATCAATATCGTAGCAACGGAAATAGTATTCAAATCATGGCAGTCTCACAAGCAAATAGAAAACATATTAAACAAACTATAATTAAATAGACCAGACAAAACATAGCATAACCATTAACAATTATCAAAACAACTATCATAAGCTAAACCAGTTCTCAAATCAAACCCTAACATCAGCAGAGTTAAAACCTGGCAGGTCACATATACAGATAAAAACTAACGTATAGGCAAAGTTCACAAAACTTACTGAACAATTTATACTTACTAAACTTATAGAATACTCACTTTCACACTAGCACATTCATCCCACAGATCAACGAATTCACATAACGAGAAACTAACATGACATCAGATAACAGCATGCGAATCCTATTTAAACATGTTAATCATAACCTAGCATTGTAAATGGTAATCACATAAACATACAAAAGCATACACATATATAATAACATATAATAAGCCCAACACATAATCATAAACACTTGAACATACCGAATCATAATCGGAATACTTAACATAGAAATAACAGATAAAGATCTAGTTAACTACCACGAGCCCAGAACATATCATATCAAAACATCATAACAATATAGAAACAATATCAAAATAAGTCGGAGTAGCTAGCTCCCGAGTTTTATGAAGACACGTATTGCACACCGACATCATTCACCTAGATAAATCATATCGAATAACGGATCGATCTAGGATGCATCCATACGCCCACAAACATATATTGGTTATATAATATAACTTGAGCTCATACTAAATAACGAGATAAGGACGTGGCGAACTCAATCATCGCCCTAGAGTCATGTCGAGGTGCATCATCGACACGGACATGGAACCCCCATGACTAGTTATTATTTGGCTCGGGTGTCAAACTAACTTAGGTCAAACAAAATTTCAATTGTGACACAGGTCTTAATCAAACACAAGGTTCAGCAATTAACATATCAGATAACTCATATCATAAGGTTCATATTCAAATATAACATGGTTCAACAAATATGCATGTCAAAGTCTTCCTAACATAAAGTTCAAATCAGGTATCGCATGGTTCAATAAAACATAAGTTTAGATAAGCAACGGGTCAAACAATCAGGAAAGGGTTCATAGCAATGGCATCGGAAACCCTAATAAGTAAAATAGGAAAGCTAACGAAAAGAACATCATAAGGAACCTTTACTAAAAAGGTTAGAATATCTGTACCTTAAAGCAAATGAGAGGAAAACAAACGAATGTAGGAATACGAAGATGTAACGTCGCGTCTCCTTCAACGAATCTACACGGATTATAATTTATTTAATACTTATTAGTATCATTAATGTTATAACGGATTCATCGCATTAATACTTTTAGAGTTGTCAGAATATTCTCATTTTAGTGACAGACGGAATTCCAATATTTTAGAGTATTAATCATTAATTAGCCAAACTTAAGGGTTGCGAATGACAAACGGTAACTTAAGGGTTTAATATGATAATTATCTTATTTGAGGACTTATACGATCATTTTTCAAAGTATAGGGCTTACAAATGTCAAGAACGGATTTTAGGACTCTCTTTCAAAACAGTTTACCCAAACCTTTATACCTTACATGATTGACCAAAACTCACACGTAACATTGCTCGAATGCAACTTAATGAGACCATGCATATTCTAATTTAATTTATTATAACTCACGCATGTTCACGACCCACTTAGTACTAGCTCATTTACTCTTAATCAATAGTTACTAACGACTCCGAGACTTACCATTCTCACATGAAATAACGAATTTGCACATTTAGCTTTTAACCCTAATCGACTTCCTATTTAGGTTCTAGAGTTTCCCATACTTTTTAATATTACTTAATACGCATTTAATTTACATGTTACTTCTTTTAATGATTTCCACTTTGACCTAGAACGTATATGAAAAACAAACCGAAGTTATCTCAAAACTCATGCATGCCTCTACAAAATCAACTCACACTTGTCGAACCCATAATTACTCAGAATTACATATTACACCTTTGACATCTTTAATTTCACGATCTAACCTTATATTATCAGATTTTACCATTTTAGCCCAAAGGTTTTAGAATTTACAAAACATACCCTTTTTAATTTAATAACAATTCGAATGGCCCTCTAAATATCCAAAATTACACGTTTAACCTTCATACTTATTTTATACGTTTAGTACTTTTATTTTACTGTTTACAGAAATAACCTTTAAGTTTCATAATTTACAAAACCAACCCAAAACTTTTTATTTAAAACCGATTTATGCATAATTCAAGTACAAACCCTAAACCTAAGTTTAACCCATCATTAGTTCATCATTATTATGCATTAATTACTCTTAATTATAACAAGCAAACCATAATTCTTCTAAACCCTCCCTTTTATTTTCTTTCCTTTTTCAAATACGATCGAACAAAACAACCCCTAACAAATCACACAAGCTTCAAATTCATGAACATGTATTTTATTCAGGTCGTATAACCTATAAGAGCTTCCAGAAAAATTAGGTCATGGTCCTAAAAATCTTTATATGCTCGTTCGCTATTTTATACGCTTTTAGGGTTTTAATCCAAAACAATTCCATACGACTTGTTAAATATGCATGAATGATTTTTACAGGTTCTATATGATTTTTAGGACTGAAAATAATATTGGAAACATACCCTTGATGAGAATCGAACGCTAGAACAAAAGAAACCAAAACTCTATTCGCGAAACCCTAATCGACCAAGAAAAATCACCACGATCGATCCGGCACCTTAGAACCTCGAACCAGATTTTAACACCTTCTTTACCTTTAAACTCGTCCAAGAAAAATAGCTCTAAGCCTTGAAAACGAATGTCGAATTATTTAGGGTTTTAGAGTCGGTTTAGTATAATCGGTTATTAGGGATTAGAATAAACCGTATAATGTGTTTATATATGATTTACTAATTTTCTTGTGGGCTTAATATTATAATGGACTTATAATAAATGGGATCTTAATTTATAAATTTGTATTGGGCCTTTATTAATTTTATTCCTTTATAACACTTAATAAATACATTCGGCTATTTATAAAACACAAAACTGATTTTATAAAATTATAAACTACAAAATAATCTTTACAAAGTCTTTAAAATTTATTTGGATCATATGTGATATTTCTTAATAATTTTCTGAATTTACATAGCTTATTTGGTATTCTTTAAATTAATTATTCATACTTTTTGATCATAGGGGTATTTTGGTCTTTTTGTGAATTTTAGAAATTCAGGTTTTACATTGTTGATATTGAAAAAGGAGACCTCTCCCTAGTCTCCGGCATAGGAACCAAATGTGCACTATTGAGTCTAGAGCCACGAGATCATCAATAAATCTCATTAGGACACAATCAATGAAGACTCACAGTTTCACACAATGTGGAAAGTGAGAATATATCTTAAGAGTCCTACGCATTATCCTTGTGGTATTGCCAGAACATCAGAGTGATATGCTGTCATATACACAATGAAGATGGAAATCCTTCTAGAGCCAACATCAAACAAGCTCTTGGTGGGTGGCATGTGAGATCTATCCAATAGATCAACCATGTGACAACTGAACATAAATGATAGAGCGATTTAAATTATGAATCAATCCTGGTTCAGGAAATGGATTGACGGATACCTTTGAAAAACCATTCGTTGTGCTCAAAAATTATTTTCTATAGCACATCAACTGTGTATTACATTTTCAAAATCAAAAGATATTTATGATTGAAAATTGATTTCTATTATAAAACCTTCGTTGTATTGCAAAAAATCTTTCTGATAAGCAATACACGATTGTTTTCAAATCATTTTTTAATCAATCAGTGAATCTTAATTATTTGGTTCACTCACTCCGTGTTGTCTTCTTTGAGGCGTTACGGTTTGAGAACGACTAAACAACCGCGAAACCCCTGTCGAGGATATTCTTGAATTCTACACGATCACAGGCAAGACTTGTCTTGATCAACGGGAAGCGTGGGCGTGTACCTCAATTCAACGAGTGATCAAAGACACTTTCGTGCACTTTTGTTGCTAATCGTTGTCTGCGGGAACACCCGGCGGTTGCGGTGATCGAATCGAGGCGTCAATCCATATCGGCATGCTCACACAAAGACGTTCATTTCAAGAAATCATGATAAATGCATATCTTCGTCAAGTGACTATGATATTTTCGCTCCATGCTTCTGCTACGCTGCTGCAAATGTCATGAATCATCAAACGCTTCCACAACTCTGATGAGAAAGATATCATGATCCAGAATGTGAGCATGTTGGTCCAAAAGCCACAACGTCACATGATGGCAACAAAACAAAGGATAAGTCAGAGATTTATGGTGGTACATGATCTCAATGTTGGCTCAAAACTCATCAACACGTGGATCAGTTAAAGACCTCCACTTGAAATTAACAAAACATGCAGAACATGAAGAATCAAAGACTACGGGCTACATAGCAAAGAACTTAATCAAGAATCTAAGAACAATCAAAATGTAACATCTGTTTGTATTCAATGTAAATTGAGGTGACCTCCATAGCGGAGATTGTTAGGATTTAGAAAATCCGGTAGTTAAAGAGTCGGTCACCTCAAGTATATGTATTCGTTAAGCTCGTAGCCGTAGTTATTTAATGTTAGTAAGTAGTTTGTTAAGTAACATCGTGGAGACGGACGGGTCTTTACCCACTGTATGCACGATCCACACCCGTAGGAGGCGTGTCTTGTAAGAACCTATAAATACCCTTTGCCTTGCAAGGCAAAGGGTTGGAGCTCATAATATCATTTTTCTTTGTCTCACTAAGTTCCCAAAACTCTTCCACTTTCTCTCTAGAATATAAACCATCGCCCCTTATTGCTATAATATGATGTGTTTATGAAATCAATATATTCGATTAATATCATCAACCTTATTATTTATCTTACATGTATTAATCTAGTCATGTGGCTGAGCATTTGAAGCCACCACATTCCTACTAATGGGCTGCATACCTTGACCATTATGAAAAGAAGACGACCCACCAATATTACCCTTACCTTGTACCTTAATAGTCGACGCCTCCCTACTAATACTAAATGGATTTGTAACCGGACGATAATAGTAGGAAACCTTAGTCTTGTTCAAACGCAATCCATCAATCTTACGAGCTTTAGCAGCCGACTTTCCTTTCCTTGTTTCCGATTAACTTCAATAAACCCATCATCACTTACTAGAGGTTTCTCGATAGGGTTGATAAGGTTTTAAAATGTACCTTTTTGAAGGGTCGTTTAAGCCCTTATTTGATTACTTTTGTATCCATTATTACTTAATATCGTTCCTTTTCACTTTTTAGGTATCTTGAAGGCAAAATGCTGGAATGACACTTATTCGGACGAAAAGGCGCGAATATCTGAAGAAAATGGCCAAAGTCAAGAATCGAGACACTCAGTCTTTGGGCCGGGGGACAGGCGCCATTTATAACCGCGACGCCGTCGGACAACTTTGTGACGACTTAGTAGCCAAATTGCTCATTTACAAGTGTCGGCTTCGGTTTTAAAGAGTAGGCGTTGGAACTCGACGGCCTAGATTTGATCGAGACGAAGTCGAGATCGAAGAGGACGGCGTCGCAAGCATAAGGTGACGCCGTCGCAAGACTAACGTGGCCAAGGCGAAACCTAATGACGGCGACCGACGGCGTCACAAATCAAAAGGTGGCCGTCGCATGTGTAAACTTATATATAGAATCCGGATTTTTAGTTTTCGGTGTGTAGTCTTTTGGAGTAAAACCTAAACCGAACCAAGGTCTGTCTTATACAAGTATTTTAGGGTTCCATACCCTATCTTACATCAAGATAAGTGTTTTACTTCATTAATTCAAGTATGTCTTCAATTAATTGGGTGTATGCTTGCATGTTCTCCATGTTCGGCTAATTTACTTGTGTGTTTGCTTAGGGAATATGAAACTTAATTATTGAATATTGATTGGTTGTCTCTTATCTTAATTGTTAATGATCTAGTATTGCGATAGGTCATTCGTTGTGTAGTTAATGCTTGATTAATCTTTGTGAACCTTAGCTTATAGTACCTAGAGTCATTGTAGGCTAAACCATCCAAAGAGTACCTTAGTGTTAAGTTTATAAATCCTAGAGATTTTGTAGTCATTAACCTTTGGTAGTTCAAAGAGTTAGGGATAAACGCATACCCTACGACCTTAGACACACAACGCAATTAAGAATAAGGAGGTGACAATTCAACCATCAATAGGAGATAATTAAGGAGTAATAAAACCTAAGTAAACACATCTTTAAATCATCATACGAGCACACAATAATTAGACATAGACTACCCACTAGATTAGAAAATTAGATAAGTAGAGTAATCGGTAGAAATACCAACCCCCCAAATTCAAACCCCGAGATTCGTACCTTTCCATTTCCAAAAAAACATAAAAAGATAAAAAAAAATAATCTTCCTCAACCCCAACCTTAGCGTAGTAACTTCTCACTAGCATTCCTATTCCCCTAGAGAACGATATCAATTCCCGTGGCTTACCCTAATACTACACTACAACGATTAGGTTCCTCGCCTAGGGTGTTGAAAAACTTGCTCGACGAAAAGGAAGTTCCTTTGACCTCGAGCGACGCGTGTAGCGTTATCAAGGGTTAACCTTCTTAGGACATAAATCATCAGTATAGTAAAAAAAATTTACACGTGTCACACATTGGGGGCTTCCATTCGTATCCAATGTCAACTTTTTCCATAGGGTGACCTTTACCATTAGGGAATGGAATCTCAAGAACAAGAGAATCAATAAGGACTGTATGAGACGATACCTCCACGAGAGCTCGAGCATAAGAATTGCGACCCATGACTTGAGACACATCGAGCTAGTATAAGCATCAAGCATAATCGGCCGCCCAATCTGCATAGTATTCAAACTTGATAAGGTTTTAAAATGTACCTTTTTAGGGATCGTTTAAGCCCTTATTTGATCACTTTTGTATCCGTTATTACTTAATATCGTTCCTTTTCACTTTTTAGGTATCTTGAAGGCAAAATTTGGAATGACACTTATTCGGACGAAAAGCGCGAATATCTGAAGAAAATGGCCAAAGTCAAGAATCGAGACACTCATCTTTGTTGGGCCGAAGGGGACGGTTACATCGCTAATCGCGACGCCGTCGTCGGACAACTTTTGTGACGACTCGGTAGCCAAATTGCTCATTTACAAGTGACGGTTTCGGGTTTTAAAGAGTAGGCGTTGCAACTCGAGCGGCATAGATTTGATCGAGACGACGTCGAGATCAAGAGGACGATGTCACAAGCATAAGGTGACACCGTCGCAAGACTAACGTGGCCAAGACGAAACCCAATGACGGCGACCCGACGGCGTCACAAATCAAAGGTGGCGCCGTCGCATGTGTAATCTTATATATAGAATCCGAATTTTTAGTTTTCGTGTGTAGTCTTTTGGAGTAAAACCTAAACCGAACCAAGGCTGTCTTACAAGATTTTAGGGTTCCATACCTATCTTACATCAAGATAAGTGTTTTACTTCATTAATTCAAGTATGGCTTCAATTAATTGTGTGTATGCTTGCATGTTCTCCATGTCCGGCTAATTTACTTGTGTGTTTGCTTAGGGAATATGAAACTTAATTATTGAATATTGATTGGTTGTCTCTTATCTTAATTGTTAATGATCTAGTATTACGATAGGTCATTCGTTATGTAGTTAATGCTTGATTAATCATTGTGAACCTTAGCTTATAGTACCTAGAGTCATTGTAGGCTAAACCATCCAAAGAGTACCTTAGTTTTAAGTTTATAAATCCTAGAGATTTTGTAGTCATTAACCTTTGGTAGTTTCAAAGAGTTAGGGATAAACGCATACCCTACGACCTTAGACACACAACGCAATTAAGAATAAGGAGGTGACAATTCAACCATCAATAGGAGATAATTAAGGAGTAATAAAACCTAAGTAAACATATCTTTAAATCATCATACGAGCACACAATAATTAGACATAGACTACCCACTAGATTAGAAAATTAGATAAGTAGAGTAATCGGTAGAAATACTAACCCCCCAAATTCAAACCCCGAGATTTGTACCTTTCCATTTCCAAAAAAACATAAAAAGATAAAAAAATAATCTTCCTCAACCCCAACCTTAGCGTAGTAACTTCTCACTAGCATTCCTATTCCCTAGAGAACGATATCAATTCCGTGGCTTACCCTAATACTACACTACAACGATTAGGTTCACCGCCTAGGGTGTTGAAAAAGTTGCTCGAGGAAAGGAAGTTCCTTTGACCCCGAACGGCGTGTGGCGTTATCAAGTTTTTAGCGCTTGCTGCCGGGAATAGAATAGCTAGTTAGGAGTCCACCTCGTTTAGGTTTCCTTGCTTGATTCCTATCAAGTAAACTTTTTTCCCATTTTTAGCTTCCTCGTAGTCTATCCCCCTTCTTCGTGACCTTTGTTCGTAAAACCTATCACTCACCATGATACGTGTCTTCCGCCGAAGATTCTTCACACCACCCGCCCCCAATCCTCCTCCCAATCCCGAAATTGAGAACGCAATCCCACAAAACCCTTCACCCATTCACCACTTTGGAAATCACCTAGGGCATAATGAGATAAATTGGCAACAACAAAGTCCTTTCTATGACTCAGATTCCGATGAGGAATTTGATTATGGTGAAGCACTTGACAACAGGGAGGTCATTGATGAAGTGAAATGGAAGACCCTCCCAATGTTTTGACCCTAGGTGTTGAATCGAGAAAGATGGCCCTTTAACATGCAATTCCTTGCAAAATAGGATTAGAAGGATTCGATGCTTACTTGAATCATTCTTGCCTTTAAACTTAATCTCAAAGAACCTTTACAATAAAATCAAGGTCAATGAGTTAACTTATCAAGGGAAAAATGTTGTTGAAGCAGTCACCCATTTGTATGTGTTTGTTGGAAGTTTTGCTTATTTGGTAGAATTCATGGTCTTAGAAAACTTAGGAGAATTTATTGATAAGGACCTCACTCAAGTAATTTTTGGAAAACCTTTCAAGAGAATGACTAGGTTGAATGAACGGATGATCGATGGTCTAATAACATTCTCTGATGGAGTTGAAGATTTTGTCTATCAAATGCCCCGTACACACCCTAGGTTTAAGCACAAAGATATAGAGGCATGCAATAGGATGGCTCCCATTCCGATACTTAGTGAGAGAGATAAACAACGTGGACTTAGGCATACTTATGAAAAAAATGAGCGGTACTATAAAAAATGCCTAGAGTTAGGAGATGATTACAAGAAGAATGATAAAACATTGGAATGGCTTAGGTATGGGCACGTAAGCATGCACGAGACAACGTAGGGGCACGACTTCGAGTCTAGCTACAAGACTCATAAATAAAGGAAAGCGCTTCGTGGGAGGCAACCCATGCTTAATTGTTTGCTTGTTTGTGTCGTATATCTTTTATTGATTGTTTATTCTCATGTTTAAATTTGTAAAAATGCTTTATTTTGTCTTTAACCTCGTCTTAATTACATATAAAGGTATTTTACATAAGGGATAAGTGTAGGGAGGATTACACACATTTTCAAAAGAAATGTAAACATGAGACTTTCAATTACTTAAAAGATATACATGTGTGTTTGTTCGAGTCAAATGCTTGTATCGAGTCATAATGGATGTTTTGCAGGAAGTTTTCAGATTCTAAAGATGTAAATTTTCGAATTTTTTCCGAAAATCGAGACCGCTTTTAGTCAAGATAACTGACGTCGGGATCACAACTGACGGTCGGGAAGGAGCGAAACAACTTATTACTTTTCTCATTTTCGAGCTACTTATAAATTTTGGAATTTTTCGGTCTTAATTTTCCGTAAATTCAGTAAACATCCATTCCACAAGCATTATATCCTAGTTTAGTAGAGTCCTATATATATTATTACCGCCGATTTTACGTGAAGGTTTTGTTTGTTTTCTTCAAGTGTGCGGTTTAATTTACCAAGAAGAAGATACATAAGATGAGAAGGAGCTTTTCACGCAAACGTTCTTCTTGAAGAAAGATGTAACCACCACTTTACGGATCCTACCGAGCTAATCGGGAGTATTAGTTTCTTTCAATTTTTTATTACCTTCCATTATCATAACTTTGATACTTTCGGGAACATTGGGGACAATGTTCGGTTTAAGTGTAGGGAGGAAAATAAAACTGGAACTTTGAAACTATGCTTATCCTTGATTATTTGCTTTGTCCAATTGCATTTGTGTAATAAACCATGAGAAAATGTCGGTTAGGGTAATTTTGGCACCAAATTTAAAAATTTTCATGACATATAGGGGTGGGCCATTAGTCTTAATAAAGCGTCTCATGGATAGGAAATTATATTACTAGCACAAAAACCCTTTACCACTTAAATTCCACCCAAAATGTGAGGATCGCCCTTAGATTAGTAGGAATTAAAGCATTCATCTTTAATGCTTAGAGTGTGAAACGGTAATATAATAGATTCTAGAACTTGTTTTGTGATGCATCCTGAGATCGCTAGTAAGACTACACTTGTGTAGTTAGGAATAACTAAATGATAAGAGGCATTAGGATAACCCTTGTTTGATACCCGTAATATAATTACTTCTTCCACATCGGTTGAGTAATTCCCCACACCTTTGCGTTGTACTCATCTTTAGTACACTATACCCCTAGTTAACCCTCGAGCCTATCCTTTTCGCGGTTCTCATAATGTTTCGGTTTCCGAATATCAATGAAGAGCATTGTTTACAATCCACCCCCAAATGTACACCCAAATCGCCTTAGCCTACCTTGTATGCACTTACTTTTAGTGCATTATTGTTATCACACTAAACCCTTAGTTCAATTATCTTGTTGCTTGCATAAGTTGCTAAGTCGAGTCATATCCTTTGTACACAGTTTTGGGACGATTGGGACTCATGGGAAAAGTTTAATTTTATGAGATGACGGGAAGGGAACGTTAAATTCAAATTCCCTTTATTTGCGTAATAATGTACTCCAAGTGTTTTGATCTTTTCAATTCGGGTCAAATTAGTGTTAGAGTAATAAAAACTCAAGTGTAGAGGTGTGCCTATAAATCCCTATTATTTTGATGTTATCGTAGAGGATGGTAGAGCAAAAGTGTATGAAAAAAAAGCATACGGGCTACCATAATACATTTATCTTTAAGTTTGTTTGTTTCAGTTATCTAGAGTCTAGAGTGTCGAGTCTTGGCTTAGCAACACCATTCTTCGCATGCTTGTAACATAAAGATTTTTGACTTGCCACCACTAAATAGCCTATCCCACCAAACCCTTTGTTTCCCTACAGTAAGCCTAACATTACAACCCTTTAAAAGACCTCTTGGATAGTCTTTCCTAGGTGCTTACGCCAAAGCGATGGAGGTTTGATCTAGTCTCAAGCCTATGGTAATCTATGTACTAGGACCGGTTAATGAGTGTTTACCTTCCATTTCCAACTTGTTATATTTCATATACACCCGAGAGATGTGAGTATCCAAACACCCCATGTGAGGTGCTAGTATGTAATTTCCGTGCTTGTTATGACTTTTGCGGGGCATATATGTGTTGTGAATCATTCTAAACTAATGCTTCATGACATCTAATGTTAGTAAGTAGTTTGTTAAGTAACACCGTGGAGGACGGACGGGTCTTTACCCACTGTATGCCTGATCCACAGCCCGTAGGAGGCGTGTCTTGTAAGAACCTATAAATACCCTTTGCCTTGCAAGGCAAAGGGTTGGAGCTTCATAATATAATTTTTTCTTTGTCTCACTAAGTTCCCAAAACTCTTCCACTTTCTCTCTCGAGAATATAAACCATACGCCCCTTATTGCTATAATATGATGTGTTTATGAAATCCAATATGTTACAGTTAATATCATCAACCTTATTATTTATCTTACATGTATTAATCTCGTCATGTGGTTGAGCATTTGAAGCCCCCACATTCCTACTAATGGGCTGCATACCTTGACCATTATGAGAAGAAGACGACCCACCAATATTACCCTTACCTTGTACCTTAATAGTCGACGCCTCCCTACTACTACTAAATAGATTTGTAACCGGATGATAATAGTAGGAAACCTTAGTCTTGTTCAAACGCAATCCATCAATCTTATGAGCTTTAGCAGCCGACTTACCTTTCCTTGTTTTCGATTAACTTCAATAAACCCATCATCACTTACCGGAGGTTTCTCGATAGGGTTGATAAGGTTTTAAAATGTACCTTTTTGAGGGGTCGTTTAAGCCCTTATTTGATTACTTTTGTATCCGTTATTACTTAATATCGTTCCTTTTCACCTTTTAGGTATCTTGAAGGCAAAATGCTGGAATGACACTTATTCGGACGAAAAGGCGCGAATATACGAAGAAAATGGCCAAAGTCAAGAATCGAGACACTCAGTGCTTTGGGCCAAGGGGACGGCGTCATCGCTAATCGCTTGGCCGTCGGACAACTTTAATGACGACTCAGTAGCCAAATTGCTCATTTACAAGTGGCGGCGGTGGTTTTAAAGAGTAGGCGTTGCAACTCGACGACCTAGATTTGATCCGGATGACGCCGAGAGATCGAAGAGGACGGCGTCACAGCATAAGTTGGCCGCCGCAAGACTAACGTGGCCAAGACGAAACCCTAATGATGGCGACTGACGCGCCACAAATCAAAAGGTTACGCCGTCGCATGTGTAATCTTATATATAGAATCCAAATTTTTAGTTTTCGATGTGTAGTATTTTGGAGTAAAAACCTAAACCGAACCAAGGCTGTCTTGTACAGTATTTTAGGGTTCCATACCCTATCTTACATCAAGATAAGTGTTTTACTTCATTAATTCAAGTATGTCTTCAATTAATTGTGTGTATGCTTGCATGTTCTCCATGTCCGGCTAATTTACTTGTGTGTTTGCTTAGGGAATATGAAACTTAATTATTGAATATTGATTGGTTGTCTCTTATCTTAATTGTTAATGATCTAGTATTGCGATAGGTCATTCGTTGTGTAGTTAATGATTGATTAATCTTTGTGAACCTTAGCTAATAGTACCTAGTCATTGTAGGCTAAACCATCCAAAGAGTACCTTAGTGTTAAGTTTATAAATCCTAGAGATTTTGTAGTCATTAACCTTTGGTAGTTTCAAAGTGTTAGGGATAAACGCATACCCTATAACCTTAGACACACAACGCAATTAAGAATAAGGAGGTGACAATTCAACCATCAATAGGAGATAATTAAGGAGTAATAAAACCTAAGTAAACACATCTTTAAATCATCATACGAGCACACAATAATTAGACATAGACTACCCACTAGATTAGAAAATTAGATAAGTAGAGTAATCGGTAGAAATACCAACCCCCCAAATTCAAACCCCGAGATTCGTACCTTTCCATTTCCAAAAAACATAAAAAGATAAAAAATAATCTTCCTCAACCCCAACCTTAGCGTAGTAACTTCTCACTAGCATTCCTATTCCCCTAGAGAACGATATCAATTCCCGTGGCTTACCCTAATACTACACTACAACGATTAGGTTCACTGCCTAGGGTGTTGGAAAACTTGCTCGACGAAAAGAAAGTTACTTTGACCCCGAACGACGCGTGTAGCGTTATCAAAACTCAACCCAACTTCAGTATAAGCAACTATAGGAACAATGTAGATAATGAACCAAATAGAAGAAGAAGTAATCTCCTCCTCTTTAAGCTTCAAATTAGGAGTCCATTAATTTAGAATAATAGGAACTAAGAGAATCAACCATGTACCATTTTCTAACACCTTCTCTATACATTCCTTAGTTGCAAATTGGAAGAGAAAGAACCCGTTATTTAACATCAAACGTTCAAGTCCAAATTTTTCCCATGTGTTCTTAACATAATTCTTGACAATTGGGAAAGCTAATCTCTTCCTGTGAAGTACCCATAAAGTGTATTTGCAAACCGGTTTCTCACCTCATCCACCTTCAGACAACGGTATAGTAACATCAACTCCAATCACACATTCAATATTCCACATCTCTAATATCTTAACCGTCTTCTTAGAAGTGTCCTTCTTGAGTATAGAAGCATAGGAAGAAAGACCTTCCTTAGTAACATTAGCATACTGTGGACTCTCCTTCACTACCTAAACAAGTTTATTAGAAATATTTGAACAAGATCATCCACCACATGTTGAACCGAAGCATCCATAGTTCCATACCCATCGATGCATTGTCATCACGAATAGGGTTATTAATAATGTTCATTCCCATAACATGCGTCCCCATATACAGACTAGATTTACTCACATCAACATCCACATTAGCATTAGATATACTCTTACCTGATTGTTCCATGTTAACAGAAGAGCCACGAACTTTAGCAGAAGCATTACGATGAGCCTTTCTTAACAACGACTTCAAAATAAGTACATCACCAAGAAGACTAGATTGAACATTAGTGTTAATCGCTTTATCCTTCTCAGTCTTAGCCTTTTTTATTCCAGCATCAAAGTCACCTTCCATAATAACGATACAATAATAAACGTGTTAGGAATTGGAAATTCCATAGTGAAGTGTCGGTCACCCCAACTATAGTCTAGCATATGTTAGCTCGTAGACATATCGTTGTTTAGTAGTTTATTAGTTAGTTATTAGCTTAGTTTAGCTTAGAGTAACACCGTGGAGGAAGGACGGTCTTTACCCATTGTATGCACGATCCACGATCAAGGAGGGCGTGTAGTATGTAATTATAAATACCCTCTACCTCCCAAGGTATAGGGTTGGACCTTTCACTCAATCTAACCTTCTTTCTTTTGTTTACTTTCTCTCTCTAGAAAGGCTCCCATCTTCTACTTTCTCTCTCTAAAACCTACTCATATTCGACCCATGTATTGTTATTAGATGTGTTTATGAAAACCAATATATTACAAATAGTATCAAGAGCCATGGTTTGATCACTCATCTTTCATGTTCTTGGATTTCTAGTGGTTTTCATAAGGTTTTGGGTTTGAATGATTTTAGAGTGGTTAGCATCATTTGGATCATTTCTAGTGTTAAAGTTTGGATTTTGATTGTACTTTTGTGTTTAGAATCATTAGAAGTGTTTAGGTTTTGATTTGGAAGGCTTGAATCAGCGTGGTTGGGTTGTTTTTGGATTGAAAAGTGGTGTTTTGGAAAGCTTCCTGGAAGCGACTTGTGTCTCGTACCTTTGCTTCTTCTAAGCGATTTGTCCCATAATTCTAGCGACTTGTCTCACTTGAGATTGCTTATTGAAGCAATTTGTCTATTTATGTGAAGCGATTTGTGTACTTAGCGATTTGTCTTTTGAGACAAAGCGACAAAAAGGACAAAAAGGACAAGGTAGTGGACGTACTCTTTTTCTAGCGATTTGTCACTAGCGACTTGTCTTCCTAGCAATTTGTCACTCTAGCGACTTGTCTCTCTAGCGATTTGTCCCTCCAGCGACTTGGCTTTCTAGCAACTTGTCACTCTAGCGACTTGTCTCTCTAGCGATTTGTCCCTCCAGCGACTTGGCTTTCTAGCAACTTGTCACTCTAGCGACTTACATTCTAGCGATTTGTCAATCTAGCGACTTGTCATCAAAGCGATTTGTCAAGGACTGAGATTTGTCTATTCCTGCGATTTGTCTCTAAACCTGACATACAAAACCCTTGTTTTCACAAACTCAACCATAACACCATATATATCTTTACCACCAAATCATCTCCTAGTTCCCTTACTACATCCTATTTCTCACTCTCTTACGGTTTGGTCTTGATTTTAGTAAAATCCTGTGAAAGATTCAATTTCTCGCTTTAAATCACAGACTTGTAAAATCTCGTGTATACAGCAACATCATGTCTTACACTCCTGACTCAGTGATTTCAGAAGTGCTTAAATTGTATGATGCTATGGACAACAATGATAATGAATGCTGCACTGAACGATTAAAGATGTTTGAATTAATCAATGAGGATGTGAGATCTTCATTTTCTGAGTACAATGAGAATGAATTGCACCTGCTAATGCTACAAAATGCCATGCAAAAGGAATGATGCATTATACCCTATCAACAACTTCACTCACACCTCATGTTACTTCTACCTTTTGGTATGGAACGAACGTGCAATGCTATTTTCCGTCAAGATTTATCCACATTAACGGGAACATTACTATTGAACTTAGAACAATTGGAACAATAACTTGTCAAAGAAAAGGTTCAAGAAGATAGTTCTAGAGCTGCACTTCAGGTGATCCACAAACAATTTCAGTCATTCATCAGTGGGGAATTTACATGATTATGATCAAGACATGGTGAAATGTCTTTCGAGAGACACTTGGAATGGAAATTAAGCGTGTTCATAGAGACACTTATCCATCTCATGGATAATGTAGAGAAGTATATTGTGGAAGTTACTACGAAAAAGTGGATGAGTGTGCAGTGCGGTTGAGAGATAGTTGTGATGAGTTGGGTAATGTATCGATTAAAGAATCGGGTGTTTCGAATGCGAATGTCAAAGACAACAAATAATGATGTAACCGGTATTCGATTACTCTAACATACAAGAAGTAGATGCGATAATAAGAAAGGGGAATGAATGTCGGAACAATCAAAAGATTGTAGTGTTGAGTCGGGTAAAGCACCGGATGATGGATCGGTTTGATGAATGAGAGGTCGAGATAGATAAGCTTGACACGACCGGTGTCCAAATGACTCTTGTTACACATGATGTGGATGCGGATATCAAACCGAAATTTAACAGATTTCATGTAATGAGGTACCTTAGCTGCTCAACATAGTGCATCCGCTAAAGTACTTAAACAAACTGATCATGATGTTGAACATGACTTTGATAAATGTTCAGAATCGAGGCTGAGTTTGAGATTAAGTGTTTCAAAACAAAGATATGGTTGATAAAAGGCTTTTGATGAACTTTCAAACAAATTCTCAAATCTTGAAAAACATTGCATTTCACTTGAAATTGCGATCTGAGTAAAGAAGAAAGTTTTCAACTTAACAAACCATGTAAAATCCGAACTTCACGAATTCCGTGAACTTTTGAAATTAACACTTTGAAAGCTCAGCTTCAAGACAAAGAGTCAACCATTTACAATCTGAAGAAACATATTCATGTCCTGAATTTGAAAAGTAATTTAGTCATGACTAAACAAGACATCGATGCTATTAAAACAAGAAATAATGAATTGGAAATTTATGTGGCTAAATTACTTAAGGAAAATGAGACTTTGAAAAAGCATCAAAAGGACTTAAGCGACTCTATCCATGAAACTAGAACTAAGTCCGTGGAACAAACAAAATCTTTGATAGCAAAAATTGATGAACTCAAAGCTCAAATTCAGGATAAGAGTTTTGCGATAGTTGCCTTAAAGAATGAGCTTAGAAAAACCGTAGGGACATGTGTGAACACTAAGTTTACAAAACCATCAACCTTGGGGAAGCCAGTTTCTCATCCCACTAGAGACCGGTCCGTTGTTAGGCAGCCTACTGCATTTATATCTGAAAGAACAAAATCTTTAAAGACAAGGCTTGCCTCCCAAGTTGATGCGATACAAGTTTTGTCAAAACCAGTCACTTCACCTGAGTTACCTAAGTATAATGCTTCTAGCTCCGTTAACCCTCAACAAGTAGCTACTTCTACTCCTAGCACCTCTAGGATTAGTTCGAAAACAGTGTCAAAACCAAGCATTAAAACCCAGAATTCATATGATATGAATGACTTGTGGAAGAACTATTATTTAGAAGAAGCTAGGAAAAAGGCACAGATTTGAAAAGATGGAATTTTAGATGCAAGACCTAGGGTGACGGATTCTACGAGATTTCAAGGCACTGGTAGTAGTTTTAAACCATTACCTAGTAACACTCAACTAAAGACTAGGGATTGGCTTGGATCTAAGAGTAGTTGCGTTTCGCATAAATCTATTCCTATAGTAGATCACTCTAAGAACTCTAGATCATCTTCTAAATCCAAACAAGCTGTTTGCTCGAATTGTCTGAAATGCATCTTTAAGGCAAATCATGATAATTGTTTTTCAAAATCCCTAAAGAAAGTAAATGCTCATGCAAAGGTTCAACCTATTAAGTCTAGGATCTACACTAAGTCTATGAAGCAAGACAAACAAAATACTTCGCCTAGATGGATACCGACTGCTAAATCTTTGGATATTAGGAATAACGATAAGTCTTCCACTATGCATAAGAAGCTTAACAATCCTAGACCTTGCCATAAGTGGATACCGTCTGGTAGAATGTTTAAGGATGTTGGACTTAGGTGGATACCTACCGGAAAATTTGTTTTCGATGGCAAAATCAAGGTTGACCGTGAAACCCAAAGGGTTTGGATACTAATGTCACTAACTAATATATATGCAAACAAGCTTGTAATGTTAGTGCGGTAGTCCTTACTCGATTCGCGATACTTGATCCTTCAATACATGGGTGGCTTAAAGTATGGATAACACAAGGATTGATATCTCATAACTTACGGGTTCAAGTAACTCAACCTTGATATTCAATCGGCAATGACGCGTCTTTTCACATCGATTCAGCCTCGTGCTTCAACATTATGGGCTGCAGATAACACTTCAGCCTCGTTCTTCACGAGAAAAGAAAGGTGTACGCTTCAGTGCGCTTTATCTTCAAAAGAAGAGAAATCTTCATGTTTATGACCATTCTCATCGACATTCTTCATCAACAAGCTTCATGTTATTCCCACGCTCTTTCAACCTTCAAGTGGATCTACGTTCATTGGTGTATATTCTTATTCACTTGCTTAATCAAAAAGGGCAAACTTCATTTGCAATTTTTGAGGGGGAGAAGAGTGCATATACTACATGTTGATGGATGCTTGAATTATGCATATACGACTCTCCTCCAACGCCTAATGCTTCACTTACTAAGGATAACTGGGATTCATTGTATGGGATTCATTGTTTAAATATATGTTTGATGAGTATTTCCAACCGCTAGCAAATGTTGATCATCTAAGAAGTACACCTCATACTACTCAAGAAGCCCAATCTCTAGTTATTCCTCAAGGCGTTGATAATGACTATCATAATATTGCAGTTGCACTCATGAATAATGATCCTCTCTTTGGTATTCCTTTACCAAATCTTCACGGATTATTGTTCATGAATAATGATCCGCTCTTTGGTATTCCTTTGCCAAATCTTCACGGATTATTGTTCCTCTCAATGTGCACGCTTATAAATCAACCACATGAACATTAAGGAAAATGACTACCTCATCCGTCGAAAACATTATTGGTGAATCTTCGGATCGGTCTCTACATGTATACCCTAGGAAGAATGCATTGATGTTGAGGAATCATTTGTTCCGGTTCATTCAGTGAGTCAATATACACCCGATTGTATGTTTATTCACGTGTTGGACATTTGACACAAGTTGATTACTTCGGAGTTAATCATTTATCACTTATTTGAGATTGAAGTTGACTTTCACAA
Organism: Chrysanthemum lavandulifolium; assembly: GCA_022545495.1. Taxonomy (NCBI): domain Eukaryota; kingdom Viridiplantae; phylum Streptophyta; class Magnoliopsida; order Asterales; family Asteraceae; genus Chrysanthemum; species Chrysanthemum lavandulifolium. Next base: position 229,110,387 of record CM040245.1, on the reverse strand, counting down.
AGGCGTGTTCTTATTTGATAAATTGCTCGAGCTTAAGAATTTGAGTTGAAGACTTGGTTTATCTAGTTACCAGCTATCGGGGTGGATGGTTGAAGACCTGGTTAACTATCACTTTTAGGAGTTACATTGTTTTACTCAGTGTCACACGCTATGACAGTGTGGATAATCGCAAGAGGTGTTAATGTCTCATACTTTGTTTGAATAGTGAGTACTTAGAGAGTTGCTTGAAGCATAAATTCTCAACACCGTTCTTCCATCATTAAGTGCAAGCTTAAGATACAAATGTGGTAAATTCGACTTCGGGTTCAAGTTTGGTATATCGGGTTTGTTTCTTCAGTGGTCACGTCAAATTGTCTACGTTTGGGTTGGTTAAGATAGTCAGAGATAGTTTCCGTAGCAGTTGATTCTCACAAGATTCATTTGAGCTTATTTTGTTCTTCTCATAATATTTCATGGATGTGAGTGTGTTATGTTTTGCTGATTCTGAGGTATCAAAACCAGCAAGGGGGAAGGAGACATACATCTAAACGCTCAACAAGTACACATGATGAACTTAATACTTCTGCTTAACTGAAGTTATTACGGGAAGACAAATGTCATAACCGTAGAGAAACTCAGTGTCTTATTTCGTGGCGTTTGGTGTTATTATTAAAACTATTTGGGGGAAGGATGTATCATTCCAACTATTTGGGGGAAGGATGTATTATTCCAACTATTTGGGGTAAGTGGTCTCTTGACACTTTTGGTATGTGTTATCTCAGCCTTCAGTAGGAAGAAATATGAGAAGAATATTTGGATCGTGAGATGATATTGCTTATCGACATCTTCTATATGATTTATGATAAAGTGCTTCCGGTTAGTGCTTGATGTCCACAATGTAATGATCATTTCGATGAGATCGCAACCATCAGGGGAGAGATATGTGTACATCAGGGTCACACAACATATTCACATGATCGAGCTTAATCAGTTATTTCGGAGTTGTCATTCGCAGAGAAGATCAGTGATGCAACCAGTTATTGTGATGTCCTCATTTCTACTCTAGATGGGTACATGTGTACATTATGGGCTGATTGGTTATATGTTAGATAACTGGAACTGTTAGGAATTAGAAATTCTAGGTATTAAAGAGTCGGTCACCTCAAGTATATGTAATCGTAGAAAGCTTGTAGTCGTAGTTCTTTTATGTTAAGTAGTATTTAGTTAAGTAACACCGTGGAGGACTGACGGGTCTTTACCCACTGTATGCACGATCCAGGCCCGATGTGTGGCGTTTTATGTAAGACTATAAATACTCTACCTTCCAAGGTAGAGAGTTGGAGCTCATAATAATATCTTTCACTTTCTCTCACTAAGTTCCCTAAACCTCTAACTTTCTCTCTCTAGAATTCCATTTATACGCCACTTTGTGTTATGGTTTGATGTGTATGTGAAAACTTATATCTAAAAATTGGTATCAAGAGCCATGGTTAGATCATAATCTTGCACATCTTTGGATTTCTAGTGGTTTTTAGGTGGTTTTTGAGTTAGAAAAAGTTTAGTGGTTTTTGCATCATTTGGTTGATTTCTTGTGTTAAAGTTTGGATTTTGTTAGTACTTTTATGTTTAGAATCATCACAAGTGTGTAGGTTTTCATTTGGTAAGCTTGAATCATCTTGGTTGGGTTGTTTTGGATTGAAAAGTGATGTTTATGTGGTTTTCTTGCTAGCGACTTAACTCACGGATTACTTTCTTCGTAGCGACACCTTTACAAATTTGTAGCGAGTTACTGATTTTAGACCTAGCGACTTAGATCTAGCGATTTCTGATACAAGTAGTGGACTCTCCACTACGGTAGCGACAGTGGTAGCGACTTGGTGCAGGCGAGTTGCTCTTTAGCGACTTGTATCTTTAGCGACTTGAGTAGCGTAATTGCTTGCCAAAATTTTGCTAGCGACTTGAGGCTTAGCGAGTTACTACTTAGCGACTTGCATTTGTCTAGCGACTTGGGACTCTAGCGACTTAGTGGTGTAGCGAATTAAGTGTTAGCGACTTGGTGCATTATCTTCTAGCGACTTGGGTGATTGTTTACGGTTTTCTCTTGATTTAGTAAAATCCCGTGAAAGAATCTATTTCTCGGTTTAATCATAGAGTTATAAAATCCTGTATTATCTGTTAACATGTCTACCAACGTTCCTACTATCATCTCCTTCATTGCAGAGGATGTTCAGCGGTGGGTCGATACTCGTCCACCCATGCTGATGAGGCCGACTACGATTCTTGGGCTCAACAAATCAGTTATCGCTTGGAAAGGAAAATGGTGTCAACATTCTCAAATCCATTGATGAAGGACCATATCGAGTTGAGACGACTAGAGACATACTTGATACTAATGAAGATGGTACTCCTGTTTACGGAATGGACGGACCTAAAATGTATGATGAGCTTGATGATAAGGAGAAAAGAGATTCGATGCAGATATCGGGCTTCAAACATTGTTCTTCAAGGTCTTCCTAAAGACATCTACAAGTCGATCAATCATAACAACGATGCAAAGGCGGTTTGGGATAATGTTAAGATGCTTCTCTCGGGTTCGAATTAACTATGGAAGACAGAGAATCCCAAACTCTGGCAATTTGAACACTTCAAGATGAAACCAGATGAGAATGTCTATGAGTACTATGAGATTTCATAAGTTAGTGAATGGCGTGAGGAACATCGAATGACTATGCCTAACATTCATTTGAACTCAAAATTTGTGAACAACATGAATCCCGAATGGCACAAGTTTGTCACATTGTGAAGCTCACTAAAGGATTGAAGAATACAAACTATGAACAACTCTATGCCTTCCTCCTTGGAATGAGAGACATGCTATGTTTGAAAAATTGATTCTCAATCGGTTCAAAACCAACCGAGGAGAGACAAGCTGTCTAATGACTCAACCGCCTTCTACTCAAACATCGAATCACAACCAAAGCATCATAAGTCATACCCTTGGGTAATGGTAATCACAAACTCATTCACGATCCTATGTTCAAACAAGCGATCTTGATGCACACGTGGGTAACTTCATTAATCAACTAGCTCTTCCGATTAGTCAAAACATGAATTCTCTCCCACAAACCAACAACAACCTCGAGCGACATCTAACCCACACAATCAAGCCACCGTTAAAGATGGAAGGATCGTGGTGCAACCGGTTCGGGAAAGACAAGTATGATCGGGGAAGAGGTGGGCTGGTAGAGGTTATGTTGGCAACGAGAATCGAGGAAGGAATGGTAACCAAGGTCAAGCTAAGCCAATCAAATGTTATAAGCTGTGGTGGTGAGGACACATTGCAAGGCGCACATCTCCAAAGCGCCCAGAATGCCGATTTTGAGGAGATAAGATCTTCATTGGTACAAGCTCGGGACAATGGTCTTTGCTCTGGATGAAGAGGAATTGCTTGTTTCTAGCCGAGGGCAATGCCAAGACCTATGATGCGAATGTGGATGAGCGACCTATTCGGAGATAGGTCACAATCATCGAATGCCTTTCAAGTCGCCGATTGTGATGCATAAGACTACGATGTGGATGATGGACCCACGGCATACACAATTTTTATGGCTAGCATTTCTCCAATGGTTTCTCCCAAGGTCTCTTCTTCACCACTAGTGGCCCATCCCAAGACAAACTCATCTCGAGGTATTAAAACTATAAGATAATCGTCGATGTGCAGCAGATGCATGACAAAGTACAATCAAGCGAAACTATTGAATCAAATGTTGAAAATATGGGTAATATCGATATTATCCCATATGATCAATCGATGAAACAAAGTGAAAGTGAAGGTGTACCAAGTGATGCATCTTCTGCGATCAACAATGACTATGTTTTGATGAATACCTTGCATGTGCCTCGATGATTACGTAATTTAAGAACTAAATGCCTATAAAGAACGTGTTGCTATTTATGAACAACGTGCTAAATTTGAGTTGACCACTCGTGAGCGAAATGGATGACCAAGTGCGTACGGTCATTAGAAAAAGTAATTTTAGAGAAGAAGTATTGAAGCAAGAATTAAATTCTTTGCAAGAAAAACTTTCTAAAGCAACTAAGCAAAAACAAGAACTTCAAGAAAATGTGAAAATGCTTAAGCAAGAATTTAATGCAAAGGAATCAAAACTCTTGAGAGATTTTTCTAATCGAAAACTTTGAAAACAAACTTGAAAACAAGTTGTACATACAAGGAAACACCATTCGATGCTCACATGGTCACTAAGCATAGAGTTCTAGCGATAAGCATAGTGTTCCCATTATAGATAAACCCAACCACGAAAGTGGAAAGATAGCAAAAGCGGCTCAAAGTGTGATCTATGATGGCAATGAGATTCTTAAACCTAGGCAGAAACCTAGTTGCGTTGAGTGCATCGAGGAAGATAAGAAATCGGATGAAGTCACTAGGAAAGGATGAACAAAAATTAGATGATCCTAAATGCAAAGAGAAAAAATAATTATCACTCCCATGACTACAAAAGGAAAAACTGGATTTCCTTGAACATGTTTAAGCCTCGGACATTGTTGACTCCCGAACAAGTTTTACGGAAAAGGATTTAGATAAGCGTAAAGTCGAAAATATTGGTGAAACAAACCCTCCCTATGGAAAATGCCTGAGCATGTGTATCCTCCTAATACACCAATGCATCTTGTTCCTAGAACAATTGCCACTAAAAGCAAGACCTTAATTAGCCAATATGTTATATTTCAACTATTTGTTGATTTTGAGAAAACTTGCAAGAAAAGGATCACACCCATGGTATAACGGAAGGAGAAAGGGGTTTGAGCAAATAAAGAATGTTATTTAAGCGAGGTCATGCCTTTCTTTAAACTTCGAAGATCACTTTGAGAGTCTTAAAAGGGATAGAAACCGATATCAAGGGAATGGAAAAGGAATTTGATGCAATGGTAGTTGAAGTTAGTGATTATGGCGTGCACTAAAATATAATGAGATTGAGAGGAAGAACTTGCATACCTTAAATGAGACTCTTATTCTTGAATGTGTTGCTCAAGATATTTTTTCATCGCTCAAATTGCTCTATTAATGCTTCCAAATTTCATGAACTATTTGTGGCCTCGAAAGTCTCCCATGATCGTGTCATTGAGCTTGAAAAACTAATTCTAAACTAAGCGAGAAAATTGAATGGATGATCACGACAATTTGGTTAAACATTTTCTAAACTAGAAGTTGAGCATTTTAATTTACAACTCAAATATCAACATCTCAAAGAAAATGTCAAAACTTCAAATATCAAGACATCTTCAGATGCTCCGAGTTTGATGCGTTTTCAAATTAACAAACGTGATGAAGCGATTCAAGCTCGATGCAACACGATCGAGAAAGTTGAAAGCCCAAATCTCTCAATTAAAGGGTCAAACGAACAATATGACGGGCTCCCAAATGCCTCCTCCTTTAGATTCTCGAATTCTCAAACGTTTCATCTTCAAAACCTACTAAATGCTTTACAAAAGGAAAGCGAAAGTTTTCTAGAAGAAAATGAAAAGGTTAAACGTCATTTCAATGAGTTATTTGAATCAATTAAAGTCACTCGTAACAAAAATAACGAACAAATAGCTTCATTGCAAAAGGAAATTGAGAATCAAGAGTCGGGGTAAAAGGAAAATGCCAATGACCAATGGGAGAATGTTGTATCAAAGGTTCACTCTTGTAATAAATATGCTTTATCATGACATATGTCCTCCTCATCTAAGGAACAACAAACTTGCTATTCAAACATACTTCTCATCCCTTAAGGATTGCCTAGAATATCTGCGTGAGATTGTTAAAGAGGATAAGCTAGAGAAACCTCATGATAATGCAATTGGACATGCATGCTTATATGCCAAACGATCTCAAGAAATCTTAGAATGCTTTATCACAATATGCCTAAAGTCATTAGGTGAGAGAGTTAATCCTTTGATTCCATGCTCGATGCCTAATGCCAAGTATGATATGCATTCGATTCCCAATGTTTTGAATGTGAACCGTAGTGTGCCTTTAAGTAGTTCGATTCGGATCTGTCAATGCTAAGAAAGAGAACTCAAGTGTGCCTTCTAGGAGTACAAATCTCGGTACCTCTAGTTTTAAGAAAGTGAACCTTAGTGCACTGCATGTAGATCGGACCCGGTACATCTAAACAGTGATGCAGAGTAGTTAAACCAACTAATGTTCCCATTCCCTACAGGAGTAATCGGTGACATTAAACGGAGCAGTCAAAGTCTCAAGACAATACAAGGAATGATAGGACCTCTCAAGCTAAGAATGTGCTTTGGAAGAGAGTAGAAGAACAATCTAGGAACTTTAAGCTTGAATTGAATAAAGCGAATCGTGTTGATTCTAGTATTAGCCATAGGCGTCTTGTAATTAATTAAATTCGATACTATTTGCAAACCTTGTACCGATGTCTCGCTTGAATTCATTTCTAATCATGAATGTGGTGTTAATGTTACGCCTAATGATGTTAATTGTCCGATTAATATTGTTAATGCAAAATTCATGCTAAGAAGGCTAAAAGGAAAAAGCGAAAAAAGTTAGAAAACAAAGGAAACCCACGAAAGAACATTCAATAAAATAGGCTTTTATTGGATACCGCTGGTCATAAGACTAAGCGGATAATGCCCACTAGAAAATGGATGCCTCTTGGTAGAACTATTCCTTAAGAAGTGATCAAGCGTGAATGTGGCTAATACGAGACACTAGTATCTTGCATCTATTCACAATGATTCCATTGCCTCACTTTACGATATGAATGCTTCTATTTACGATGTGGGTGTTCCAAACATTATTACTAACCAAATGGAACCCATTCTTGCATGGGGATCCCAATTATCGATTATCCATTCTTGTCCGTGTTCAGCTGCAGATCGTTCAAATTGTTACGTGGTACCGGACTCAGTCGCTCCAAGCATATGATTGGAGACAGTCGCGGCTCATGAACTTCGTGAGCAAATTCATCGGATCATAGATTTGGTAATGATCATTTCGGTGTTATTATGGGTTATGGAGATTATGTAGTTGGTGATAGTGTCATCTCTAGAGTTTACTATGTGGAAGGTTTGGGTCATAATCTGCTCTCTCGTTGGTCAATTCGTGATTCTCGATCTAGAAGTAGCCTTGGAAAACATACCGCTTTGTTAGAGATCTTAATGGTAAGGAACTGTTAAAAGGAACTCGTGGCTCAAATCTTTACACCATCTCTATCGATGACATGATGAGGGCTTCTCCAATCGCTTGTTATCAAAGGCTTCAAAAACAAAGTCATGGTTATGGCATCGTCGTCTCAATCACTTGAACTTGGCACCATCAACGATCTTTCGAGAAAGGACTTAGTTGTAGGTTTACCTAGACTAAAGTATGAAAAGGATCATCTTTGTTCAACATGCCAATTGGGTAAAAGCAAAAGTTTGCCCACAAACCCAAATCTACTAACTCTGTACGAAGTTCTTCATATGATTCATATGGATTTATGTGGACCAATGAGGGTGCGAATATCTTTGGGAAGAAATATGTGTTAGTTGTGGTTGATGATTACTCTAGATTCACCGGGTCAAGTTCTTAAGGACAAAGGATGAAACTCTAATATCATCATCAAACTCATCAAACAATTGCAGTTCGACTTAACAAACCGTCGAATTATCGAGCAGACAATGGAACCGGGTTTGTCAACAAACAACTTAGTGAATTCTATGAAAGCGTTGGAATCACCATCAAAGAAGTGTACCACGAACTCCTCAATGAACGGTGTAGTTGAAAGACTAAATCGAACTCTTGTTGAAGCCGCTAGAACAATCTCGATTTACTCAAAGGTTCCAATGTTTCTCTGGTGAAGCAATTGCCACCGCATGCTACACACAAAATCGTTCCCGATTCACACTGTACATGGAAAAACTCCATATGAACTTGTCCACAACAGAAAACCTAATCTCTCTTTCCTTCGTGTGTTTGGTGCATTGTGTTACCCAACTAATGAGGTCAAGACTTAGGCAAACTTAGGGCTAAAGTCGACATTGGAGTATTTGTAGGATATGCACCAAAAAGGGATACGAATCTACAACAAAAGAACCCGAAATATCATGGAAACAATTCACGTTATGGTTGATGAGTCGACGGTCAAATGGCTCTGGACACTCCGGCTCGGGACCCGACTTCAAAAACAGTCCATTGGTTCATCCCTTGTTCCAAACTCTTCTCAAGAAACTCCATATGTACCTCCATCCAAGATGATTTAAAGAAATTGTTTGATCCTATGTTTGATGAACTGTATGATTCAATTACTAATGAGGTGTTGATCCTACCTGCAGAGGATGCTCATATTCACGTGAATGAAGTCAATCCTTGATCTCAATATCTTTAAGTCAAGAAGCTCCTGCCGATCCTTGATCTCATCAACAAATCATCATTCTTCAAATGTACATCATGGAAATGTTTCGCATCAATGATGAAGTTAATCCCTTTGCTACTCCCGAAGATGATCCATTTGAAAACATATTTGCTCCCGAATCATCATCGTAACCATCTTCTTCGAGGAGACATCGACTCGCCTACCTCAATCCCTCAACAAGCGCCACATGAACACCTCGGAAAATGGACTCACAATCATCCATTAGACAACATCATTGGTAATCCCTCTCGTCCTGTATCAACTCGGAAACAACTTGCAACCGATGCCTTATGGTGCTTTTCAACTCCGTACTATCTAAGATCGAACCAAAAGATGTTAAAAGCGCCATGAATGAAGATAGCGGTTCAATGCCATGCAAGATGAAATTCATGAGTTTGATCGACTTGATGTATGGGAGTTAGTACACGCTCCAGATCGTCTATGATTATTGCTCTTAAATGGATCTTCAAAGTGAAACTTGATGAGCATGGTGATGTGTTGAAGAACAAGGCTCGATTAGTTGCTAAAGGATACCGTCAAGAGGAGGTATTGACTTTGAAGAATCTTTTGCTCTGTTGCTCGAATCGAGGCAATCGAATCTTTCGGCTAATGTTGCTAGTAAGAACATGGTAGTCTATCAAATGGATGTGAAAGACATTTACGAACGGAGATCTTAAAGAAGTCGCTCACGCCACCAACCTCAAGGATTTGTGAATCAAGAGCATCCTACTCACGTTTATCGTCTCAAGAATGCCCTTACGGTTTAAAGCAAGCTCCAAGGGCATGGTATGACACTGTCAAAGTTTCTTCTATCTACCGGATTTAGCAAAGGAGCATTGATCCTACATTGTTCACCAGAAGTCGTGCAAACATTTAACTCATGTTCAAATTTATGTTGATGATATTATTTTTCCTCGACAGAACCAATGGAATGTGATCGTTTTCTAATGAAATGAGTTCAAAATTTCAAATGTCAATGATGGGACAAATGTCATTTTCTTGGGATTACAAATTTCACAAAGTCCCGAGGTATTTTTATAAATCAATCTAAATATGCAAGCAGAGATCTTAAAGAAATTTGGGTTTGACTCATGTGACCGTTGACACCCCATGATTGACCGAACCAAACTAGATGAGGACCACTCGGGGATCATGATTGACCAAACGAAATATCGTAGTATGATTGGATCCCGATGTACCTCACTGCTAGTAGACCGACATCTTGTTCATTGTTTGCATGTGTGCTAGATACCGTGCTAAGCCTACTAAAAAGCACCTTGAAGCGATTAAACGGGTCTTCGGTATCTCCAAGGAACCATCAATATGGGTCTTTGGCACCAAGGACACCGTATGTCACTAACGGCCTATGCGAGATGCCGATCATGCGGGTTGTCAAGATACTAAATCGTGAAAGTACGTCCGGAGGTGCTCGGTTTTTGGGTGATAAGCTTGTGAGTGGTCTTCAAAGAAGCAAATGAGCACTTCTATTTCCTCTGAGGTGAATACATAGCCATGTCATCTGTTGTGCTCAAATCTTATGGATGAGATCTCAATTATCGACTATGGCTTTGTATTCAACAAAATCCTCTGCATTGTGATAATAAAAGTGCTATTGCTCTCTCATGCAACAATGTTCAACACTCAAGAGCAAAGCATATCAACATTCGACATCATTTCATCGGGGAACAAGTAGAAAAAGGTGTGGTGGAACTTTATTTTGTGAGGTCCGAATACCGGTTAGGTGACATCATCACCAAAGCTCTTCCAAGAGAACGTTTTCGCTTTATTCTTCCACGCCTTGGCTTGAAAAGCCTTCAACCGAAACACTCAAACGCCTTCGTGGAGGAAGACGAGGAGTAAAGGCCTATCTTCATCTCTCTTGTATATATCTATTCGAAAAACAAAATACAAAATTATAAAACCTTCAAAAATCAAATAGAAAAATATAAAACTTTCAAAATCCATAAAAATTTGAAAAATTCGAAAAATCTTCAAAAATATTGTCATTTTGTCATGTTTCTCTCGATTCGATTATATCTACGGTCTTGTTGTTGTCATTCAAAGAATGACACGGGACTTTAGATATTGTTCGAATTTTTATTATTTAAAAAAAAAAAAAAAATCAAAAATCAAAAATATTTTGAGAGAAAGAGAAATAAATGGTTTTGTCATTTTCGTGCAATAACCGGTTTTAAAAGAAAGAACGAGCCATGTTTTAGCATGCTTTCAAAATTCCATGCTCGATTCTATTAACATTCATCTGAAAACTAAATGCTTTGAAAATAACTCGGTCTCTATTTTGATAATCATCGGGACTTATTCGTCAAAATCTCTATCTCTCGATCAACAACCTATGTCATTGATTGAGAGGAGAATGATTTCAATTAAATTAAAAGTTATTTGACATTAAATTGTTTTCAAAAGATGTACTTGCATGTTTTTTCAATGGAGTTTAAAGTCTTAAAATCCGATCCTTATCGCTTAAAACGCTTTCATAATCAAGTCACAATTCTCCTTAAAGCTTTCAAAATCAATTTAAATCTATAAGAGATCACAAATCTCAAATGATTTGATAATTGTGATCGGGAGAATGTGTGATTTAAATTGATTTAAACCGATAATTGGTAAATGGTTTTATAAGGATGTTCACGCTGTCCTTCCCACATGTGACAAACGATTTCAAGAAATCTTAGACCAATATGTGTTGAAATGTGATCATTTCTCTCAATGTGCAGGTTCCCTCTAGTATGTGCAAAACTCCTTTCAAACCTTGAAGCACATATTGAGGGGGAGCAAAATCATGAAAATCTCATCCTTCCCGGAAATGCTTTACCTACTTGATTTGATCAAGGAAGTGATGGTGATATCTTTTAGAAAATGGTAATCAAAGAAGTTAATTTCTTCCTCTTGCCTCCATGTGCAAAACGATTTCAAACATTTGATGCACATGTTGAGGGGGAGCACTTATTCTAAAAATATCAAAAATAATTCAGTACAAAAATGTTTTGATAATATATCACAAGTATCTGGATTGATTTTCAAATGGTTTTCAATTGGTTCCAATGGCGGATGAACAATACCAAATAGACCGACCAACTTTACTTTATGTACGGTGATATAAGGTGATAAGGATAGGTATTGGTTCCCATGATCCGCCGTGATCCGGAGGGATCTACCCAGGACAATCCACTAGCTAGTATAGAAGTCCTTAGGTATGATGATAAAAGGAGAAAAGTGAGATATGGGAAGAGTGCGCATCGAGACCGAGCTAGTAATGGAATAAACCCAACAAGGTTCTAGTTATGAAGTCTCGTAAGTAATCGAAGGGTTGAAGAATTAAAAAGAATTGAATGAGAAAGGGTGAAAAGAAATAGCCCTCCATTTATTCAACCTTAGGCGTAAACCGGTTCAATTCATATGCTACCGATGGTAACATCGGTATTGAAGACAAGACGTCATGGACCCAAGGACGCATCTGCACTTCAACTTTCCAAACCACTCAAGTTCCTCTTAAAAGGACTTGTTTCATTCTCACGGGAACCGACATTATCTATCGACTTTCTCTTAGAGATTGTTGATATTGAAGAAGGAGACCCTCCCTAGTCTCCGCACATGATCCAAATATGCACAAATTGAGTCTAGAGCCACGAGATCATCAATAAATCTCATTAGGACACTTTCAATGAAGACTCTGCTTCACACAATGTGGAAAGAGAGATTATATCTTGAGTCCTACATTATCCTTGTGGTATTGCCGAACATCCGAGTGATGTGTTTACATATTCACAATGAAGATGGAAAGCCTCCGAGCCAACATCAAATAAGCTCCTGGTAGGTGGCATGTGAGATCTATTATATGGATCAACCATGTGACAACCGAACAAAAACAATGGGGCGATTCAATTTCTTGAATCAATCTTGGTTCGAGTTAGGGATTGACGGATACCTTTGAAAACCGGTCTTTGTGCTTAACAACTCTTTTCTTTAGCACATCGACCGTGTACTCATTTCTCAAACCAAAAGGTGTTTTATGATTGATAATTGATTTTCAATAAAACCTTCGTTGTATTGCAAAAACAATTTCTATTGAGCAATACGATTGTTTTCTAATCTTTTTCATCAATCATGGACTTAAAATTATTTGGTTCACTCACTCCGTGTTGTCTTCTTTGAGACGTTTGGTTTGAGAACAATTAGAGCACCGCGAACCCCGTCAAAGAAATTCTTGAATTATACCGATCACAGTAAGACATGTCTTGATCAACGGGAACCGCCGTGTACCTCAATTCAACGAAGTGATCAAAGACACTTTCGTGCGATTTATTGCTAATCACAGTATGCGGTACACCCGACGCTTGCGGTGATCGAGAATGAAGCGGTCAATCCATAGCCGCATGCTCACTTAAGACATTCAACTCAAAAGAAATCATGATTAGTGCATCAATGACTCGATATTTTCACTCCATGCTTCGCTTCGGCCGTCAATATCATGAATCAACTAAAGCTTCCGCTACTTTGATAAGAAGATATCATGATCCGTAATGTGAGCATGTCGATCCCAATGTCACAAATTCACATAATACCAACACCACAAAGGATGTGTCGAGATTCTTGATAGTGATGATCTCAAAAGTCGGCTCATATTTATTATCACGTGGATCGGTAAAGACCTCCACCTAGAGTATCCAAACATGCAATGTGAAGAATCAATGACTACGAGCTTGAGCAAAGCACTACATCAAGAATGCAAGATCAATTTTTAATGTAATATCTGTTTGTATTCAATGTAATTTTAGTACATAATTGAGGTGACCTCCTTAGGGGAGATTGTTAGAATTAGAAATTCCGGTATTAAAGAGTCGGTCACCTCAAGTATATGTAATCGTAGAAAGCTCGTAGTCGTAGTTCTTTTATGTTAAGTAGTATTTAGTTAAGTAACACCGTGGAGGACTGGACGGGTCTTTACCCACCTGTATGCGATCCACACCCGATGTGTGGCGCTTTTATGTAAGACTATAAATACTCTCTACCTTCCAAGGTAGAGTTGGAGCTCATAATAATATCTTTCACTTTCTCTCACTAAGTTCCTAAACCTCTAACTTTTCTCTCTAGAATTCCATTTATCGCCACTTTGTGTTATGGTTTGATGTGTATGTGAAAACTTATATCTAACAGAACGCATTTGGTGAAATGAAGATGTTGATATATTGTTCTCCGAATGACAAGCTGCTCAAACTCAAAGAGTAATGTGTACATCGAGGACGCTCAGCAGATCATGTGATCGGGCTTAATCATTTATTTGGGTTTGATAACCGCGAAATGATCCGTGTTAACTTGTTAATTTGTTGTTATCGCCTTCTTCGGGTTCTTGAGCCTCATACAATTAGATTTGCTTGCTTCACTTCTTCTTCTTGGGGAATTGGTCTCTTTACAAGGATTGTCGGTTTGGGGGGAAGCTGCCAAAGATTCACTTTTAGAAGGCTTAAGTTCTTGCGACGATTCAAGTGCCTCGAATGCTTTGGTGGTGAAAGTTTAAGTGATGACGACTTCTATCTTCTACAAAGTGTTGAACGATTTCCTTATCTCGGTACTCGTATCATCATCTTCTTAAACTATTTCTCTATCTTTGTAAATAATTATCAAAAACCAAACACAAAAATATAAAACCAACAGAAACCCATAAAAATCAGAAAATTTAAAAATACCAAAATATATTTTCTCAAGACATGTCTTCTGGTATCGATAACATCTACAGTCTTAGAAATGTCATTCAATAATGGCACGGGACTTTAGATGAAGTTCGAGCAGGAGGTGTAAATATTTATTTTCATAACATGTCTCTAAAAATGGCTTGCGATTACTTCGATCAGAACCCGTGCTTAAACAATGGCTTGCTATTATTTCGAGATAGCAACCCGTTTTAAAGAAAGGAAAGTCTTGCACTAAACCAATTTACGAATATTTCGTGCACTTATCCTAAAACAAAATGAGGAAAGTATGTCGAAGGACTGCTATTCCTACTCAAATATTTTTACTTCTAAAATTCTTTAGAAAAATATTTGTTTTAACAAATGGTGGAAAATGAGTTGCTTGAAAATCAATCAGAATCAGAATTTTCATAAATTTGCAAAACCCAATCAATGACTTAGGCTTATCTAAAACTTTTCATAGAAAGAGTCATTGATTGAGGGGGAGAATGTTTTTCAAATTTATATCATCTATCGGGCTTATCTAATTATCCTATTTGCTTAACTGAAAAATGATGTTAACCTACGTTGAAGGACTAGGTGCCTAGGATATGATTGTTAGGATTAGATGATTAGAGTTTGATGAACACATAAATCCCATGCCTTATATGAACTGATTGATATGTTGAATTGACTTTAGTCGATTGCTGTTTAGGTGTTGTCGACCACCATATATCTGTTTGTATGTCTACTAACGTATGAAGATATCATGGATTATAAGTATGTTCCCGATCCGGATCCCACAATTGATGATCGGATGCCGAAAGGAAAGGGCAACTATATCTTGGGTCGAAAAAAGAAGAAACGAAGCTTAATTAGATCTCTCTATGCATAGTTGGCAGGATAGATGCAACTTCAGAGGTCTCACTACATTTGCAGATGGTTTTCTTCGAGCCTTACAGCAACAACAGAAGTAGCTCAACCACATAACGTATCTTTGTGCAGGATAATAGTGATGATACCATTTTTTAAACAATTTTTGAATAATATTGTTTTGAAAAATGAAAAAATATTGGTTTTGAAAATAAACTGAACTCAAATTTTGGAAATCACCGGACTTCATTTTTTTTCAAAACTTAAGTCACTCAATCAACGACTACGGTCATTGATTGAGGGGGAGAGTGATTTCAAATTGAATAGTTTCAAACAATATTTCTTCATAAAAGTCCGGATTGTACAAAATAAGTGGTGATCTAAAGATTTAATGTTATGTCATGGTATGATTTTCTTTAAAAATCAAAGATCTTTCAAAATGAAATTTTTTCTGTTTTTGTTTGATTGTGAAATTGTTTTATTAAAGATCTCTTAAAACAATCATATCTGACACTAACAATCTTTAATGTCTTAAATTGGTCCTTATCCGTCTTTTTTCAAAATTAAATCATGCCACATGTTTCCCAAATTTTCTAAAAGATTTAAATCAATTGGGATCACAAATCTCAAATGGTTTGATATTTTGATCTGGGAGAGATCGTGATTTAAATCGCAAATCTGTTATAGTCCTTTAAAGGCACTCCTGCCTCCATGTGCCAAACGATTTCAGTATATGATGCACATGATTGAGGAGGAGCATTTATCCAAAAACAAGATGAGTATTTAATCCTGGCCACATTTTCTCCCATGTTTTCTAAACCCAATTAAATCACTTGGGATCCAAAATCAAAAAGGGTTTGATATTTTTGATCGGGGGAGAATTTGTGATTTAATAATGGAATTTGATAAAAGGTGATCGTATTGATTCAAATGTGCATGCTGCTCTCCCATATGTGCTAAACGCTTTCGAATCTCGAAGCACATATTGAGGGGGAGCATTTCAAAAAGAAAATAAACTTTCAAGGTACAAAGATTTCTATGTTTCAACATTAAGTACCTTGATTGATTTTCTAATGGTTTCTCAATGGCTTTTGTGATCGTGGATGTGCTTCAAAAGAACTTTTTCCTCTATGTGATAAAATGATTTTAAATATCCTATGCACATATTGAGGGGGAGAATTTACCAAAGAAATTCAAATGGCTTTTTCTTCGGAAATTGTGATCTAGAAAATATTTCAAAGTCCTCTTGCCTCCATGTGCTAAACAATTTCAAAATCATATGCACATGTTGAGGGGGAGCATTTTTTAAATAATCAAAACAATTAAGGTACAAAATGTTTTGATTTTATATCACAAGTACCTTGATTGATTTTCCAAATGATTTTTCAATTGGTTTCAAGGAAGAATGAACAATACCAAAAGACCGACCAATTTACTTTATGCATGGTGTTATAAGGATGTTTAGGTTAGGTATTCGTTCCCACGATTCCGCCAGAGCCGGAGGGATCTACCCAGGGACAATCCACTAGGTAGTGTAGAGTCCTTAGGTATGATGGAAAAAGGAGAAAAGTGAGAAATGGGAAGAGTGCGGACTGAGATAAAGCTAGAACTGGAATAAACCCAACAAGTTTCTATTTATGAAGTCTCGTAAGCATGAAGGGTTGAAGATTCAAAAAGAATTGAATGTGAAAAGGGTGAAAAGAAATAGCCTCCAATAATTCAACCTTAGGCGAAACCGGTTCAATACATATGGTGGTGGTTACCAAGGTAACGCCGACATTGAAGACAAGACGTCATGGACCCAAAGGACGCAATGCACTAAACTTCCCAAGCTACTCAAGTTCCTCTAAAAGGGCTTGTTTCATTCTCACGGGAACCTACATAATCTATCGACTTCTTAGAGATTATTGATATTGAAGAAGGAGACCCTCTCCCTAGTCTCCGGCATAGGAACCAAATGTGCACAATTGAGTCTAGAGCCAAGAGATCATCCACAAAATCTCATTAGGACACAAAAATAATGAAGACTTGCTGTTTCACACAATGTGGAAAGTAAGTATATATTGAGAATCCTACGCATTATCCTTGTGGTATTGCCAGAATATCTGAGTGATATGTAAAATCATTCACGATGAAGATGGAAATCCTTCTAGAGCCAACATCAAACAAGCTCTTGGTAGGTGGCATGTGAGATCTTTTCTAAAGATCAAGCTTGTGACAACTGGATAGAAACGATGGGGCGATTCAATCTTGAATCAACCTTGGTCCAGGAAATGGATTGATGGATACCTTTGAAAAACCGGTCGTTGTGCTCAACAATTCTTTTCTCTAGCACGTCGACTGTGTATTAATGTTTCAAAATTAAAAGGTATTTATGATTGAAAATTGATCTTTCTCATAAAATCTCCGTCAGACATTGCAAAACTCTTTCTCTTAAGCAATACGTGATTGTTTTTCAAATCAATTTATTATCAATCGCTGAATCTCAATTATTGGTTCACTCATTCCGTGTTGTCTTTGAGACGTTCGGTTTGAGAACGCACAAAGAACGCGAAACCCGTCAAGGAGATTCTTCGAATTATACCGATCACGGGTAGTACTTGTCCGATCAACGGGGAACCGTGGGCGTGTACCTCAATTCAACAAAAGTGATCAAAGACACTGACGCTTTATTGCTAGCTGTTGTCTCAGAGAACACCCTATGGTTGCGGTGATCGTAATTGAGGAGTCAATCCATAGCCGCATGCTCACACATTTCGCTCACATCTAAATAAATCATGATATGTGCATATCTTCATCAACCGGCTCGATATTTTTCATTCCATGCTTTTGCTACTCGATACAAATATCACGAACTAACAAAAAGCTTTCGCTACTCTGATAAGAAGATATCATGATCCAAAATGTGAGCATGTCGGTCCTAAAGTCACAACTTCACATGATGGCAATACAATAATGGGTGATCTAGAGATTTGATGTGGTGATAATCTCTAACCTAGCTAAGAATCACCAAACAGGATCAAGAAAAGACCTCCACTAAAAGTACAAAGCGCATTTAACTTTGAAGAAATCACTACTAAAGCACAAAGAATGCATAATTTGAAGAATTGAAGTCTACGAGCTCAAGAACGAAGTCAAGAATAGAATGCTAGGAATCAAAATGTAAATCATGGGGTGACCTCCTTGGGGAGATTGTTAGAATTGGAAATTCCATAGTGAAGTGTCGGTCACCCCAACTATAGTCTAGCATATGTTAGCTCGTAGACATATCGTTGTTTAGTAGTTTATTAGTTAGTTATTAGCTTAGTTTAGCTTAGAGTAACACCGTGGAGGAAGGACGGTCTTTACCCACCGTATGCCCCGATCCACGCTCAAGGAGGACGGTAGTATGTAACTATAAATACCTCTACCTCCCAAGGTAGAGGTTGGACCTTTCACTCAATCTAACCTTCTTTCTATTGTTTACTTTCTCTCTAGAAAGGCTCTCATCTTCTACTTTCTCTCTAAAACCTACTCATATTAAACCCATACAATTGTTATTAGATGTGTTTATGAAAACCAATATATTACAAAACGAAACCCTAAACCCTAGAAACTCACAAACAATCGAACAAACAAATGAAACAGCAGCAGAACATAACACGATCAAGATGTAGACATGGCTAAACCCTAACAAGGGTTTAGTCACCCAGCAGCACCCTAATCAACTTACATATTGGAATAATAAATGTGAATCAACACAATATTTAATATCAACTAAACCGACACAACAAACCCTAAACAAGAAAGATCAATTTAGAAACCCTAACTAAACCAACATGAAACCCAATAAAACGTATTAAATTCATAAATCCAAAGATTCATCAACAATAATAGGAGTATTATGATGTATTCAAATTTATATTAGAGGATTGATCAGGCGAATTGATGGATTAGAGAATTCGCCATGTCACCAAAGAGAGGCTAGGGTAATTTCAAGCGTGTTCATTTTAAAGAAATTGAGATTTTAATGAATATTTATACTACACAAAATGTACTTGGTTCCGTGAAACCCCGAGAAAACATGTATTCCTTATAGTTTCTATTTTTTTAAAACCCGATAGACCTGACCTAATAAGCCCCTAACCCGACTCGATAACCTAATCGAAACCCCTAAATAAACATGTGCATAAAGATTGAACAGAATGCTAAACATCAAAAACTAGCTCAGAGAGATTGAACATTTAAATAAGTGCCAAGTTCAAGTTTTATAATCAAATATTAGACAACTAGATAGACATATTAATTTTATTGTGTGGGTACAGTTTCACCACAAAATAGAAATATGAGACTACTAGATTAAATAGTTTCAACACTAGGTTGTTTAATACATTGATTTTATAAAGATATTATTGCATGTTTAGTTGTGCATCCCACGCCGTTTAGCCCTTTACAACACATGATGTAGCAAACCTCATGAAAGAGACATCAAACTCTTTAGATGGAGCTTTAGTGAACACCACCACCTTGTTCCCTTTTGGCTCAACAACCACCTTATTCTCATCACAAACCCCTGATTTCTCCAATTCTATCTTGCTCTTCTCCAACATTGTAACCCCCCGTACTTTTCAAGTGAAAATATAATCAATTACTTTTACTTATTATTATTTTAATTTTATGTAAACTTACTTTACGTGTAACCAAGTAGGTTCACTCACGCACATGTAATTTGAGCCGACTCGGACTATGTCCGCCTATGTATTTTATACATTTTACTTTTTTATAGTCATATTTTATATGTACTATTATTAATTTTCTAATTTTACGTAAACCTTGTACCTTTTACGCTTTTACATGTTTACGGTCTATGTTTTCGCTTTAACAACGTTTAAACACTCCGATAGACTCATCACTCATCTTAT
The DNA here is from genome assembly GCA_022545495.1 of Chrysanthemum lavandulifolium. Taxonomy (NCBI): domain Eukaryota; kingdom Viridiplantae; phylum Streptophyta; class Magnoliopsida; order Asterales; family Asteraceae; genus Chrysanthemum; species Chrysanthemum lavandulifolium. Next base: position 229,090,527 of record CM040245.1, on the reverse strand, counting down.
ATATATTAGAGCATGTTGTTAAGTTTTATCATTTTTATAAATGATAAATTTTATTATTACCTGGTTTAAAGTTTCGCGTTCTAAAACTTTACGCTTACAATTATCAAAATCAAACTATACCCTATAAATACTAAACTATAAATATAAAACAAGATTAACAAAACATTTCTACTTGCACCTCTGGTGCCATGCTTACATACAACAAGATACTAATATCTTTTCTTTTGGACATGTAAAATTTATTTTACATGACATGTTTACTCTAAAATAAACTTAACTAAAATATATACTTTCATTTGATAAGAAACTTCACCAATTCTCCTTTCTTCTCTTTATGTTGCCGTACAACACAACACACCCATCACACAAATTCATCTTTGGAAACTGACTTGCATATTCTCATAAATGATTGGGACATTTAAATTTTGAGTGTTTGAACACTTATACCCTTACATAATAAACATAAGTAAAAATAATGTGTCACACCCTCATGAGGCGGAAACACGAGTGTAACGGAAAGGAACATAAGCACAAGATAATAGAACATACCAACGTTAAGATTGAAAAGAAATAGTACACCATTACAATACCGGTTTAGCCGACATCGACAAATATATTACAAAGTTTAGATCCCAAAATATTATGTTTTATTACATAACGATTTGTAGTGACAAGTGAAAACTTCATTATGCAAGACCGGTAGAAAAGCTTACTAACGATCACCGAAATGCATGAGAAAAACGGGTCAACTATGAAAATAGTTGGTGAGTATACACGTTTCAGTAAAATAAGAAACTCGTGAGAGATATTCAAAGGTTTCGGTCATCGGAAATAGTCCACAAAGCAAAGGCATTGTAAATCCACTCGGCCCAAGTTCCGCCCATACAAAACTTGCAACTGTGTGTTCACAACCCATTGCACAAAATATAGCGTGTCAAGTAGTCAAGTATAAGTGGTCATAATAGTTCACAATATAGTACCACGATATAATAATGTATGCCGTGCAAAGCCCTAGAATAAATAATATCGTCCGTAACATAGTGGACGAGAGGTTGGCGACCTCTAATAGCGCTATCCATACTACCTACTAATAGGAGACTAACAATGCGAATGTACGAACAGTACATCATACAACTATTATATACAATTAAGAACACTCCGATCATGGGAGAATTTGCACACTCCACCAATAAGGCGAGAATTGGGTATTGCTCCGTTAACATAGGGAGACTTTGCACACTCCACCAATAAGGCGAGAATTCTGGGTCATAGTACGTACGGTTCAATAAGTTCAAATAAGGCATAAATTCATAATTAAGTTCAAGGGTTTGATTCAAGTTCAAAGGTTCAAGTAAAATGAGTTCATAAACTAGAAATCAATTTAGTTCAAGTATGGTTCATGCATTTCACCCCAAAATATAGTAAAAACGGTAAAAGGGGATCGTGATTACTCACCGTTGCAATAGTTATGATGACAGAGTGGATGCACGTAAATGAGACGCAACTCTAACCGCGACCTATTATAAATGATATGCTCTAATATAAGTCATGAAACAATGTCGCATGCAAACTCATATGATATCCATACCACTTGTACACTTTTGAAAATAAAGTTTATCGTCGAAAAATAATCTTATAAAGTCTTGACAATTTATAAATTACTTTACAAGTATTTACGTTAAAACGATATCCTACGATAGTCATTTAGTGATTTATTATGAAACTATAACTTTTCGTCGTAAAATAATGTCATTGAAAATTTCATGAAAGTGAATAAACGGCCTTGAAAAGCTAGTCGTAAAATGGTGCACGTCGAGTGTTAGGAAATGGACTCAACGGTTTTGGGAAGCTTGTATCATTATCTCAAAGTTTTAGCATTTAAGTTTTCATCCTAGAGGTCTCGATCATGGAGAAAAATATAGGTAAAGTATGGTACTTGTGTCCAAAATATCGTTTAATGATGGTTTTCGGCAAAGTTTAAGTGACCGTGTTTTATTCGTTACAACTCCGCTTGACGAACGGTTGGACATTTTGGAAAATATGTTAGCGAACTTATTTTTACTAGAAGACATCACGTTATAAAAGTACTACATCCATGTTAAAATGACCTCAATATGGTCATTTGTGGTCGTAATATTTGTCTAATAGAAATATACTAGTTTTGCTTATTTAATATAGTTACGGCAACTTTATGTAAACGTGTAATTTAATCGTTACAAGTCCGTTTTCACGCTTTATATGTCCTTAGCCCGTATCAAAGTATACTAATATATTTTTGATAAGTCGACACAATTTATAACGCTTAAGCCTCATTTTAACTCGTAAAAGTGGAAGTAACATGCTGAAATTTCGAATTTTATAGTTTTCGTCGTCTAACTTAAAAATAGCATAACTTTTCGTTATAGCTCCGCTTTAACCCGTTCAAGCGGCCACGTTTTGCTTTTAAGTATATTTTCCAAATATCTAGCCCAAAATTTTTATCTACTGTCGAGAATTCCAGAATTCGAAAATAAGATCAGACCTCTAAATAAATTTGTCGAAATGAGTTTTTCTCGCGAAAAACCTATTCTAACCAATTCAAAACAACTCCGAAGCTATTCTAATCCTACCATACACCTTCTTAAGGTGTCATGGGTTCCTAGACATCACCAAAAGTGATATGTTTCAAGGAGTAATTATAGGATGATGAACATATATATATAACACTCAAAAACAATAAAAGTGGTATAGACATTAATATGACTTGCAAGTTTTTCTCAAGCTTAATGAAATGAACATAAAATGAGTATGAAAAATGAATATGAAATGCTTACTAGTAACTTGATGAGGTGAAGTGAACAAAGGTTAATCCTAACACCCTAGGTTTTTATTTCAAAGCCTTAACTAAGAGTGTAACTAGATTGATATAAACTTGACTAGAAAATTTTTGGTGATCACCTTCTTGGTCCTTATGGTGGCCGGTTATTTGGAGAAGAGAAAGAGAGAACAATTTTTTTTTACACCTTGATATTTTGATGACTATGTGTTGAATGAAGTATAAAATGAATATATGTGAAAGTTTAAGTTAGATATTTAGTATTAGGAGTGTGTGAGTCACCATGTTGGTCGACATATATAAAACAAATAGACTAGATGCATTTAGTAGACTATAACTACATTATCATAGCATCTCATCATTTCACAAAGTGCATGTTCACTTTGTATGCGATTTATACGCACATTTTTCGAGTTATTTACTTTCATTTCAAAACGATTGTCACATGGATGCCCTTAAATGCCCATCCCATTATCTTTTCCCCATACTCTAACGTGGAGAATTCCTTTGTCATTCCTTATCACAATTTTTATACTGATTCATCATCGATAACGTTTAATAGTAATTAAGTATATTAATGTAGAATAAATGTGTAGTTAAGTAAGGATAATTAATAACTGTGTATTTATTTAAGCATTTAAGCTAGCGTTAGCTACGTTAGCTAAAATAAATTTTAACGGAGCAAAATAAAATATATTGAAGTCATAAAAATTATAAAAATACATTTCTTACAAAATTTAGTGAAATAATAATTATCGTGTAGTATTTACTTAAAACCGTCGTAATTATATAAATATAACAATTTATATACAAAATAAATTTAAAACTTGGGTAAACTAATAATATTATTTTTATAATCTTAATATGAGTATAAAAATATATCGGGATAATTTTTGAAATTATCGGATCAATTGTTCAAAATAATTAATTACGCGATAGCGTTTATTTAATAAGAAATTATACGTTTAATGTCAAATGCAAAACCATGCATGAACTAATATGATGATAATGATGCTAATGATATGTAGACTAAACCTAGTTTATATGAAATGTCCTTGATGATTGTTCATGAATTCGCAGCCTAAACCATTAAGGTTACATTAAGGTACGATTTGACACTCTTAGTGAAATAAAACCTAGTTTACGATAAACGATGAATAATGAAGCATGAATAGTGAATTTGAGAATGACCGAAAATTGAGAATTGTGACATAATGTGAGCGTATAAATATCCAAACACTCAAAATTTAAGTGTCCCGAAAATGTACAAATCACCTCCTTTCATCTTTTGGTTCTCTTGTTAGTTTTGTGTTTATAATGAAGGTTTAGTTGCTAGTTTACATCTCTATTTCATTTCCATCACAAATCACCAATAAACAACACCATAATCTCATCAAATCTCTTTTAAGCTAGGGTAATAAAAGTTTTCTTGCAAGGATTAAAAGGGTTAATAAAGAATGGGTTAAAGATAGAAGATTGGGTTCAAGAAAGATTGGTGATTAGAAGGGTTAAATGTTTGTTTGTTCTTGTAATTTTCACCATCTTCTTCTAAGATTACGTTTAAATGGTTTGAAAAGTTGGAATCCGTGTTTTTGCTTTGTAACCGTCGGATGATAGTAAGGTCAAATTTGCTACTTAGTACTTTACTCGATGGAGCATTGTCTTGGTGGAATTCATATGCTCAACCGATGGGAATGGAGAATGCTTTCAAGCTCACTGGGAGCAATTTAAAGGTTTGGTAACAAAGAAGTTTTGTCAGCGACGGAGATTAAGAAGTTGGAGACCGAATTCTATGAGTTAGAAACTATTGGGTACGACATTGATACTTATATTCGAGGTTCCAAGAATTGGCCGTGTTATGCCGTCCATGGTTTCGATAATGAGAAGTTGCTAGAGGCTTTCATTGGGGACTTCGAGGTGATTCAAGGAGATGTGACTCGTTTGATCCACAAACAATCGAGGAAGCTATTAGGGTGACTCAAAAGCTCATGGCCCGTGTAGTGAAGAGGTAAGTACACCAACACCAACCAAAACAACAACAACCCCAACAACCGCTTAATTACAACAATAACCAAAACAACAATAACAACGATAATAATCAAAACAACAACAACAACGATGATAACCAAATCAACAACAACAAAAGGAAATGGAAAACGACCAAGGAGATTATAACAACAACAACCAAAACCGCAACACTAACCGTCATCAACAACAAAATAGAAGGCAAGCGGGTAAGATTACGTTTATATATCTTGTACCTATTCATTTATTTTGTAATAACTACTATACCTATTGTATTTTTGTTGTAAGAATGATTTTGTAATATTTGAACATTGTACACATGATTTGAATCATAAAAAGTAGCTTAAACAAGCCATAGTTAGTAGTCACAAAGCTGAAATTTTGATCAGCCCCAAATATTGGATTGACTGATCAACTCAGTAGATTTAGGTAAATAAATAGGGTTTTAGAGTTATGTCTTATGGTCGATTTTTCTGGCGGCCCATTCTGTGACTCTTCCCGATGAGTAAATTAGAGCCCAAACGGTAAAAGGTGTCAAAAACTGCACACCAAACTTAGTTAGCTAAATTCTCTTAAAACTTGAATAGAACCCTCTGTTGCACAAATAATAAAAGTTGTAGATAACACTTAACCTTAAACGTTCACCAGGCATTTAAACGAAGTTGTATAGCTCAATTTATCTCCGTTTTAATGAGACTGTTAGTGGCTGTCCAAAATCTGTTCTGACGCTTAAGAACATATTATTAAATTTTACATAATTTATGAAATTTCAAGACTATAATTGAAAAAGTTATAAAAAACACTCAAAGAGTCTTCCGATGAAATAAGAACCAAGTCCTAACTTTATTATGACCAAAAGGATATAAATTATAAAAGCAGTGATAACTTAATAATAGAAACATAACATTTGACAGTTAATATTATTTGACCCATTTTGACCTTTTTTACATGAATGCCGAAGTGTTAGGACTTATTACCAGAAAAATAGACTCGTTTACCTTTATATAAGACTAACTAGCTTAGAGACCCGTTGACACCGGGTTATTTTTTAAAGAAATAGATAAATGAGATGATAATAAAAGTAATAACGTAAATTTGTTAAATTTAAAATATGTGTGAGTCACAATCGATTTACAACCATCGTGTTGATAAAATAAGAATAGATTGAGTCGAACATAAAATGAGGTGTGATTTCAATGAAAATTTAAGTTGCTAACAAACCTTGTAACATTACAAATAATGAACCATAGTATAATATAACGTGATTACACCAATGATACATACATGATATAACATGAACCTTGTTCAAAGACCTTCAAGTACTTCTTTATACACGACATTTGTTGTGGTTTTGAGAGATTACCATCCCGATCACAAACAACAACCTTCAAACCCGCTTGCTCTTTACTCTTGATACGGCAACGTACAGTTGTCCATGTGTGAACACAGGACGGGGCAAGTACAAACCAACTTTAGAAAGCGATTGCCCTTGGCTTTTGTTGATTGTCATGGCAAAAGATATCGATATCGGATATTGTTTCGACAATCTTAAGAGGCAAACGCTTCTCAAGGAGTAATCCTCAACCTTGGAATAATCACCTTTTTTCCGAAGTTGGTTCCGTTAATGATATGCGCCTGAATAGAGGTTCTTGTTAATTTAAGTACTTGAAGTCTTGTACCATTACATAAACCATTGGATTGGTCTATGTTTCTTAACAACATAATCGGCACTCCGACTTTTAAAGCAAGCCTGTGGTTTGGAACACCTGAGAACTTCAATCCATTAATGAATTCAGGCGAGAAAATAGACTGATCTATGACAACACCGCGTTCACTTTTATCCACGTTGTCACAACTTAAGTAGACCATTTCTTCTCCTGGAAATTTGGCCAGCAAATGTTCATTTATAGTGTCGACTAACTCATTTATGGGTGCCAAAATCGCCTTTTCTTGGAAGTAGGCCGGATCATGTATGTTATCCAACATGTTTGGATAAGTAAAGTCAATAATAGATGCTATGGGGTCATCAGCAGTATCTATTAGAATATCTTCCGGCACATCTATAGAAACCTCTCCTTCGTTTGGTCCTCCAAGCTTGCCGTCTCCCACATTTAATATCCAATCTGCAAACTCTCTTATCTCGGTAACATCTTCCGGTCGTGAACCAACAGTAAGCCTCATGTTAGCGGTTAGCTTAAGAACTTTGCAGTAATCCCATAGGTATGATTGTTTCAAAGAAGCACCAACAATGTCTTGGCGTGATCCTTTCGGAATGACTGGAAGAACCTGCCTAAAATCACCGCCAAACACCATCGTCATGTTTCCAAAAGGCTGATCACACGCGTCATACCGGCTCCTACGAAGTATGTCTCTCAAAGACCGATCTAAAGCCTCAAAACAAAGCTTATTCGTCATAGGCGCCGTCCCAAATAATAAGCTTGAACTTTTTAACATTGCTCCCGGATCGCTTTGAGCACTTATTGAGCAAGTGGAGGTCTCATCAACGTTTATTGGAATATGAAACACAGGTGAGCGGTTCGCCTCCCGACATTAACAAAGATGCAATACCACTCGATGCAACGTTCAAAACTATATCACCTTTTCTTGAATGCGGTTGCAAGTGTTTTCCATAAAAGCGTTTTACCGGTACCTCCGTAACCGTAAAAAAAATAGATACCCCTGCTCCACTATCAACGGATTTCACGATCGTGTCATATACACCCTTACATTCCGTTGTCAATAAGGCGCATAAACGTTGATATTCGATTCCATCTCGACCGGGTTATAATCGGTTTCATCATATATAAGTCGGTTTCCAAATTCATTGATGTATCCATCATCGTGGTAAGGCATCTCGCCAACGCCTCAAACTACTTCCTCTCAATCGCATAAGTTCTTCAATGTAGTAGAAAGCGATATTTTTTTCCTCATCGCTAAGTATCAAATCGCATATAAAATAGGACATGTTAATATTTAATACAAACATTAGACTTTTATAAGTGGGCAAGATGACACTATCTTACGTACCTTAACAGGAAGTGCATAAATATTTTGAATTACATAATATCCACTCATTGCAAGTTATGCTATATATTAAGATATACAAATAAATACATGAATACATGAAATATGAACTTCAATTGTTTAAATAAACAATATTTATAATATTTTATGAAACTAAATTAGTTTTATATTAATACCTCGTATATGTACGTGATTATAACATATATAAACACAATAATTCATTAAACTTAACTTGCTTTCAAAATAATATGCGTGCACAGAACTTCAAAACTTATATATAAATTTTTCAAAGTAGGCGCCACAATTCAATTTAGAAAAAAGCTATGGTGTTTATAAAAGTCCCCTACTACAAATACTGTAAATTCTGAAGAATTTTTACCATTGATACTCTTTTACATGGGAAATTGTGTTTTAGACTTTTAAAGCGGACTGCTTAAGACAACATAACGTGCACTAAAGGTACTCTTAGACTTTTAACCGACTATTATTATTTGGATGCTCTTAGTATACGGACCAAGCTTATAAGCAGTTTGTGAGTCATAATGTATTATAATTAAAAATATGGGAAAAAAAACTTGTGATATGTATATTGCACACACCTGGAATCCTTAAAATCTACCTTCTTTTGAATTGAACATCTTGTGCCAGCAAATGCCATGTTTCCAGCCAAACTGTCAAAGGCGTTGTAAGTTCCTTTTGAGTAAGCAATGTGACAAATAGTTCACGAAGTCGTTTCGTGGAACGCCTAATGGGCTGCGTCTTTGATGCTTTCAACATATTCCTTATCTTCCTCCAAAAGGCCGCCACGTAGCAAGCATCTTTGTAGGTAGGATAAACGACACCGTTAACCTTTCTAATATCGCCGTCGTCCGACACCCTTTGCACTGTTCAAGAAGATCCTACAATAGTAAGCATCTCTCGTTCCTATAGGAACACTATGAATTCTTCCGATTGATCTACCTTGTTTTCTAAGCGTCCAAATTCTTTTTGGCGCATTCCAAACAAACATTGTAGGAAACTCATCATAAGTTAATTCCCTTGCCGGCGGATAGGCTTCATTCATTTGCATCCAACCATCAAACATAGAAGCGGCAACAGTTGGCTTTTGAATAACCGCTTCAAGGTCTGCGTTTTCGACATATACAACTGTCTGCTCGCCTTCAAGATGAAAGGATAGCCTCTCAACGTTCGGTGTTCTATAATGAACCTCAAAACCAAATATTCTCCAAGCCGCCTCGCAGGCAGATAGGTACCTACAATCCAAGAACGATTTAATATGAATAACTCATTACAAACAATTTACGAATTCCTAAAAGAGTTGTATATTCATTTTAAATAAATAAAGTTGAAATCAGTTTCGAATTCAAAATTTCACTTGCAATCCAAGAACCCCTGAATCTCATCAACAACTTTATCAACTTGTTCACCCTCTGCGGTGGTACCCGGCTTATACAACTGTGCCGACACCCTATCCGGACCTTTGTTGATATACTTAAACAAATATTTTATCGAACCGTGCGGTTACACCACTCAACATTAATGTGGCATTGATAACGTTTGAGAAGCATAGCGTTATAGGGGATAACATAACCGTTATGCATTTGATGACCGTTCTTTTCTACATACTTTTCGTCGTGCCTTCTTCTATAAACGGGATATCCTTCCGCGTCTACAGAACTGCGTTGTGTGAATTTTTTAGGAACGTGTTTTGTACATCTACCGTCATCCATACAAACCTGTTTTGGATCATCTTCACCGCAAGGACCATGCATCATAAAATCAGAAACCAACTTGTACAAATCTGGATCCTCGTCTTTATCTGGTATCTCGACGGAAATGTATTTATCAATCTGATCAGCATTTGGGACCTTGTCGTCCTTGTGCAAGAACAAACAAACATGCGCATGAGGAAGTCCTCGCTTTTGGAACTCAACGGTGTACACAACTGCAAAATTTTGTAACATTCAGTTTGAAGAATACACATGTATAAAATTGGTGACATAATAAAAAATTGATTATAGTAAACGGATAAATATATATAGTAAATTGTTATGTACATTACCTGATTGAATGCGTCCAAATAAACGTCATTTTTTCAAATCAATCATTAACTGGTCCAGTTTCATTTTAAAAACTCTTGTAAGCTCATCAGGCCGATCTGTAGCAGATAGGTTGTGGTCTCGCATGTATCTTGCAATCTCCGGCCAGTTAGAATTGCAAGTAATGGTAATAAAAAAATCGGGATAGCCATACCATCTACACAACGCCATGGCATCCAAATAGTTTTGTTTCATGAACCTTGGTCCGCCGGTAAAAGAAGAAGGCAAGATGACGGGCTTTCCAAGGGTAGTGGGGTCGTTATTACCAGACGCAATACTTTGACGAATGCTTGAGTACGTATCACATCTAAGTTTTGTCTGCTTTGATCGATGGTAAAACAAACGCTCCGTCTCAACCATAGTGTAACTGTCCACAAGAAACTGCTGAAACAAACGACCTCCACGCGTAAATAAATTTTCTTGATTTGGGCGATCCATTATCTGAAAAGCAAACCACTCCCTCATAGTGACTATTTTGTCTGTTTTTTCCACGGACGGGTCGGCGTTGGAAGACCGAACAAGGCGTCTGCCAGCTTTCTTTCTATGCGATATACCCAAATAATAACCATCTTGGGTCCGTGGCATCAACAAAGGGTATTGTAAAGGAAGGTACATAGGATGGAAAATGTTGATACGTTGCAAGCCTTCACGATGCTTTTCTATCACAATATCTCTATCTTCTATACATGTATCGAAGTCACCTACAATAAGACCAGCAACCTCATTTGACGATGGAAGATTGTAATTGCGTCCATCTTTGCCTCTCTTTGCAATGATCTTTATTTTTATATTCTACTCGTTGTCTTTGTTGTAACGGTCACGCGCTCTCCTAAATGTTTGAACCAAATCACTCGAGGAGTCTAAAACATCTCTTATACCAGCGATAATGTTTCGATCAATACGGTCATTTGAAGTGCTATGACCAGACGACGAAGAAGAACCGCGTAAATGAGAACATTAATGTCATTAGAGCTAACTTCGTAAACTTAAAACAACGTATGATGAATATGCACAAAGAAATTCGTAAGTTGATGCATATTACCTTAACGCTTTTGCTCGATTCTCATTCTCATTATCCGTGTCATATATATACAAATGAGCAAATTTAGAGGAGCACCTCCTTGGGAAGCAAACTACCAATACTATGGTATGTTTGTCCGTGCAACCGAAAACATATGGAGCACGGCCTTGCTTGTTGATTGTATCGTCTACCTTCCCACCCATAGAGGTGAACGAAAACATGCTATTGTATGTTCGGACATTTTTTTTGAAATTTTTACTCTTAGCATCGTCATTATAAAACAAATCATGCAACGCGCTGCAAGTGCGACGCGATTGTTTAATAAACACTTTTCCCTTGCCACAACATATACTATAGGATTTGTTTGTTGGATTAGCGTTTCCTTTTCTTGCTTCCGCCTCCCATACCAAAGCATGACATTCTGTGCACTCGTACGTCGGATCACCATGATCAAAGTACTCTGCAAATTTAATTACGTTATTAGTAACCGTTAATGTGGAATTTATAATAACTTTTTTTGGATGAGGCATTGGTGTATGAGTTAAAGGAATTACCTTCAGATACACCAATGTACTTGTCATATTCTTTGCTCACATCCCGACCGTCAACATTAAGATTAAAACTAACCGGCGTTTGAGACCGTAAAGCTGGTCTCTTAGACCTGTTTGTGCTTCTTGATGATTGACCTACTTCATATGTTGATTTGTCTGTTGTTACAGCAGGAATGCTTGTCGTAACACAAGCCGTTGATATTATATTGTTGGATTGATTAGCACGACGAATAGGTGGTCCTTGCAAAGAAACTGAAAACAACAAAAATGGTAAAAATTATAGCCAAATAAAACATGTAAAAATGTTGCTCTTAGCAATATGTTATGTTTCAAAACTTACCGTTTGAAACATTGGTCGTAGGAGATTGTTGTCTACGTGTTGAGGAAACTGGTGTAACTTTATCACAACTTCTTTGCAAGGCATTAGTGCAGCCTCTACCACGATTAACAGTGTCACTCGAGTTCGAATCAAGGGGCGTTGTTGGTACTATAAATAATTGAATTAACGAACTTAAAATATCGTCATTTTTAAAAGCATATGCTATAACAAACATGTATATGTTTCTTACCAGTTGAGTTTCGGGAATGTGGAGTTCTGATGAACGCATTAGAGGAAGATGTAGATTCAAAAGTTTGTATGCTTATTCAAAAAAAACCATGTATACAAATCACATTCATTTGATTGTTGAAGTGTGAAGCAACTGAAACAGAAGTTCAGACGAACGTCAAATAAAATGGCATAAATTTGAAGTTGCTATGTTACTATCAAAGGAGCCTGATTAATGCCACTTTTCCTCTTTCAAATATAGGACCATTTATCGTTTGCCTCTTAATCTTAGCTTCCTTAACCAAGTTTCGGATGATATAACTTTTAGATTTAGACACCAAAAGGGTTGGAAACCATGGTTACCAAAAAAATCAAATGGGTTATAGATCCGACAAAAGGTTTGACTTTGGAAGTCAAATTCATGAAGAAATGATACCATGTATTAGTTCATGCTAAGGTTCGATTATTGTATAATAAACACACATGTTAATTAGACTTGTATTTCGATCAACGGTTGTGACTTAAGATTTCAAAAGCCGATCGAGAACTTACTTGTTTGCTAAGATATGTAATATAGATTAACGAACCACAAGACGCCTTTTGTCTAATGAGAAACGACAATTGCTTAGATAACATGCAATGATGCCAAATTGCTCTTTAAATGTTCAATAATTTGTATATAGTACATTATATTATTTTAGGCAATGTGGTAGTAGTTTATGTTGCAGCTGCTGCATATTTTGAATGGGCAATTATGTCTGACATGAAGCTCATAATTTGTATTGGCTAATCACTTCAAAGTTTCTATTAAGAATCTGGAAGAGATATTCTACCAGTACAATGTATGGTATTGAACTTTTAATCATTCTTTTATAATCTCTAAAATTGAGCACGTGGTTCATTTAAATGTCATATTGGTGCAGGTATCCATCACTTCTGAAATTAATAGAACGATTGAAAACAAAGTTTGGGTAGAAAAATTTTGAAAAAACTTATAGTTACTCTTCTTGCAGTGGCAGCCCTGCTCGAGATGGGATTCCCAGTGAATCTGCTATAAGGTCAAGACTGTCTTTTCTAGAGAAGACATTTAAAGTAGAGATCAATTTTGCGGCTAAAATACCGTTAAAATCAGTTTCTCTTGCTCTTGAAGGGGCAGAGCCCAAAAAACTTCAAGATGCTTTAAGGTTTCTTGATATCATCGTGAGACTACAAACAGCTCAAAGGCACTCCTTATTTTATCTCAATGAATTCTTTTAGCCTTTCAGTCTTTATTCTTTTTTTATTATAGCTTATTATAAGTCTATATAGGTTCGGCGTTAAGTCTGTAAAGTAGAAAATGGCATGTATTATTCGTTGTTTACCATTTATATGTAACATGCCATTTCTCATTGAAATGGAAATGTCCTTACTATTCTTTGTCTATTTAATGCATGAGAGTGCGTACCTCGGTTAAAAATGTGTTGTTGCAGCACATGTGTGTTTATTAATCTCTTCAAAAAAGAATGTAACATATATACATTCTTTATTGTTTGTTATTCACACACTTATCATCTTAATGAATAACATATATACATAACTTCTTAACAACCCATCGTGATTTTTATCTTCTCAATACTTGATTGTTCATAGTTAGCAAACTAATCCAGTCTAATGATCATTTTAACAGTTTGTGTTGTGATTTGGTTGATTTAATCACATAGTTGCTTCACAAAAACTATTAAGCAGATATTATAAAGGGGTGTTTGGAGCAGTTAGTTTGACCGTGATCAAGTTGATTGTGAGTGGTTATGATAGTCTAATTAGTTCAAGAGTCATACAATGAAAGTCAAGATACTCTTTATAATGTCAATTTTACATAAGCCGATGGAATTTTTAGGTTGCATAATCACTTAAGTAGTTATAATATTAGTTCATAAGCCTCAATTCAGTTATATATTACCTTATAATCATAGTTACATTAACTTAGCATCAATTCAAGTTCAATTTAGTCAACCGTTGCATATTTTCAAAAAAAGTCAAAAGGCAAAAGTGGTTCAATTAGCTTGAATACCAGATAACTTTTAGAGCTTATAACTACTGAACTAATTATGCATTTTTTTTCTTATAAGAACGTGAACAAATGTGGTTCAACTAGCTTGAATAACAGATAACTTTTAGAGCTTATAACTACTGAACTAATATATCTATTCTTTACAGTGGACTAACAAAATGAACAAATGTGATCTCCTATTTGATGGTATATGTTGCATTATTTTTCTTATAAGAACGTGAAAAGTAAATGGAGGATAGTAGAAAGAATAGATATATAACCTAATTGTGATTGAAAAGTTGAAGTTGTAGTTCGCCTAACATCCGTGGCAGCAGCTGGAGTCAACGGTGACAACTGAGTTGCAAGCGGGACGTGAGAATTTAAGGGCCATACGTTATTTGAAAATTTAATCCTGAAATGACATAAGTAGTATAGGCGCATTATAGTTGGTTGAGTAGGCAACACACAAGATAAAAGGATGAGCAATAAGTAGTTTTGTATGTCGTAATTGAAGAAGATACTCACGATTAGTAACGTCTTGAAGAGGCAGTCTACTATAAGGTCTTCTTTGCTTGTGTGTAAAATGCGTAGATGAACCTATACCAATAAGTAGTATTATCAGTTTGTAAGCTGTATAAAGCAAAACGAATGACCAAAATAATAAGTTTATCAAACTGTTTTAAACCTGCATTATTTGACGGCTGCACTGAAGAGTTATTTGATAACGAAAATGAATGGACGTTTTCCTTTAGTGGATCATCTAATGCATACAAACATAGAAAATTACAAATCATGTAACCAATTTATATCATGTTGTATTTTATACATACAAAAACTTACACGTGAGAATCTCGGCCAAAGAAACTCTTTTGCTTGGAGGTGGTGTGAGTAGATCTGACAACGGAACTCGTGGGTTTGAATATTGAGGCGTCGGTACATGTGGTAAAGGAACACTTTGTTGATTCGAAGGTTGAGGGTTTTGGCCAGACATACCTGAATTTTTACGTTTCCTCACATGGGGTTGTTTGTTTTCTACCATGGTTAGGCTTCTTGGATTGAAGAGAAGCGCATGCAATGGGGGATTTTTTCCAGGATTCTTGGTTTTATTATTTGTTTTGGTTTTATTATTTTTTGAGTATTTTTTTAAACAACTATAATTAAAATCTCAATGAATAACGACTACAAAATATTTGTAACCGAAAAAAAAAAGATTTTGTATTAATAACTTTTATTCATATTGAATGAGATGAAATATTTGATTTGAAATATTCAGATTGTCTCTTTAAATTATATTGTAACTGATCCGTGGTTCAAAATATAATGAATTCACTTACATAATGTTTCTAGCGCTGCCAGTGCTCATATATAACTGTGTAAGATGTAACTTTAAAGTTGTACTCCTAGCTTAACTTTAGCAGGATAAAAGCAATCCACCATAGCTGAAGTCAAAAGTTGTCTAGCAAAACACCAACATCATTCACCACTTCTCATAAATGGAAAAATTGAAATGAGTCATCGCTCGCAACATCAAATGCTATCACACAATTCAAGGTTCATTTTGGTGTTGTGTTTGCTTACACAAGTTAAGCATGATGTTTAAACATTTGCTTAGTTATGTTAGAAATTAGACTGTATGCAATAGAATAAGTAATGAGATGTCGGAAGTATAAAACTCAAAACACATAAATAAAACTTTGGAGAAAGTATAAAATTCAAATCAAACTTTGGAAATTAACAAAACACATAAATAAACCTTGAAAAAAGGCTAAAGTTCGAATCAAATAATGTCATTATTAGAAAAAGCCTGACCACGTTCAAGTTTTGATTTTTTGATTATCAAAAATCGTCGTGGTCGTAATCGGTATCATCATCAGACGGTGCATCTTCATCGTCGATGAAGTCTGCTAAGTCATCTCCATCATCATCGTCATCCGAAGAGTCGTCACTTTCAAGGTCATCTAAACCAATTCCGTCTTCCTCATCCGAACCTTCTTCAACGGTATCACTAATGTGAATAGAGTTATCAACTTCAATGTCGTCATCCGTTTCTTCGTCAATCAAATTAAACGGATGTTGATTGGATGACGACGTTCTTGGTTTCTTGTTTGAGCGACGGAAAGTGAGAGGCAAATCCTCATCATGGTCCTATGTAAAAGAGTAGACAAACTTAACGTTAATAGTATGTTGTATAAATATAGCTTTTCAATGTTGACATTTAAGACAAATAATAATAATAATAATAATAATAATAATAATAATAATAATAATAATAATAGCATTAATAAAAAAAACAATATATGTTGATCACTTAATATCTCTATATAATTGTTTTGAATGTCATCATAAGACCATAATTTTTTTTGGTTAGAATGTTTATGCATTTACCTCGTCAGAAGAGCTAATATTAACGACATCGTTGTTTACAACTTTTTCATCTTTAGTCAATCTTCCGCGTTTTAGAGAGACGGGTTTAGCCTGCACAAGTTAAAAATAAATTAAAGCTATATTAAAATGTATATTCCTTATGAGCACAAATATATGATGACAAATTATGGCGCCAATATATAAGTTTAATTATTACCACGTCATCATCTGAAATCTCAATCACCGGTATATCTTTACCGGGCACATCTCCAGAATCTAATGCTTTATCATTTTCTTGTTCTTTGCTTGCCTATATCGAAAGTAACAAAAAAAATAGTACATACGTATAAAATAATTTATGAACTTTTGTCACAATTTCATTTAAACGAAAAAAAAAAACAAACAAACAAACAAAAAAACGAAAAAAAATAAAATAAAACTACAATGTACCTTTGATGAATCGTTGCTAACCATTTTGTCTTTGACAAACAAAAAAATAAAACTAATATTAAGTTAAATGTATAATGATTGTATGTTTGGATTTTATAGAAGATGAAGGCATATATATAAGGAATGGATTTAGAACATATTGTATTTTATTTGTAGATTACGTATAATATTTGATGGTTATATGAAACAAATATTTTTATTTTAGGAGATGATAATATTGAGCATAAACACATAGAATTTCGACTTTATTTATAGTCACTATAATTTGTATTATTAAAAAAAACGTTTTAAAAAAAAAACATTTAATAAAAACGGAATTAATTTTTGTTATAAATGTATTTTAGGAGATGATATATATCAAACGTTTTGATCATCATATTTTGGTTCATAACTATCATGTAATATAATAGGATGTAGAAGGCAATAACTTTATTTGTGAAAGTTGTGTGTGTCAACTAACAATGCATAATACAATCTGAAAGTTGAATAACAGTTGCATTACTAAAGTCCTTATTGACCAACCGGGAAGAAGTAGTGTCGAGCTGTGGGGTTTCTAACTCATCACTCACATCCTTTTATATATTTATTTAAAAAGTATGAATAAACCGAGATACGTAATTGATATATAAGGGTGATAAAAAACAAATATACACTACAAAAGATCCGAAAAGTATGAATAACTTAGTAGTATCAAAAGCATAATGGCCATGTTCTCTTTAGTAGTATCAAAAGATTCGAAAAGAGACTTGTCTGCTTCCATGGAAGTTTGACAAGTTCTCGCATAATGGCCATGTTCTTTTCGATAAAACTCAGAAAATGTATGTAATGCTACTTTTATGGTATTCTACTTGATTATGATGCATATATAATCACACCCGCACACATTGGGCACTCTTAACGCAAGCCATATCAAAACAATCGTAAATGTCTAAAATAATAGCATGGGACTCCCATATCACACTGGGAAGATGCCAAATTTTACCAATGAGCATAAAATAAATTTCAAAATTGCCAATGTCTGAAAAGGATAGAATGGGACTCCCTATATCAAAAGACAATCGTAAATGTCTAAAATAATAGCAGCTCATTAGCAAGATATTGTCTAAACGATACAGAAACGCATATTGAAAATGAAAACAATTTCAGTACATGACTGAAAATGCAAAGTAGAAGCATTTATTTATTGGGAATGATGGATCTTCACTTAGCACCTTCTTTCTCCAGCTTAATCTCGACAATCTGTTTTTTCATGCTTGAACCATCGCTTTCATCCTCCACATCAGCTGAACGTTTACAACTTTTTTGTTTATCAACTGGCGTAGTATTTTCGTCAGTCTGGGATTCCAGGTCCTGGATATCAAAACATGATCAAAACATATTATGAGTTACCGAGTATTATAAAATTTACATCCCAAAAAACATAATGCACTTACCAACGGAGTTATTTGAGGTAGTGCAGAAGTGGTTGAATCGTGATCCTATTTAAAAGTAAGTGTTAAACACCGAACTACATGTTGAATAATACAGTATGGATTATAGAAAATATGTCGCAGAATCATTACCTTCACGGGAGTTGCAATGGCAACAACAGACTTCAAAATCTCAAAGATCGTCCGTCGGGCAGACTCGTGAACACAGCAAGATTTTTGGCATTGACCTCATCGATGGATACCTTAAAAGCGTACTTCTTTCCAACCAAGTTGGTGATCTCTTTTGGGAAGTCTTGATCTTCTGCGTTCTACATGTAAGAAATAAGGCATTTATGGACGTAATCAGGTTGTATGAACAGAAATAGTTGACACTTTTAAAAGCGTTTACTATTCATATGAAAGTTGTAATATATGCAACTCAAAATATCACAGCAGGCACTTTTCACTCATAAATAACATGTATACTGTTTACTTTTAAGTCTATTTAAAACGACTCAGACCCAACCCTCCCAAGTTATTCTATTGTATTACCCCATTACCACTTAGTATCTGGATGTCTTTATTTATAAGCCTTCACGCTTCTAGTTCTTTTAGTAGCATTGCGGGTCTGAATTTTCCAACATAATATTTATATTAACAAAACCTCCAAAGTTTATTTTATATTAACAAAACCTGTAAATTTGTTTTACCAAAAAGTCATATAAAAAATCATATAGTATTGCGTACGCATAGAGATTCACGTCCTACTTACCAATCCAACTTAACAACGCAAGCTACAACAAACACAGTTATCCTCTTTCTAACATATGATAATAACATCTACCCTTCCTTGCTTGCCTATATAATCAAAGCCATTTTCACCAGCAAAATCATATAGTATTGCGTACGCATACAGATTCACGTCCTACTTACCAATCCAAAACTTTTAACATTGAATAGATACTAAAAAACTACGAATCACAACAGAGTAAGGAATTCTGGTTATAACTACAAATTATGTCATTACCGTTTCTCTTTTTATTGTTCCAAACCTATATCACAGATAAACTGAGAAATAGTCATTATTTCAACAAATCATTTCATTACAGTTACTCTCGCCCAGATGTGAAAGATTCAACGAAAGCAAAAGTCAATATATACAATAACAGGATACTTTTAAGCATTTCAAGATCCATCTATAGGCATAAGTCTATATCAGTCTATAACCAAACAGACCTAATAATAAACTTTAATGAGGATGTTAATGAAAATTACCTTAATTATATTTGACAGACCTAAAACCTAACGCAATTGTTTTACCACAATTGATTAAGCGAAAACGTATCCAATTTAAGAATCGTATCAAATTTAGATTACCTTGCACCCATATTTGTCGACACGGTGGTAGCAGACCTACCAACCATTGCTCGCACCTCATCGTTAAAGAGCGACAGGGATATCGTGCCTGACTCATCCTGGACTCTCATCTGAAGACGAAATCTAAAACAAAAAATAAATGCATACAAAATTGTAAGGTGATGGTTTCAAAATATTGTCGTATTACTATCTCACGTATAAAGAGACAATGAGAAAAATCTTACTCAGTTTTTATCCCGGTAACGGTCTTAGCACATTTGGTGCATGTCCATTGATCAGGTGTTTGCTGATATCCAAACTTGGGTTTGGTTTTGGCCTCGAGGTCTACAAACTGTGATTCTTTAATCACTTTCTTGTTGCACTTCCGGCACCCGAGGTACCACCAGCCCTCCTCCTCGTGTATAGCAATAATTGTTCCAACAATTACGCTTGCCTTACCACGTAAATGGAGATGCATAGGTTGTTTACATTTTAAAACATTTGATATATTTTATAAAGTTTTGAAAGGTAGAAAGTGTAACTCGATCAACATTAAGCGGATCAACAATGTTTTGACCGATACTTGTTCGAAATTCCTCTCTAGTTGAATGCTTGACCGAGTAGAAATACGGAAGCCATGTTTTCACTCTTGGATTCATCCTTGTCGAGAAATGTTCTATAAATAATCAAAAGAGTTACAATTTGAACATCAAAACAAATTATTGCATTTAACGAAAGGTATAATTAGTTAATCGGATAATGACCTTAGCCTATACAACTCCACATCCATAAATTCTTCTTTTGGGATGCTTTCATTGCCGTTAAACAAAAAGGCCTTGTCCCATTATAGGCATTTTGAACTCCCATCTTGCCCATTTATAAACAATATTAATAGTGATTATAAGGGATTATAACATATCTGAAGGTAAAATATGTAAAAGCATTCACAATTAGATATACCGTCCATATCTTCATCATGCCTAATTGAAGAATTAGCATGATTTTACCACGGTTGGGGCATCCATCGACAAAATCTTGAAAGCTGCGATATGGACCCCACATGTGCATCGAGTTCAATACCACCGCATATATTTAAGAATTGTAAGAAAGACAACAGAGTACAAAATTTATTCGCTTATTATAGTGCTTAAAAAGACAAAAAGTTAAAGCTACTTACTCGGCATCGCAAGGGTCAACGGCTTCTTCTTGCTCGATCGCCATTCTTATCGTAGTTGACTAAATCGTCACAAGCAACCACATGTCCAATTACATCTACACAATTTAAAATACAAATCAATGTGTAAGTTTGTAGCGCATGAGTTGATTTATACATATACTATCATATATTGAACAGGGAAGAAATATTACATACCAAACTGTCCGTCTTCGTCCTGTTGCAGATCGACTATTGTTCTGAATGGCCTAAAGTCAAACCCATAAACCGAACCGGTAAAGTCAGGACACGGTTCAATGATGGTGTTGGACAAAAAACTGAGACGTAGTGGTTTGTTGACCATGCGATACTTGGGCTGAATCTCCCCAAGACTGTATCGAGATAGTGTAACAACACTTCCCTCTTGGACCTTGTGCTTAAATCCATTGGCCAATGCCATACGCATAGTCGCCTGCATCTTAGTGCCCTGTTCAATTAGGAAGAACATCAGATTAGTAACCACACAAAACTTTCAAAATAAGCAATTGTCTTTACCATCTAAGCTTTTCATATGTGTGTCGTGTCATTTATTACACCTACATTACACCAAAATAGTACAACTCAAAACTGAAAATCGTCCATAATATGTTCTTTAATGTATGAAACATAAGTGGAAGACTCAAAAGTTTATACAAATACTAAAGTTGTTTCAATGGTCATAATTTCAAGATTCCTCCTTTGGATAGTAATTCGGATCTCGTTCTCATCAATGGTTTACCCTACAACAACTACTGAGTAACAACTCTACTCAAGATAAAAAGCTATACGACTTGAAATAAACATAAGTGAACTAAACAAAGTAATTAAAAATATGCTAAGGGAGCAAATATAAATCCAATCTAATCAAATATGCTAAGGGGAGAAGGCTCATACTCATTTTCAGGTAACAAAAGTTAAACACGGGATCCCGATTTTCCATCTCTAATTGCTTACTTTAGATACAATGGCCATTACCCTAAAGGGACAAAAAGCACATGTGCAAGTAGGATTTGAATTGGGTCTACTACCGAAGCTCACCACAATGTAAAGGTAACCATATAATGCCACAGAACAATCTATCATGTAACATGATACAAACTCGGTCTCGTGTATCATCAGTTAAAGTCCACAATAATCAACTTTCAGTTAATCCACTACACATCTATGCTTATGGGTAAAAAAAATATATGCCTAAGGTCAAACTTACCGGATACGATCCATTTTGTTGTTTAATCACCATCATAAAGTACTCATTTTGACTCCCAATAAGTACCCGTTTTGAGTCGTTATGATTCTCATTAATATAACCTATACACATATCGTATTCTTATATAGGCACTTCAAGTACATAGACACACAATTCTAAATCAATAAGCAGCCATCATTTACTTTTTTGTACATCGTTATCAGTTTCCTTTATCTGATGTGAAGCCAAGGCCCAAAGAGCAGAATTTAGATATGACGTAACTTTTACAAAATGCCAAGTTCAGAATAAACTTATCATGAAGCATCCTTTTTTAGGTTATATGAGTAATTTAACTTTTATTACACGTCTCCTGATCTACTATAAGATATTGACTGTGCTTCGCTATATTATAGGAGATAGTTTAGCTTACACTTGGTCGATGATCAGTTTAACATCAAAATATTGACAATGGCAATAACAGGTGTTGGTACAAACCCATGTATAATATTGACAACAACACCAATAATAGGTCCTTATGCAACAACACCAATTTACATATGCCCATACACCAATGTTTGCTTAAATCCTTATGCAACTTGCCTCAATACAGAGGCATTCAATCTCGATAAGCCATTATAACGAGATAATTATAAATACATCATATTAGGCCACAACAAAGCTATTAGTAAAAAATAATTTCCAAAAGCTATTACTAATTTACTACTCCGAATTATCTCATTACTTCAAATCAGTTTTTAAGCATGAATCCTTTATAACTCAAATACGCAATCCATAGTCCATTTTTCGCATCACCTCTAAAACAGAATTCCAAACGCATCCTCGGTAACAGTTCACTATGCATAGTTACTTTTACTATAAAAGTCTATAAGCATATCAAACAAAAGATTCATAGAGATGGTCAAATTTAATAACACATTCTTAACTTTCAAACAAAAGATTCATATCAAACACACTTGATTTATACATTTATCCTTTTAAACATACAACTTTCAAAATAATAGAGTCAACATACAAACAAAAAGCGATAAAAATAGACCGCCGATAAGTCCTTGTTAGAAAGATTGTTTAAACAAAAGCGATAAAGATTCCTTGCTATAACATACTGTTCATCCATAACCACGAATTCCATGTTTTCACTCCTTGTTTGCCATACACGCCCTACATCCAACTTCTTACTATTCGCACACGCAGCTTGATATTGTCTTTAATCGCCGATAAGTCATTGATAAACCCTGCAATGTAAGTAGCCATGGTTGTTATGCTTTTTGAAAGTGATAATCAGAAAGGTTAATGTGGTAAACAATTTTATGCCTAATTACATTATATAGGCAGAAATATAAATACATTTAGGAAACTATTAACAAATATAAATTAGGGAACTTTCCCCTTACGTTTTGCTAATCACATAAACATAAATTAGGGAAGTATTCTCCTAATTCATGAAATCACCAATTTCCCCCAATTTTCCACAACTAATTAAATGATTAGGGTTTCACACATAAATCATTATAAACCGATTTAATTACGTTCTAATAAGTTATTAACATAATATAAATAATCAGCAAAAAAAGATTACGAAACAGAAATTGATTCTAAATTGAAACGTAAATGGGAAAAAAATTAACAAACTTACAGAATATCAAAATAAGAAAATCGAATTGGGCGCCAAATCATATCTGTTACAATCGGTAATCGAAAAAAGAGGAGACCAAAACGTAAGGAGCAAGTGATTCTATGGATTTTCATCATCAAATGATTTTGTTTGATTTATGGAAACGATTGAGAGAGAGAGTTTTTGATATTCGGAGGTTTTTATGTTCTTTGATAAGGAGGTGTAGAGAGAGAGAGACTTTTTGATATATCCGACTTTAAAAACGTATTACAAAAAAGTATCAGTTTCTATAGCTGCATATTGAAAAACGTCATGCATAAAAGTATTGTACATAGAAGCTATATAAGGAAGTGCATTAAATGATTTTTTAATGCTGGTAGCTTAGTAGGCTTGTACAAAAGCTTATTTTAGTATATATAATAGATAATAGATAGGCTTGGAAATGATTAATTACGGAATAGATGGACTGTTAGAATGAGATAAAACCCGAACCTTGGATAACTTATAAAATATAGCTTGTTATTATTTTTAAACTTATCAAAACTAAAGTTTTACATTTTATAAGGATGTGTACAATATCTAAAGTATATAAATAATTTTATAAAACTTATATCGTACGTTCTCATTATATTTATAAAATCTAAGCCGCGCCTATTTTATTTTAGGTCGTCGTTAAAAAGCTCGCGGCTTCTTGTATCATTTTACTTCATCGTTTTATACTCACTCACACTATCATCTTATAATAAGGTGAGTTTCATAGCCCCACTTTTACTTGTTTAAATTAGTTTTGGGGTGAGAATGCACGCTCGTTTTACTTAAATATTTTACTCGTTTGTTTAAATACTCTACTTGCTTATTGAAGCACATTACTCGCTTTATTAATTCTTGTGGTCCACACTTAACATTAACTCCTATCATTATAAATTTATATGTGGACCTAAGATGTTACAAGTCTTGTATGGCGGGACTTGTGAAAAGATTAGGTTGACATATACTCGTCATGAGAACTTACTTAAAAGGTTTTCATCTTATTTACATTATTCGTTGTACTAATAGAGCACTTTTAATTTTTATAAGTTTTCCGTTAGATTTAATAATCACTTGAGGACAAATGATAATCAACATTCCGTAGTCACAATCCACGGCGAGATATGAATTAAAATTTATGTTATTGTCTTTTGTTTTATGCTTGATTATCGAATATTTTTTTTGTTTTGGATTTTATAAAAGATTTTAAAACTATGTTAACAAATATGAAATATTTTAATTAATTAAAATTAGACTAATGACGAAATAAAGTTAAGCTAAAAATATGATAGTAAAAGCTATGCTTGTCAAGTGAGTTGAAAAAGTAATAGAGTGTGAATAATCTATTAAGCCCTTTTAATTAATACCGTCAAAATTAAATTATTTTCTCACAACGTTTGCTTATATAGAAAACAATTATTTTTCTCTTGATAATAATGACTAGATTTAAATAATCAATCATTCCTAACAAATTTGCCCGCCAAAACAACCAACTAATTATATCAAAAATAATCCGGAAATTATGAATCAATAATTTTCGATACCCGTTTAAAAAACTGTTTTCTCACAACGTTGGTTTATTTTGAAAATAATTCTTTATCTTGGTAAAAATTACTTGATTTAGAAAATTATTTTTCAAAACGGCTTTTGCCCATTTGATATAACCAAAATTCAATCCAAGTATTCAAAAATTATGAATCAACAATTTCTAAGCTTTTCACACTTAAATCCCATGTCACTACTCACTTAATAAGCATATAAAAATTTACTCACTAAGCATAACTGTTAATACATATTAACCATAAAAACGTTTAATTATATTTTACGATCTTATAATGTTTTGTCGATAACAATCGCAAAATCATTTTAATGAAATAAATAAAATACGTAAAAGTTTTGAGAGTTATTCGTACAAAGCAAATTGAATAATACAAAGTTGTAGTAATATAATACAAATTGGTAATTATATTGTATTATAAGACAAACTAACAAAAGATACAACACATAATGGGTACCGTATTATGAGTAATAAGTAAATAGACATCAAGACCTACCGATTAAGACCAAGGATTGTACTTGGAGACTATCGTACTGATAACGTGTTACGAAATAACGTTAATCAACAAGAAGTATAAGCTAGAAGAATTGAGAGATTGTGGAATGCATTTTCATTGACTAGCACGGTGCCGCGTGTTGCAAGCAAGGGTACTCGAAATAAAAATTTTCGATGAATAATGTATTTTAGTTTACTATGTTCTTTTAACAATAAATTTACCGATATCAAGAATTTCGTATAGTCCGTGCTCTGTTCGGGCTCGAACCCGCTGGGTCTGTGTCTCGGGCTCGAGCCCGTTGGTCCGCGCCTGTTCGGGCTCAAGCCCATTTGGCCCGTTGTCTGCTCGGGCTTGAATATTGTATAATATGCTTTGTTATTTGTAGTAGTGAAATTTAATGCGGGAATTGTGTTTAATTTGGTTGTACAATATGCTTGATAATTTGTATTTCTTATGTAAGGGTGTTTTAATAAACTGTATTAATTGTATTTATTAACCAGTTAAATAATTGACTACATTAAATAGCATTAATGTGGTGTTTTGTTGTACACTAATACACTATGCTTCTTGTCTTATACGTCTGAAAATTATGTGTATTAAAGTGTTGTACAATATGTTTTTTTTTTTGTTTGTAAATAGTAGTCATTATAGTCATTAATAACATTGACCACTTTAATAACATTAATTTTCTAAGTCTGAAAATTACATCATACTTATTTTGTTGTACATTATGCTTATTTTGTTGTAAATCTAAAATTGGTTGCGTTTATTGTACATTGTGCTTAAATAGTTGTAATTTTGGTGAAAGGGTGTTTTTAATAGCATTAATGTTGTTTGATAGAATTTTGGTCTTAAAATGACACCACGCTTTATTTTGTTGTACAATATGCTTACTTTGTTGTAGTTCTGAAAATTGTGTGCATTAAAGTGTTGTAAACCATGCTTAATTTCTTGTACGTCTTAAAATTAAAAGTGAGGTGTCTTCATGCATTATAAGTAGTATAGATATAGATGATCACAAACTACAAATGAACTTCTATTTATAGGGTTCTTACAATCAAAGTATTTAGTACAACTATTATTGAAAGAATACAAAAGATGAGAAGTTATAAAGATTAAGATATATGAATAGCCACACACAAAAATATTCATAATACTTGGTACATTAATAAACCTTTTTGATGTGGATTTCCTCTATCAACAGAGACACTTTATTTTGCTTACCCATAAATTCATACTTACTAAGGGACAAATCCTCAACATCTATCTAGTTTGATCTAATGGTGGAGATTAACCTAAGATTTAAAAGTAAAACCTAAGTCCATGTTTTTTTTCTTGTCTTTTTGTCTTTCTTTTTTATTCACATATTTTTTTGACTTTTTTTTTTAAATTCACGTTTTTTATTTTATTCAAGGTTTTTATTTTATTTATTATTATTATTTTTAATTCGATTTTTTTATATTCGTTTTTTATTAATTCACGTTTTTTTATTAATTCGCGTTTTTTTCTTCGCTTTCATACATGTTTTCATACGTTTTCGTCCGTTTTGATACGTTTTCATCCATTTTTGTACGTTTTCTCCCGTTTTCATATGTTTTCGTCCGTTTTCATACGTTTTCGTCCGTTTTCGTTTGTTTTCATACGTTTCATCCGGTTTCATCAGTTTTCTTTCATTTTCGTCAATTTTTCATACGTTTTCATCCATTTTCAAATGTGTTTTTACGTTTTCGTTCGTTTTCATACATATTCGTCCATTTTCTTACGTTTTCGTCCGTTTTCTTAGGTTTTCATACGTTTCTGACTATCACAAGTGTTTTTCTGTGATATTCAGAATATCACGTGTGATTTTCTGAATATCACTTTGTGATATTCTGAATATCACTTGTGATTTTTTGAATATCACCTTGTGATTTTCTGAATATTACCTTGTGATATTCGAATATCACCGTGATATTATGAATATTACTTGTGATTTTCCGGATATCACTTTGTGATATTCGAATATCAATCGTGATTTTCATGTTACAAAACATTAGTTAAAAATCACTTGTGATATTTAGAATATCACAAGTTATATTTTGAATATCACGAATATCACTTGTGATCATATAAATATATCAAAATATCACTGTGATATTCATAAACATATGAAAACGTCCGAAAAGGCGAAAACATTTAAAACGGACAAAACGATGAAACGAACGAAAAGAAAAATGGACGAATATGTATGAAACGGACGAAAACGCGTAAAACGTAAAAAAAAGTATGAAAACGGACGAAAATGGACGAAAACGTATGAATAATGAACGAAAACGTAAGAAAACAGGCGAAAACATATGAAACGGACGAAAACCTAAGAAAATGGACGAGCATGTATGAAAACGGACAAAAACGTATGAAAGCGGAAAACAAGTATGAAAACAGACGAAAACGTATCAAAACGGACGAAAATGGACGAACGTATGAATAATGAAGGAAAACGTAAGAAAACGGGCGAAAACAGACGAAAACGTATCAAAATAAAGAAAAAAACGCGAATTAAAAAAAAAAAAAAAAAAAAGAACTTGAACTAAAAAAATAATAAAAAATAACTTGATTTAAAAAAAACGTGAATTAAAAGAAAAGACAAAAAAAAAATGAATAAAAAGAAAGATAAAAAACAAGAAAAAACATGAAATTAGACTTATCTAATAAATCTTGGGTTAATCCTCACTATTAAATAAAACTAAATAAATGGAAAGATTTATCCTCGATAAAAGAACAAAATAAAGGTAGAAGAACGAAAATCTCTACTGTCAACATACAAGTGAATCCAATGGGCCCAAAGGAAATCCAAATGACAACAATTACCTTTAGCCTTAACAAAGGCAAGATCCGAAATTAAAAGGACCCAAACCCTGAAAGCAACGTTCCCAAAATTCACATTCCAAACACTCCATCACTTGCTTCAGAAACCCTAATTAAGAAATTTTTAAAAATGTCAGACAACATTCCTCATGAAATCCAAATGGAAATCATTAAAAAAGTTCCTGATGTCAAGTCATTGCTTCGATGCAGGGCTGTTTCAAAACAATGGAAGTCCTTTATCGACCGCCCCGAGTTTATCGCTGAGTACGGAGTTCGACACAGTCAGCCGCATCGTTTGCTTTTAAGGTACAGAGATAGTGTATATCATTCTGTGGTAAAATATGTTTCTTTTGTAGATGATGTCTCTTTCCCCATACAACAACTAGACTTTGCTCCAAATGCTCCTGACCTCATGAAACAACTTAAACATTCAGAAGTAATTGATAGCTCTTGTGGCCTCTGGTGTTTGCGCGGTTTCAACACCTCGGAGAAAACAGACTTTGTTGTTATTTGGAACCCATCAATCAGGAAATCCGTTGGTATCGTTTTGCCTCAATTGCTCCATTATTTTGCTTTTGGGGTTTGTCCTTCAACTTATGATCCAACTATTGTTGGATTCTCTTACCAAAAGATGTTTCAAGTTGGAATTTTTACATTGAGCTCCAAGACTTGGAAGATGATACCACGTGCCGATCTGCCTCGTGAATCAATTAGGCTTAGACCGAGAACTCAAGTTGCTATAGACAGGTTTATTTTTTGGGTTGCTCATGATAGGATTGTTGGTAATGATGGTGTATCTCAGTATAATAGTTTGATCGTGTCATTTGATTTGATTACCCATGATTTTAAAGAGGTACACCTCCCGGTTAGTATGGCAAACCCGGTTAGTATAGCAATCAGGGATTCACAATATATCTCCATTTCTAAGCTAAAAGAGTCTCTTGTTGTGTCTGCATACGATCTTGAGGTCAATGATGAACTAGTATATGGCATATGGATGATGGGGGAGGAGGGTGGTGTTAATGACATCTTTTACAAAGCTATTCAACATTAACACGCCTGATTCATCAATAAAGAGATTATTGGGATGTAGGAACAGTGGCGAACCTATAATGGAAACGGTAAAGAATGACGAACAGTTTGCTGCACTCAAAGTTTACGAACCATGCTCAGAACACATCAGTAATCTGGGGATTTATGGAAAAAAGGCTTCATTCTTTATTCGCCCTTACACCGAAGCACTACTTCTTAGTGATCACTCGGATGGGTGTATTATTTCCAACGATTATTGAGGGAGAAAATAATGACTATAATGCAAGATGTGGAGCTAGGAGTGACAAGTTTTGGAAGCTTATGAAATATTGCATCAATGATCTTTGGATTTGTGGAACTAGGATTTATGAAATATTACCGAAGCTAATGTAAGTTTTACCAATGCTAGTGGTTACTTATTCAATATATGGTGTTTGTATGAATCACAATTGCCTTATATTTGCTACTGTTGTCTCAAATAACCCACTTCAGTCATGAGGAATACACTCCTCAATGATCAATTCACCTTAAAGTAGTCAAACATAAAGTAAAATGGCCAAGTAACTAATTCCGGGCTGAATATTTATCCTCTAGCTTGATATAATAGTGCTCATTAGTCTAAAATGGCTAAGTAAGTATTTATATGCTATATTGTTACCTTGATGTTATCTAAACACGTGACTGAGGATGATTAAACATGTTATAACAGTTTATTTGGATGGTATTATTGGGCTAAGTTGTTGTGTATACCGAAGTAAAAGGAATTGTAGATATATAGTTGCTTAGGTTGGAACAGTACCGCCTGTAAATTCAATGGTGAATACCCGGAATTTACATGATCAGTAATCAGTTCAATTCTCTTCATGTGTCCAAAGAAATATTTATTTTTACAGAAATCTTGACTCTTGGCTTTTTGAGACTTGGCTATGATGTCTTTTTCTCAGTTTTCCTTTTGTTATCAGCTTCTTGTTCACTTTTGGGTATAACAATGTTCACTTCTAGTTAGAGTTGGGTTATGTGTTTGTGTAATTAAATCTATTAATAATGCAATGTTAGCTTTTTGATTATGGATTATTTTGTTATGTTTGTTTGTTAATGAAGATCTGGTCAAAATGTATTGAAAACCAGTAGAATTAAACGTATTGGAATGTGCAAAAATTGTTCAAATTGTTGTTAAAAACCATGACGAAAGGCACAAAATTGGGAATGATATTATGCTTTTTTCGCCAAAATGATATGTCAAGCATCGTGACTCTATGTTCTTAAATTTTGCGGTTTTGGCCCGTAACCTTTATCGTGTTACCCAACCTGCTATCAATAATTTCATGAGAACTGAGTACATATGAATCAAGTTCAATGACTGTTAGGAATTGACAAATGGGCAGTTTTGAATAGAGCAACTGAGTATTTTCTAAAGCGAGTTCACAAGTTTTTTAGTATGTTCAATGACGGTTAGGAAAAGAGTACATATGAATCAATTTGTTTAAAATCATTACAATTGTTGAATCAAGATGAAAGGCACAAAATTTGGAATAATGTTATGCTTTTTGGCTGTGTTTTAAAACCTCGGCCGGTTGAATTGAGAACCAACTTTGTCAACGGAAGCTGGTTTTAAGAAAAAATCTGGTTGAACTTGGAACTTGGCCAGTTTTTCAAAGCTGGTAGAAAACCATTTTATGAAACATTGCATTTAGGCAAAATGACATGTCAAGCCTGTGTTATCCGTTTCGACCCAAAACAATGTCATGGAAAGAGTACACAAGAATCAAGTTCAATGCCTGTTAGGAATTGACTAATGTGTATTGCAAACGTTTTTATTTTGTGTATTGTTGTTATGTGATTCCTTATCAAGTATATCACCGTTAAGTATTCACAATAAAGCACCTCACCATCCCATGATGACATGATCACCGTATTGAGATTGCTGATTTGTATACCCAAAACATATAGCAGAACATACATAACCATTCCGTTTAAATCAACTTCCCTTCCTGACCCACTGGCAATTGTTTCGCCGCTAGATTAGGTACAGGATTTCACAGGAACATGCAAGAAACTGCCATGACATTTATTTAGTTAGCTATCCTACACTGTGCAACCATTCGTTATATAAGCAGAACATTACAAAATTTAAAGTAAAGTCTTTTTTATACTTCACCTGCTACACAAAACTGCATATGATTAAGGGCTGGATTCTTCATTCGCCAATACACCGAAGCACTACTTCTTATTGATCACTCAGATGGTTGTATTATTTCCAACGATTATTGGGGATGAAAATGATGGCTATGGTGTAAGATGTGGAGCTAGGAATGACAAGTTTTGGAAGCTTAAGATTACATCAATGATCTTTGGATTTGTGGAACTAGGATTGAAGCTAATGTAAGTTTTACCAATGCATGTGGTAACTGATTCAATATATGGTGTTTGTATCAATTACAATTGGCTTATCTTTACTACTCTAATTGCTACTGTTGTGTCAAATAACCCACTACAGTCATGAGGAATGCACTCCTCAATGGTCAATTGACCTAACATAGACTAAAATGGCTAAGTAAGTAATTCACCTTAGAGAAGTCCAGCCCAAATCTATAATAACAAAAACAAAAAACAAATGTCAGTAAGTGAGAAGGAGGGAAAGGCCTAGGCAAAGGAGGAGCGAAATGACACCGCAAAGTACTCCGCGACAACATCCAATGAATCACCAAACCCGCTATACGTCGACTTGCTCGACACGGCGTAGTGAAACGTATCAGCAGGCTGATAACGAAGAGACGAGGGGTGTTTTGAAGATATTTTTGGAGAATGTGATAAGAGACGCGGTTACATATCCTGAACATGCGAGAAGGAAGATTGTTACTGCTATGGATGTTTTTTATGCTCTTGAGAGACAAGAAGGACTCTTTTATGGTTCCGTTGTTAGATTCTGATAGGATTGGGTTATGTCTTTGACTCTTTGTGTAATTAGATTTGTCAAATGCAATGTTATATTTTCATTTGTTGTCAATTTGATTGTTTGATATAGTTATTTAGAGCTTTTTAATTACAACACTACAATTTTTCACACTATTTTATGGGTTGGGTTGTGTATATTGTTTCTGAAGATATGTATAAGTATGGGTCAATTTATAAACCAGTCATAGTACTATTGGATTAGAGGAGGACACCAAAATTGGGAATTTGCGACTCAAGTGCCTAAAATTTACCCGCTTGGACCCTAAATTTTTATTAGCCATAGTACTCAACCGCCACCAACAGACATTAACCGAATTTTAGGTATATTTGGTTCGACCTGTCCGCTCCAATTTTAACATGGTCGTTGAAACTAAAATAATAGGAGGATAGAACTAAAAACAGTTGATTAACAATCCTGAAAACCATGTATGACTTTTATGTTTTCTTCATCTTTATCTTACAATATTCGCCATTGTCATTATTCTGTATTTAGTTCTATATATCATCGGGAGTGTGGGTAATAAATTTCAAAGAATGTATGTGTTCTACCCGTAATTTTACCGTTTTTCCTGGGTATGTTGAGGGGAAGGGTGAGCACGTGAGGCGAGGATGAACTGTGAAGGTGAGAGGCGAGTAAGGGTGTGTTTTGTTCACGAAGGTGAACGGCCTCACTACTGTGGGGCGATTTGTGGTGTGTGTGGCTATACTACACTGCGTATCCATTTGTTACATGAGCAGAACATTACATATCCATTTGTTCCATATAAAAGTAATTTCTAGATATAGCAGAACTCTGAGAGAATCTTGTCTCGCTATACTAAATAATCCATTCAACCTACGACAGCTCCGAACAATTGTCAGCAATCGCCGTTGTTTGTATCGGCAAAAGACCCCAAATAATATTAATCTTTAAGACACAATGTGTCGCCATTTTTTGTATCAGTAAAGATTTGATTTTACGGAACAAATGATTCATACAAACACATCATGAATGTTGAATTTTGTACAGTAGTTTTTTCGGATGTTACCTTGCTTTTAATAAAATGTTGCTGTCCAAAATAGATACATGTTGAATTTAATTTGATTATCAACTTGGGGATTGCAAAAGCTGAGGTTTCTTAATTGTTTTGCGAATTTACATTAACACAGAATAGTTACGAGCTAGTCAATATACATATTATCTGAGTGCCCATTGCGAAACTATGAAAATTGATAGTAACTTACACGAGCCATAAACTGGCTGGCATTTCCATATGTTCTCAGGCTTGAAACATAAAACTTCTGGTGTGATCTTCTTCTTTTGGTTGTGAAATCAGGACTATT
Source organism: Chrysanthemum lavandulifolium (assembly GCA_022545495.1). Classification (NCBI taxonomy): domain Eukaryota; kingdom Viridiplantae; phylum Streptophyta; class Magnoliopsida; order Asterales; family Asteraceae; genus Chrysanthemum; species Chrysanthemum lavandulifolium. Next base: position 229,056,588 of record CM040245.1, on the reverse strand, counting down.
GTATCTTATGAGCGTTAAAGAAAAACGAAGGTCCAAGGAAAACGATAATGCATGGGCACGATAAAAAAAAGGGCAATGGACCACAGATATTCTCATTATCTTCAACATTTATAATGATTGGTACAAACTTGAAATCAAGTTATCTTATGTTTTGCTCAGTCAATTGTGGTGTACACTATACTTATTGTGTACAATAAATACAAAGGCCACACATGAAAGATTTTGTTTGTGGTCTAATTTTATCTACTATATAAGAGAGACACGTACACCAAGATAGCATGGGCTCATTTCTAACAATGGCTCCAAGCCTCCAATTATGGTCTCACCATCGGCTCTCATTCTCTTCTTCCTTTACCTTATCTCGATTCTTAGAACCTTTATGTCAAAAACCCTCCTTCCACTACCACCCGGACCTCCCGGACTTCCTATAATAGGAAACCTGCATCAGCTAGATATGTCTGAACTCTCTGACAACTCATGGCGTCTTTCAAAATGTTATGGCCCTTTAATGTCCATTCGCCTTGGTATGGTTCAGACCCTCATAGTTTCTTCTTCTGAAATGGCCAAAGAAGTAATGAAAACAAATGATTTGAACTTCTGCACAAGACCTGTGTTAACAGGCCTGCGGACGATTTCATACGATAACAAAGATATAGCTTTTTCACCCTACAGTGAGTATTGGAGAAAAATGAGAAAGATTTGCATGCTTAATCTCTTCTCAGTGAAACATGTTAACTCATTCCGTTGGGTTCGTGAAGAAGAAGTTTTTAACATGATAGATACCGTAAAGACTCAAATTTTAACTAAACAATTAGTAAACTTGAGTGAAACTGTGATGATTCTCACGAGTAAAATCATTTCTAGAGTGGCTTTTGGGAAGAGATCGGCTGCATACACTGACGAACAGCAAGAAGTCATACGACTTCAAAAGAATCTGTTAGAGTGTCAGGCTTTGCTTGTCCACTTTTATTTCAAAGACAAGTTCCGTTCATGGGGTGGCTTGATAAAGTCAATGGAAGCATTGCTAGGCTTGAAAAGAATGTCGACATGGATGAGTTCTATCAACAACTCATCGATGAACATTTGAATCCAGACAGAGCGAACATAATCCAAGAAGACATGGTTGATATTTTTCTAAAACTCAAGCACGATCCAGATTCCTCAGTCAGTCTCACTTTTGATCACATTAAAGCTGTGCATGGTGAGTGACTTACATTTCACTAATCCATAATTCCGAATACGTACAGTCTATAGATCTAATTTATTATATGCCTTAACTATCTTGAGCTACCCAGAATATTCTATTAGGGGGAACAGACACAAGTGCTGCAACTGTGGTGTGGGCGATGGTGTTGCTTATAAAGAACCCGGAGTCTCTAAAGAAACTTCAACAAGAAGTTAGATCGGTTATCGGGAACAAAGGGAAAGTACATGAAGATGATCTTGACAAGCTCATATATCTAAAAGCAGTAATCAAAGAGGCGCTTAGATTGTATCCAGTTACACCACTATAAGTCCCACGAGAAGCAATAGATCGATGTGTTATAAATGGATACGAGATACCCAAGAAGACTTTAGTCTATGTGAACGCATGGGCAGTAGGACGAGACCCAAACTGCTGGGAAAGACCTGAAGAGTTTGAGCCAGAAAGGTTCATGGGTAGTGGCAGTAGTATTGATTACAAAGGGACGGATTTTGAGTTGATCTCATTCGGGTCTGGTTGTAGAATTTGTCCTGGGATATCGATGGCGGCTGTAACAATGGAAATGACTCTTTCGAATCTTATTTACTCGTTTGATTGGGAATCACCTGCGGGAGCACATGAAATTGATACTTCAAAATCTCCTGGTACTGTAACACATAAGAAGAATGCACTCCAACTCATGGCAAAAGTTTATGATCATGACTACAAGAGCTGAATTGTTTGGGAATCTTGTATCCGAAGTGTTAGAAAGTGACTTAAACTATACGCCTTGTTTCATAAATTTTGTTTTGAGTAGACATTAGTTTTTGTTATGTTTTCTAATTTGAGTTGGTTTAAGATTTGGTTGTTTTTGGATTATTGATTATTAGATGTCAGTGACATTAGTTTCTTTGTACCTTTTAATCATAATTTTGTGCTTGATACATTTGAATTTGAACTTGATAATTTGGTTTAGTAATTTAAATAAAATTTCCGCTTCTTTTGTTGATTTTGTTTGTTTATTTCGTTCTTTGAATTACCAACAAGAAGAAATCAAAATATATACCTGCTTTTTTTCTGAATTTGATGTCTTCTATATATGTCTTTTTTTAGTTATTCTGCATGCTTTCTTACCATAAAAAAGTTAATATATCTAATCATTATGTATGTTTCGAAAATTGTTATACTATTTGGGTTATAAATTTGATGAAAAGCTACATCAGAAAAGAAGAAAAAAAAAATGTTGATTTTGTTTAAACTATTGTGATGGCTAGGATGGCAAAACCACCAAACCGATGGGAAAACCAAAACTCGAACCGGTTGGGTCGGGTTTGGGGACGGGTTTATGGGTTTAGATACGGGTTCGGTAGATATATTCTTTTCTTTTGGCACGGGTTCGGCACGGGTTCTAGTAATACCGCCCGCTTACCCGCACTGTATATTCAATTGTACCCGTTTTTGCTAATTTATATAAGGTCTTAATAGATTTTGAGCTCTTAAACTTGTAAAATTGTTTTTCTACTCTACCCTTAATAGCATATATATCTTGGTAATTACAAACTATTAAATTAACACTTACGCTTGACGCTTTAATTCTCACACACATGACACATTAACTCTTTAATCTTCAAACATTACGAATATTGAAGTTGTTTTCTTTAACTTCTAAAAACTTTGAATATATTAGGGTGTTTTGGTTTTTAGGTTGAGTTGTACAACGATGATTTTAATTGGGGATAACCGATACCATGGAAAACCGATAACCCGATGGATAATAATAATCGGTACCCATCGGTATTAGTGGGTTCGGTTTGGATATTATAAACGCAGTGTACGGGTTCACTGATGGCCTTTTTGTTTTAATTGCAAATTTGTCAAAAGTTTGAAATTATTTGTTTGTTTAGGATATTTTGGTTCATTTGTATCTAACTATGTGAACTAAAATTGTTTAAAAGTGTTTAAATGCGACAAACATTTTGTTAGCCCATATTGTATTATGTATATTTAACGGGCCTTAGCCGGTTCTAGAATTCTCTGTCAATCCTTATTTATTTGTACATTGTATTATGGCAAAACAATCATCAAATTACTCATTCACATAAACACGATCATGGTATCGTGCCATATCTCCTATCCTTTCCTAAACTAAAACAACGACCTTTCTAAAAACCCTAATCTGCACCTCGTTATTTTGGTATTCGTGCTCGATCCGCGAATCAATCTCGATTGGATCTTTTGCTTGTGGTTCCCATTGCTTACATCGACCTCCCCGTCCTTTTTGTGTGTTGGTGATTGTGCAAAGGTCATTAATCCACACGTTAGCATAATTTATTCGTACCTAGGTCACGAATCGGTTCCCTTGCTTTTTGTATTTCCATACTGTACGTACCATCTAAACCCCAAACCATCTCGTCATCATGACCGGTAACAATACTGAGGAAGTTGTGTTAAAGTTATTAGGGAAGTTGGGGTGAACCGGGCATGTTAAAAACCTTCCAGGAACTCTTACAAACACAAATGCATCCACTGTTGGGCCATATGTGTATTACACATCACCAAGTACACTAAGCCTTCACTTTATCCCTATACCCAACTCAGCCCGTTAGTAAGCCCAACAGCAAACCTCTATGTAGTTGGGCCTCCCTCGCTTTTAATTACCCACCGACCCAGCTAGTAAATCGCAATACCAAATGCCCTATGTCATACCTTCCGCCCAATGACCTCTCCCCGCCTTACACCCCTTATATCACCCCAAATGTCCAACTAACCCAACACACTACCAGACACTTCATGATCCCACAACTGGTTCCTGGAACATGGACACAGGTGCGAGCTCACATCTTAATTCTTCAGTTAATAGTCTTAGTCATGTTTTTAATATGTGCATGTGTCCTTCCGTCTCCGTTGATGATGGGTATTCTTTTCTTGTCACCAATACGGGTCGTAGTATTTTGCCAACTCCCTTTTGACCTATTCACCTAAATAATGTTCTTATTACCCCGCATATTGTCAAAAATTTAATATATGTTCGTCAATTTGTTCGTGAAAATAATTGCACTATTAAATTGATCCTTTTGGATTTTCTGCTAAAGATTTCATGACACGTCGGGTGCTTCTCCGTTGTGATAGCACGGGGGACCTTTATCCAATCACAGCTCTGTCTCCCATTGTGCAAGCTCTCCTAGTCAGTCAACATACTTGGCATAAGCGTCTTGGACATCCAGGAAGCGAAGTGTTACATCGTCTTTCCAATAATTTCATTTTATGTAATAAAGAGAACCCTCCCGTGCTTTGTCACACTCAATCTATGCCCCGTTTGGTTACACCCATAGCATACAATCCTGCTAATGTTATTTAGGGCATGTTTGGCTAAGTTTATTTAACATAAGCCGATTTGGGCTTATTTTTTATAAGCTCCGATTTTGTGGCTTATTTTGAGACTTCTCGGCTTATATAAGTTTATTATGATATGATAAACTTATAAAAGCCGACAAGTCTCAAAATAAGCCGTTAAATTGGAGCTTATAAAAAATAAGCCCAAATTTCATGAAATTTGGGCTTATTTTTTATAAGCCTCAATTTTACGGCTTATTTTGAGACTTTTCGGCTTTTATAAGTTTATCATATCATAGTAAACTTATATGTTTCGACAAGCACCACACTTGTAGCATCCTTGCATGTTAAGCCTACACTTGCCATAATGATGCTTATGACACTTTTTTCATGCAGTCTTCGTTTGACTACCTCCAGCTTTTTTTACCATGATCATACTTAGCTCTCTTACCATCTTTATCACCATATTCTTGTTTTCTCTTGGATTGTTTCGCTTCTTTATTTTGCTTCCTCATTAAGTCCACTTCCCTTACTCGAGCTCTACTTAATAGATCTTCCAAGGTAATACATTTGAAAGGAGAAATCACTTCACGAATATCATCTCGAAGCATTCTTTGAAATCTTTCAACTTTGAGATGTTCATTACCATGGTATTCGGGGCAATAAGAAAACATGTCATTGAACTTCTTCCACAATTCATTCACCGTCTCCTTGGTTTTCATAAGAGATTGAAATTCTTCTAATTTTATCAATTTCTTCAACCAGAGCATATTTCTCGCTAAACAACTCATTGAACTCTTTCAACGAACATGTCTCAGCCCAAGCTTCACCCTTCTCACAAACTTTCCCTTCCCACCAAGTTCTATCACTTTCTCAAAGGCAATTCACAACATAAATAACCTTCTTTCTATCTTCACAATCACTTGTACAAAAAGCACCTTCAACGGTGGTAAGCTACCTATTGCTAACAATGAGATCAAGGGTTCTTGTAAAGTTTGGCACATCACAAGCCGTAAAGTCACGGTAAGTGTCCTTATCATTCTTGGTATCTTTCATAAACCCGCATACCTTCTTAAATTCTTCAAACTCTTTTTCCATTAAATCTTGAAGATTGAGGGTTGTTTGCTCGATATAATAAGGCATCACATGTTTAATTGCTTTTCATACCCTTTTCCAATCATTTCATCCAAAGCGTTCATCTCTTTTCCGAGAAACCCTAAAACTAGGGCCTCTGGAGCTAGAAGAAGAACTATCATTACCTTTACCATCATTACCCGTATCACTTGTCGAAGATTCGCATGTTTAGAAGCCGTACCTTTCATGACTTCTATGAGATGGGGTGTCTCCATTCTTTCTCCATATCGAAAATTAACATATCACATTATCAACCATAATCATATGCATAGTCGATGCATGAATGACATTTAATATATTCTTACACCTTACTTACCAAAAGTTTATGGCCTATGTATAGACTCAATGATTTTGACTCAACATATGTACCATATGTTTATCACTATTGTAACACCCCCCCTCGAGATCATAATAACATCGGAAGACTAATCGGGTTGTTACTTGGATGGGGATCACAGTCAATAATCATAGAAAACGACCCGAAAGAGACGTTTTAAGAAAAATAGTTATCATTCATTGAAAACTCATTGTTGTTACAAAATATTCCAAATTGTTTCAAATGTTTCCCCAAAATACCGAGCATGAGTTTGAAAGAATGACAACTTTATTTTTTACACCAAAAGTAAAGGTCTTGGTATGCCCACTCCGCGCCTTGAACATAATCTTCATTGATTACCTGAGATAACATGCTTAAAAAGGTCAACAAAAATGTTGAGTGAAATTCATAGGTTTAATGTAAAGTTGAACACAAGAACATGAACATGATAATTATAAACTAACAATATATCATAAATAAATTCACAGATTATTATGCGCTAAGCTCATGCAACCAAGACTCAACTGCATACACCGAATTACTGGTGTACGTTAGAGTTTGCCCCAAATGACGTAATAGCCAATTACCTAATGCAATTCAAATATGGTGCACCCCGGTTATTTCCTATAACCAAGACGGGGTCGTTACTCCCCATAGTACTATTCACGATATCTGCGTTCACTCTCGGTGACTAAAGGTTCATGATACAGGGGACTTGTGGCTAAATACTTAGGCAATTCCAATAATCAAGTAGCGAACATTTATGAAAAACCTTGTGTTCTAGTTTAGAGCATGTATCTCCCTCGCGGGGTTTGCAAATAAAAGTAAAAGCGTGGCTATGAACTCACCTTAATGAAAATGAACAAGCACAATATGAACAAGCACGATGTAGCGGAGGCTCCAAACCGAAACCTAAGAATGAGATGGCAAGTCTCAGAATATGATAAATCTTGGACCAAAATAATAGAGCATTGAGTATACTTATTCAATAGATCATCGAATTATCCAATTCAATAGAGCGTTGTGCGTGCTTAATGTTTTAAGTTCAATTTACGTGCTACATCGACTTAGTTTGAATTTATCAAAAGTCCTCACTTACGCATAAGTGAAATGTTCTTCGTTGTGATTTTATGAAAATAATGATGTTATCGAGTGTTTTAGTTCGTTTATAATCGAAGTGAATTATTACCGAATTACGGTTTTTATATACTTATACTTTTATAATTATATATATAAGTTAAGTGAATTATCGAAGTAAAAATACTCATTATACACTTTAAGTTGTCAAACTGTTCATTTTTACGAAGTCGTGATAATATAAGTTTTCTAAACTTTTCCTGAATTTACACTTTTTACCCTTAAGTTTCAAAATGTACAGGTTTAGTCCCTCAACTTTGGGAAATTGACATTTTCAACCTCGAAAATACTTTATACTCCAAATTTCCAGAAATGACAGTTTTAGTCCTTAGATAAATCTTTTTTTTGACATAATGTTTCAAAAGTTGATTTTTCACTTTTGGTCCCTCAAGTTTCCATGTTTTCATTTTCGACACAAACTTTTATTTCACTTTTTAAAACTAGTTTGCCATAATTACAAAATCAGTCCCTAGACTTCCCATGCACACTATAATACCTAGGGGTGAAAATGAGCCGAGCCGAGCCCGAGCCTGCCAGAGCTCGAGCTCGGCTCGTTTATATATAAAAAGCTCGAGCTCGTTTCGAGCCTCACATTTTGAGCTCGAGCTCGGCTCGTGAAATTTTTCACAAGCTCGAGCTCGGCTCGGGGGCTCGACTAATTTATATGATGTGTAGAAAAAACAAGGTTCAAATGGAGCTCGGCTCGCTAATACAAGGCTCGAGCTCCTTAACACGGTTATACGTACGGAAAATATATCTACATATATTTCTAGGGCTCGCTTAGGCTCGCTAGCCTAAACGAGCTTTTGTATAGAGCTAGGGCTCGAGCTCGATTATTAAATGAGCCTAAATTTAGGCTCGAGCTCGGCTCAAGCTCATTTAGAAGGTTTCTAGGGTTGATATTGAGTGTTAAATGTTATCTAGGTGTCGAGTAATATGTAGTTAATTTTTATTCGACTTCATGAAAGTGTAACGAGCATTTAGGTCACTTAGTTCGCGTAAAAACATGACATATGTTCTTGAAATGATAACGAGCTTAATAAACATAACTAGCTACTAGTTTTGTGATTTTATTTGTGAAAAAATTAGTCTAAAAACAATTCTAGACGTGTGATATAGGAATGAAAATGAATAACGAAATAGAGACGTGTTGGAAGGAAACTTACTACACTCGATTGAGTGGGATGAAACGTGAGAGGGATGATTAAGACTACTACGAGAACCCACTTGTTCTCTTTATAACCCAAGTCGATCAACCAAGCTTTTCCTATTTCCGTTGTCTTGCTACGTTTTTTCTTTTCTTTCCCCTTGGTACCACTGTGGACGATTTATGTGAATAGGTGAGTGTTTTGAGTGTAAATTTGGTAAGAGATGTTGTGTAAATTCTTCTAAGTGTTGAGAGGGTTTATAAAAGGGAGAATGGGCATGGCTTTAGGACTAAAATATTACATGCTCCTTGTTTGTTCTTGGCATGCTACTATGGCAGCAGGTTTTGTGGGGAGAGGAGGGAGTTGTCATGTCGATTTCAGCATGTGGAACATAAGAACCAATGGTTAATGAGGTCAAAGATAGGTCAAAGTGCACTTAGGGTAGTATTATATTTGTTTAGGGTGGCTTATGTTTAGCTTGTGTCTCCTTCTTTCTACAATTACATGCAAACACATATGACCAAAGGGATTGTATGATATTTTGTGTCTTGTTTCATTTGTTGTGTTTGTGTTTTCATTTGATTGACCGGTTCACAGGAAAAGAAACATAGCAAAAATATTACTTAGTCAATTTGAGTACAAAATTCCTAAGTGTGGTGCACTTGGGCTGGGCAAATGATGAGGCCCAATGGAGAAGAAAATGGGTTGGGTTGGACTTAGCTTGGATATTGGATCGGATACAACATAGGCCCAAGGGAAATAGTGAAAGTTGGGCTCGGGTTGAGGCCCAATGTAAAGTGGGTGGAAGTTGGGCTTTAGGCCCGGTCCGAAAATAAAATAAATTTATTTTTATTAATTTTATATTTTTATTTAATTTATATATATATAATTTAAATATTTAATGATATTGGGATAGAGGGAATTTCGTTCGGTCACAACGGTAAAATTTTGAACGATTGAGTCGCATGGACATGCATATGCCAAATGATATGCAAAATCGATGATCGAAAATTTCATGATGTTCTAAATGTGCTTTACTCATGTTTAAGTTGTTAATTACAAATGAAATTTTCCGGAGCTTACAACTATTGTGCTGGCGTAGTCATAAAAATACTTAACATATGTGTCCTCAAAATCCTTAAGGCAATACACAAACAACAAACACTAGTACTAAACCCTTTTAATTAAGAGCTAAGTCTAGAAAATCCTAAATCTCTTAGACCAAAGCTTTGAAACCAAGTTGTTAAAAAAAAAAAAAAAAAAAAAAACATTAAATTTTAAAATCTCACAAACTTTGACTCTTGGTTTTGTTACAAAATTTGACTAATATAACACAAACTAGGAAACTTGAAAACATATAAGGGTAAAACCAACATACACGATCTCAAAAACATTTATAAGAACAACATATAACAACCCAAGAACGAAAAAAGTTTCAAACATTCTCAGAACAAAGGCCAATACGTTGTATTCATTCAATGAATACCGTGATTGAGACCATCACCAATACGCCGTGATACGTTAGAATGTATACGCCAGATTGCCCAACCGACTAGATACACACTACTACTTAATACCATAATACGTCAGATTCAATTTAATGAATATGCCGTATTGTCGACACTCGTGATTCACCAATACACATGACCATATTGACTGATACACTGTATTCCTATATGGAATACGTTGTATTGCAACTACCAGCCAATACAGCGTATCCAAGTCTATAGATACGCTATATTGGGCATGTGATACAGACTCTTTATAGAACCACTGCAGAAACTATAGAAACCAAAATCCGCCAAAACCAAACTGCTTCAACACTACTTAAAACAACAACTTCCATTAAAGACATTCCCAAAAACATACTAGTCCATTAGACCCTTTGCCATTGACAAAACGGGTCAAACGGGTAATTTATGGCACATTGCCAAACACCCCTTTACAAAACTATAACCAATTTCCAACCTATTCAAAACACATAAACATACAATTAAGCCATAGATCCAAGCATACTATAACAAGCTCCCATATCACTATAACATATCAATAACATACAAATCATAATAATAACTATAACATGCTCATTGCCATGCTACTTACCTCAATTTCATCAACTAGTTTCTACTTGAAAAGCTATTTGCTCCCCTATAAGGATATTAACCTTAATTTAGTAACTATTACAATGATTTCATACAGAATTATCAACCTTTAATCTTTTACTCAATTTCCATCATGAACCATAATTCCAAAAATTAAAAGATAGTACTTGCTTTTGATAGGGATAATAACTTAGGAGCTTAAGAAACTTGATTCCACATACACCTTCTTGATCAATTTCTTCACAAAGGCAAATCTAGTTTTCCCTCTATTTTTCTTTCCTGAAAACCGAAACCAAACAAACACCCTCTATGTCTCAATACTTTTCTAGTTAAATGTTTATTTATCTAGGTATAAGAATTAGTTTATTTGCTTGGCCATATTAGACCCTCTAATTTTAATCTTTATAGTTTAACCACAAAACTTAATACTCTTTGTACTTTTACACTATAACTTATGTCTATGATAACTTATAATACTTATACAATATAGTAATACCTTTCTGAGTTTCGAGTGTTAAAAAAAGGGCTAAGTAAGTACTTCTAGTTAAATATTTATCCTCTAGCCTGATATAATCGTGCTCATTAATCTAATTCACCTCAGAGAAGTCAAGCGTAAATTAAAATGGTTAAGTAAGTATTTATATGCTAAATTGTTACCTTGATGTTATCTAAACACTTGATCTCATCTTTTTCTTTTATGGTGGCGGTAGATTTAGATGGTGGTGTGGAAGCAAAAGGCGAGGGTGTTTTCAAGATATTTTGGAAAGTGTGATAAGAGATGTGGTTACGTATACTAAGCATGCATTTGTATTTATTGGTTATGGGGTGTATTAATTGTAAATAAAATAATGTTTTAAGAGAAGAAAGATTGTTACATTAATGGTATGGATGTTGTTTATGTTCTTATGAGACAAGGAAAGACTCTCTATTGTTTTGGCGGGTGGTTGATTTAGTTATGGTATGCTAAAATTCTTACCTTGGTTATGTCTTTCGGTAATTGAATCTATTAATATTGCAATGTTATCTAGAGCTTTTTTTAATTACAAAGACAAATGTATCATTCTTTACACTGTTTTATGGGTTGTGTTGTGTATTTTGTTTATGAAGATCCGTCGAATTAACCAAGAAATAATACTATTAAATTAGATGAAGGACAAAAAAATTGGGAATTTGTGACTCAAAGTTTCTAAAATTAACTTGCTTTGACCCTAAATTATTTTTCTAACCATATTACTCAACTCGCGACCAACAGACTCACAAAAGAGGACAAATGAAAGCCAAAATTGTATCGTCCTTGCTCATTAACCAAATTTTTGGGTATATTTGGTTCAAAACATTCAACCTACGACAGCTCCGAAACATTAGTCAGCAATCACCATTATTTGTATCGGCATAAGACTTGATTTTAGTGAACTGCACTAACAAATCTTTAAGACATGACCGTGTATTGCCATTGTTTGTATATGTAAAGATTTGATTACCGAACAAATGATACATACAAACACATACATATACGTTGAATTTAATTGTACTTTTTTGGATGTTGCCCTGTTTTTAATAGAATGTTTGTTGTCCAAAAATTATATATGTTAAATTTAATTTGATTATCAACTTGGCAATTGCAAATGCTGAGGTTTCTTTATTGTTTTGAGAATTTACATGCATTAACACAAAATAGTTACGAGCTAGTCAATGGCGAACTATGAAAATGATAGTAAGTTACACCAGTCATAACAGGCCGGCATTTCCTTATATGATGAGCGTTAAAGATAAACGAAGGTGTTGGGAATTTTGAAGTATGAATTCAATGAAAATAATCAAGGAATATATCAAGTACATGGATTCTCAATGAAGGAATCTCATCAAGTATATGGATTCTCAAGAAGGACTTCATCAAGTTATATTACAAGATAGTTGGTTACTACGGATATAGATATTCCGATATTTATTAGTTTGTTAGGATATGCATGAGCTATTTTAGGTAGTGATATGCATTTATTTTATTATTATTGTTTTATTTAGGGTTCTTGTGTATAAAAGGAACTGATGTCTTTGTATTAGAAGATAGAAAGAAAAACCTCCGAGAAAAACATTCCGTAGAAACATCATAAAAGGATCCATAGAGGATCATTGTTTTAATAGTGAAAACCTTGTTGGTAACTTTGATTGTGTTAATTATTATCCACGTGCATCTATTCAATCATTGTTATTATACCCTAGTTGAGTCCGGATCTTGGTTTCAACAAGTGGTTTCAGAGCGGGTGGCTCTTGATCTAGGGTTTATTGAAGGTTTTCATATTGCCGACAGAAGCAGATTAGTTACGAGGTAATAATTATTTTTTATCTGATCTGGCTTAATATTTGTTCAAACGAGGTTGAATATTTGTTCAACAGTTGCGGCGTATTTGTGTAGTGAATATTTTCATTCGTTACTTGATTTGTTCTGACTTCATCAAAAGCAGTACTGATATCGTGATTGGTTGAAATAGAGTGCATCACGTGGGAAGTTATATGATTGAGCAATTCTTCTTGTACTAATTAATCATGTTAATTTTGTTCATGCTCATCACATGTTCATCCTACTGAACGCAAGTGGCTTTAAAATTTTGGATTATGCTTGTTTCATTGGTCAACATTGTCACGCCATTTTAATTGACTTCTCGTGACACATTGATCTTATTTATATATATGATCAAGTGGGATAGGATTGAGTGTGGTGAAGCGTATGATTGTTATAATGGTCTTGACTTGTGATTGGCTTGCTTAGGGTGATCACGTGTGAGTGTCAGACAACAAATCAAGTGAGAACATTGGACTACTTGATTAGATATCATTGACTGAACACTATTCGAGTGTATTCACACGGTTGGATTCTGCTGATCTCACGTGTAACTGTTGGTTGGGACCCACGAGGTAACAGTGTTTCTAATCTATGATCATACTCTTGGGTTTGTCATTGATCAGACGAAGATTTTTTTTTTATAAGTGGGACTCGTGAGTTAGTATTTTGCTTGGATCTGCTGGTCATATTATTGCTTGGTACTTTAAAATGGGAGAATTTGATAATAATAGTGATGATGGTGTGTTTCCTTATTTGATGGATGATGAGTACGAGGTCTGGGCTAAGAAGATGGAACATTGGATCATAAATAATGATATGAATATCTGGAAGGTGATCCAAAATGGCAACAGCTTGAAAAGGACTGGAAGTGATCGTGAAGGAAATCTCTTTATCTTCCTCCAACGATCGCAGATGGACACATTGTTTGTACAAAGAGAGTCAAAGGCCGAACTACCTTGCTTAGATCTATTCCTCACGATCATGTAGCGATTTTCGTTATATGGATGATGCAAGTCGATATGGGATGCACTCAAAGAAAGGTATGGTGGAAAGGCTGAATTCAAGAAGATGAGCAAGGAAGTCGATGTCTTGTGTTATGTCAAGAATTTGCCAGTCCACACTTTGCATTCATGGGCATCTCTCAGGTACATAATTGTGTGTTTGGTTGTAGTGAAAAATATAATGAACTTAAGGAAGCCTATGATATTTTGAAACCTAAATATAATGAATGCTTTGTAGAAGTTGAAGCTTATAAACAGGCTTTAAAAACACTAGAAAGACAAAAAGTATGGTTTCAAAAGAATCAGATAGCTTATGATGAAAAGATAAGTGTATTAGAAAGGGATCTCGAATGTGCTAAAAATGAGTTAAAATGGTCTGAGAAGTTAAGAGCAGATGTAGAGTCAGAAAATCTAGAGCTAAAAGAGAAACTAGATGAGGAAGTAGCTAGGCATAAAGAATGGTTAATGAATGGAAACAAGTTAGTCGGTTTCATTTATAGTAGTCAAGCTACTAACTCTACGTGGCTTTAGGTTTTAAGAAATATGTTGGCTTAGAAGCTAGGGATGACACACGTAAATCTACACCAATGGATTAGCTTCTTTTGTCAAAGAAGGTCAATTACATGTCAGACTCGGTCCTATTAGAGGAGAGCATATGCCCATTGACCTTTCCCTCACAGTTGACTTTGATGGATCACACCATTTATATGGCAAAAGTCAAGTGACTTGCCGCACCTTAGTAGCAAAACTAATGACTCGTCTCTTGTTCTCGAAGTGACAAGTCATCGATCTAAAGTCCACCGACTATGCCTCATGTGATTCAAGTGAAAAGTCGACTTATCCGAGCACACACCCAAGACCATACCTAAGTCCAAAGTAGTCGATATTGAGCCCATTGTCGAGCCCAAACAAAGCCGCCACTTATTCGTTAAACACAATTTTGCTTCTAGTTCTGTTTTCGATAAGTTTAAATGTAATAAACAAAGTTGTGTTAAGAATAAGCCTGTTAAGAAGAAATCTTGTTTTGTGTGGTAGTAAACTCCATCTTATTAAAGACCTGTAATTATCATGAGAAAAGATGGGTGTTTCCTCCGGCCATAAGACTTCTAGACCCACATGGACTAATGTTGCTAGTATTCCTCCATTTGTTCCCAAAGTCGCACATGTGAGAGCGGTGTAATCCGACCCCACTAGTAAGTCTAAGGTGTATGCATCTGTTTTCACCGAAAGGCTTAATAGGCCTTTCCGCCTCCTCGGTGGAGGATATTCTTCACCGCTACTCTTGGATGGTGGAACAAAGAAGGTTAGGCTTATGCCCTATAGACCTAAAAGTTCTTATTTTCACCATATACACCTTATGTTTCTCATATGAATATGGCACATGGTGGAGTACGAGTGGAAATATTGTTAAACCCTCAAAAGATTATTCTTGGAAACCTCAAAGAAAAGGTTTATTCTGGTACCCAAGAAAATAGTCCTTGTCGTGCATTGATTGAGGGAGGCCTAAGCCCAAGGGAGGCTTATTGTTGTATATTTGTCTTCTAACCATTTTTGCGGATGTTGATCCTCATACGCCAAGGGGAGGCTTAGTGTTTCACGACACTACAACCTGCCTTGGTTTCTACCGATGCTTGATGGTTTATTTTCCATGTTTTGTTATTTATTTATTTTTTTTTCCTTTATTTTATATTTCGTTAAAAAAAAAAAAAAAAAAAAAAAAAAAAATCGTGTTATTTCTTTTTAGTGATTAAAAAAAAAAAAAAAAAAAAAAAAAAAACTCGAAATGTCGTGTTTAGTTTCTACTCTATCTTGCTTGTAGGTTTTGGTGTTGGTTAATTACCACACTACTAATGGTTTTCATCTCACCATGTCTTTCGACACAAGAGTTGACTAGCCCACGTGATTATGGCTTGTGGTAAAGGTCATGGAAACCATATATGGTAATCAACTCACCATGATGATGACGATATTCCATCAAAGAGTTGGCTAGTCCAAAATCAAACGGTTTTGGTAAAGACATCTCAATTCCGTTGATAGTCAGAATGATTTGCTCAAAATCATAAGGTTTCAGAAACTACCCATGCTTAATTCTTGAGAGTTGTATGGTCATCAATTCACCATGGTTTATTCCTTTTGGAATCCAAGAATTGGCTAGTCCCGAGCAAACGGCTAAGGTAAAGACATATCAAATCCGTTCATGGTTGCCGATTTGCTAATAAATCGATGGTTATCGATGTACCTTGGTTTTCGAATCAAACATTTGGCTACTCCAAGAGTGATGGTTATTGAAAGAGACATCAAATCCATTATTTTCAATGATTCACCTCTCGCGTGAGTTAACACTCGGATGTGATGAGAATAGTATGAAACTAACTGCTTTTGATGTATCTTTTGTCATTTGTTGCTTCGCAAAGATCCGAGTTTCAAAGTTTGTCATCATAGAGATGTACTTGTTTTGATTCTTTGCTTTTGATGTTAGAGTACAATCCTCAAGTTCAAGCGCTAAAGTATTATCGTGAAACCGGAACTTAACCATGTCAAATTCCGCTTAGGGAGGATTGTTGGGAATTCGTGAAGTATGAATTTCTGTGAAAATAACGTCAAGGAATATCTTGAAGTACATGGATTCTCAAGGAATCCATCAAGTATATGGATTATGTCAAGAAGGACTTCTCATCAAGTTATATTACAATATAGTTGGTTACTACGGATATAGATATTCGTGATATTTATTAGTTTGTTAGGATATGCATGAGCTATTTTAGGTAGTGATATGCATTTATTTTATTATTATTGTTTTATTTAGGTTCCTTGTGTATAAAAGGAACCGATGTCTTTGTATTAGGAAGATAGAAAGAAAAACCTCGGAGAAAAACATTCCAGAAACATCATAAAAGGATCCATAGAGGATCATTGTTTTAATAGTGAAAACCTTGTTGGTAACTTTGATTGTGTTAATTATTATCCACGTGCATCTATTCAATCATTGTTATTATACCCTAGTTGAGTCCGGATCTTGGTTTCAACAGAAGGTCCTAAGGAAAATGATAATGCATGGGCACGGTAAAAATGACGATGGACCAACAGATATTCTCATTATCTTCAACATTTATTATGATTGGTTCAAACTTGAAATCAAGATTAGAGGATATATATATATATATATATATATATATATATATATATATATATATATATATATATATATATATATATATATATATATATATATATATATATATATATATATATATATATATATATATATATATATATATATATATATATAGGCTCCGTTCCATTGAGAATGTTTTTATTTTGAGAAGATAGAGAAATCTTCGTTTGAGCAAATTGATTCATGTTTTTATTTGATTCACAAGTAAACATCATTTTATGGTGAATTGAATCTATAAATCACAAATTTGATTCACAAATCATTGTTAAAATCGAATTATGATGATGATTCATTAAATTTGTCTGAGATGATTCAAGATTTTACATATATCGCAAAATCGAGAGATTTTAACATTGATTCAAAATTGTTTTACACATTTTGAATTTTAATCACATTAAATGAGTTTTACGCTTGAAAACATGAATCAAAGCTAAAAATCTATTATTTTAAAAACCTTTCAATCTTCTCAAAATAAAAACATTCTCAATCGACCGATTATATATATATATATATATATATATATATATATATATATTATATATATAGTGTAAGGTTATATTGAGAACCCAAAATTATGCGAGAACCATTTTAGCCTTTGGATTATATCATCAATGGTTGAGATTGCACATGGCATTTTGTAAATAAATATGTTAATTTTTGCTTTTATTTGAAAGTAGAGGGAAAATTGACATTTTAACATTCAAGTATTTTGGTAATCGATTAAAAAAAAGCGTCCACTTTAATTAGAGAACATGCATCTTCATTTTCGCATTTCATTTCTCTCTCACCCAAAAAACCCTAGCCGCCTCTTTTCTTGTTCTTGTGGATCCGACAAAATCACGGCAAGCAAAATAAAAAGATGAGGATAGATTGTTATTATTATTTATTTTGAAGTTTTCATTCAGATCGCATTTTCATTTTTCGTTGCCCCGATTGTTGTTCATTCAGATCTGCAGCTTGCACGGAATGATATTCATTATACATTGGACCCATGGAGAATAGTACACAACATGTCGCACCATCTTCATAGTGTGTGTTCACGCACTCTTTAAAAATGAACCCCTTTTTTTTCATTGAATTGTTCTTGAATCATGAAATGGAAGGTGAAGTAAATGACTAAAATCATAATTAATTAGTTGAATGTAAGTGCTTATTACGATTAGATTTCTAATGGGTCAGCTTTTGTTTCTTATACTATAACAATGTAATTTTATGACGTAATTATATTAAGGTGTTCAAGATTTGATATATATCATGTGCTTGTTAAATTGAGTGGATATCGCATAACAATAATATTTAATTGATGCTAGTGTACGTGAACTAAAATGTGCTTGTTGTGAACAAGGATTTTGATGGATCGATGGCGTCTTCATCGTGCACCGCACTCCAAAACTACTTTCCTTTTATTATTATTCATGATTAACTATTAACAATCGATATCCTCATATCCCACCAATTTTTTCATTAGAATATTTTTTAGATCTTTATTCACTCGTAGTTGTAGGGGATATTTGAAACTTTCGTTGAGTGTTGATCCACGAAACAATAATTTACTACCGTCTTGTGGTGCTCTAAAGGTAAATATTATGCATATATGTTTTAAGGTTAGAGTGCATGTGTATTTTATGGCCGGTAAAAAATCAATGAAAATGGTTTGCATATGTGTTTTATGGCCTATTAATAGTTAATGAAAGGTGTTGGAATCACTCCTAAACAGTATTTCAAGTAATTATGTTTCATATGTAATAGGTAGCTTTATTATGGTCTTTATGTTTGTTTAAGGTCAAGCTTATGTAGAAGGCCCATAAGCTTAGGCCCAAGCCCAATAAGGAATAGGGAAGGGAGGAGTGTTGCCCTAGCTCCTGCCTATATAAACAATGTAATAACCCTCACTTGAGGTTGGTTGTTCAAGTTATTCTCTCATTCACTCTTTGCATAACCGGTCATATTATCTTGTGTGTGTGTGCTTATAACTTGTTCATCCGCCTTCATCTCTTCTCTTATAACTTGTGTTTGTAAAAGTGACCTAACAAAGGTATCAATCGCCAAATAGTTGGGTGTACTCGTTTGTTTTTGAAGCTTTTGATTTTGGGTCTTACGCAGTAAAGATAACGCTTTCTTTGGCTTCTTTAAAACTTGTTTTTACACTTTTAATCCAAGATTCTTGTACTTTCAACGCTTTAAGGTGTTAAAATACTTGTTTTTGGCAAAAGTTTCAAACTTTATGCGTGGATCATTGTTTTGAACTAGTTTTTATTCGTGGGTGTCTTTCACGCATAACTGCTTTTGAGTGCTTTGGATCATCAAGTTTCACACTTTTGTGTTATTTTGGTGTTATTGAAGCTATTTCATCACACAAAACCGGTTTAGAAACATCTTTGGGCAAAATCAAATTACGAGTAATCTACGCGTATCAAAACCCTAAAATTACGCGTAAGATTATCCTTAGGTTGATCTTCGCTGTGGTTTATTCCGTGTTTTCTTACTTGGATAAGTCCGAAAATACGTCGACTTTGGATATCTTTTGCACCGTGAAGTGTAAAAGATCATTTGGGATAAAACCCTAAACTTACGCATAAGATAAGCTACGCGTAGAAATCCCACGCATAAGATTCACTTTACGCGTAAACTTAGGTCTACGATAAGGTAATCCCACGCCTAACTTTCACGCCTAACTTTTGTCTACACGACAACTTTAGTGCTTTTATCCTACTTACGCAGAAGCTAAATCCTACAGAACTCCTTATTGTTACGCGTAACTTTTGGTGTTTTACGCATAAGTGATACTTGGTTTCTTGTCTTTTCTACGCCTAAGGACACTTCATCAACAAAGGTTCATTCGACTACAAAGATCCATTTTTACCAACACAAGTTTTCAACATGTCTCAACCACCATACTCTAATTATTTCCCTTACACCTATTCTCAACGACAACAACAACTTACTCCTCAACATCAACAATGGAATCAACAACAAGCAATTTATCAACAACAATTCAATCAACAACATACTCTACAACTTGGAGCAATTCCTCCACCACAAATGGTTCAACCACCACCAAGTCTTCAAGTTCAACCCTACACTAATGAATTCAATCAACATCCATCAAGGAACACTATGAAGGAACCCACTTGGTTTGCAAAGATGTGTGAAGCTTTAAGTACCAACAATCAATTCATGAAGCGGGATCACTTGATAGACCTCCAATGCTCACTCCAGAAATTACGATCAATGGGTGATAAGGTTCTTTAGGTTTTGTGATCCGAAGAAGCCACATGGAAAGTTCTTAAAGAAGGTTATCTTGGAAGGTCCATTTGAGATGCCTCATCGTTATTGTACCCGGAGATCCAATCATTGTTCCACCAAGAGATGAACAAACCAACATTGCTATCTGCAGCGCATCTAAATCCAATGTAACTTCTACACTATGAAGTCGATGAGCTTGCAATGTAATATATCCTTTTAGGATTACCTAACCCAATTCTTCAAGTGTTGATGCTCAAAAGATCGCAAAGGAAATGTGGGACCATATTCATCTTCTTATGGAAGGATCATCAGACTCAATCGGGAGGATTTGGAATCCAAAATTTACTTGGCTTATGAACACTTCATGATTGAACCGGAGAGACACTAGAGTCTTATCATCATCGATTTTCGACATCATCAATGATTTGGATAAACACAACATCATCATGCCAAGAATTGCAAGTGAATACTAAGTTCCGAGTAGTCTTGGTCCCGAATGGGAGAAGTATGTCATTTTCTCCGCTGCGAAGAATATGCATCATTCTACTTATGGATTGTTGTACGATTACTTGAAGCCTCATGAGAAGGAAGTTGATCGAAAGGATTCTCCGTGCTCAAATTGCTCCACCCACACATCCGGACAATCAACAACTTGCCTTATATGCTCAACAAAGTTATCCTCCTCAACAAGCAACTCAACCAATCGCCTCGCTTACATCAAACGATCAATCACAACAACCTCAACAAAATCAATTGGTTCCTTACAACAACAACAATGATCAAGCACTTCATAGTTAGACTAATGAGGAATCCGATCCGCTCAAGCATTGCAAAAGGGTTTGTTATGATTGCTAATGCTTTTAGCCGTTATACAAACAAATCCAACAATCGTATTCGTTCCTCATCCAATACACGAAATCAAGTGTTGTGAACAATGGACGAGTTGAAGTTCGTAATCGTGGTTATGGTCGTCAAATGGGAGGTGGTCAAGGGTTTAATGCTATGGGTAGGAACAACAATGAGCTCAAGTGGTAGAACAGGAAATGCTCGTAATGGGTTGAATGGTCTTCGATGCTACAACCGCAATGAGAAGGGACACTGGCTAATGCATGCCCAAAGCCAAGGACTAGGGGCGTGCTTATTTCAAAGAGGCTCTTCGTTAGCTCTAAGGATGAAGTCGGTGGATCTCTCACAAACAAAGAATGAGCTTTATGGCGTATGCACTCGATGATGATATGGAGGACTTGCGTGCCAATGCAACAATTATGTTGATGGCTAATATGCATGAGTCGCACATGAGTGATACAGCCCAGTAGTATGACATCGATGGCTTGTCTCGTACCGTAACAAACCATCATCATATCTCGAACTAATATCTCCGCCAATATCTCGAATCCGCACGGATCGATCTGTTCAAAATGAGTCTTCTACATCTTTCGATGATTTTCAAGTTAACCTCAGTAGTTACATTTGACGATCAAGATGACCTTATGGTTTCCTTTGATAATCAAATTGACTCGTGGTCGCATTTGAGGATCTAAAGAATGATCATGTTGAGACTCACGCTGAACAAGATGATCCTTTGCCTCATCCGATTTTGCTCGGTTAATTCAAGACCATAAAATCAAAATGGAGGAATGTTATGCATTAAACAAGGACTTAAAAAGCAAAATGCACCGTTAACCAAGGATAATGAATGCTTAAAATGCAACTCAACTTTTTCAAAACTCAAGAAAATCGTGAAAAAGGTTTTGAAGCCGCTTTTGCAAAATCTCATCAAAACGAAAAATCTTTAGAGAGACAGATCGTGATCTAGCCGCTCAAGAATGCTTTGTTGTCTCAAATAGAACAAATGAAACATGAACATAAACAACAACTTAACGCCTCACTTTGAAACTCAAAAGCCAAGGTCGAGTTGTTAACTTGTCAAAAACAGTTCTTTGAGATACAAAAAGCATTCAACGAAACGAATAGATGACTATCTTGAGGAAATTGTCGACTTACAAAACAAAATCAAAGAGTTTAAAACTGTTGTTTATAAACATGGTGAATCAATCACAACTATTGAAAAGTTTACTTTCAAACCAAATCCAAATGGATATGGACCGAATCTTGCCGATTACAAACCAGCTTTCACTACATTCAAAAGCTCAAGTTTATAACAAAATTGATAATCAATATGAGTGTTGTTGAATACCATCGTCAAGAGGAATTAGATGCGTAAGAAGATGATCAAAATTAAAAACGTTGTTTACAACAAACCATTTAACTATTAAAAGCGGTAACTTTTGTCACACAACAAGATTCTTCTAACACACCAAGGGTTATCACAAAACACCCGAGTCTTCCATTGTTAGTCCCCAAACCAATGGTGCACAAATTAATGGTCCTTTACCTTCAATTAGTGAAGTAAAGCTAAAGTCGAAGATCGTCGTGTTCTCAAATATTTTGACACTTTCATGGTCGACATCAAACTTTTGGAACATGAGATTGAATTCGCTCAAATAAAAGTTGAACATTTTCAATCGCCATTGGTGCGAGAACAAAGAGACATTCTTCGTAAAAAAATTTTACCCCATGTCAAAAACTTGAAAAGTTGTGCAATATATCGGGAAAAGGATTTTCATAAGGAACTTGGTCTGATGAAAACGTTGAGAGAAAATGAAACATCGATTTCTAATACTAAACGTAAAAAGAAAATGTTGAGAAAAGATGTTGATCGACTCTTGGAAGATGTTATCCGGCCGATATCCATAATGTTGTGTTATTACATGCTTTACCATATGCATCCGATTATCATCTCTCGATAATGTTGAAAATGTTGTTAGAGAACACCGATAATGTGCTTCGGATCGAGTCTTTAAAAGTTGAAAATGAACGATTACTTAAACGAACTTTACAATGCAAAACGTCGTCTTCATTGGTGTCAAAAGATATTCACAATCATCAACTTGCTTTTCAAAACAAAATCGCCGCTTGAGTGCAAAATCTTCGATCCTAAAATTGAGCAACTGGATGATCAAACGTGTCTTTGAAGTGTCAAATCTCAAAATATGAACAAGAACTTACAAAAGTTAAAAGGAATATGGTGTCATATTTGATTTACTCAAAAGACTCGTAATGAAGCATCAAACGAACTTGATCATTATCTTGCATACACTAAAGAAGTCATGAATTTTAATGGAAATCTTCTTTCGAAAATCAAGATCCGATTCACACTATCTCTAAGTTAAGAGAAATGTTAGGAAAGTATGAACAACTTCCGCCTAGCATCATTAAGAGAATTGCACCTGTAACACTTAGTAATCGTGAACCTAGAATCCCTACCGACAAAACACAAGTTGCTAATGTGTTTTCCTCCATCGAACAGAATAGTTGCCTCTTTTCCCAACGTCCGCACTTCACAGCCTAGGAGCAATCAAGGAAGAATAGGAAGTTGCGACCTAAGAAAAGATCAATAAAGAATGCTAAAGTAGAAGAACACCCTAGGACTTTGAATAAGACTCATGTTGCACCCACTTTAGATATTACGTCTAGCAAATGTAATAGAAATAGTGATGTAACTAATGTTGAACCGTTAAGTACTTTTGATATTCACCGATGCTTCTTGTGTTATTTGTCGTAAAAGTATGCTTTCGATTGTCATGATAAATGTGTTGCTAAAGCTATCTTGTCTCGATTACGGAATCCTAAAATCGGAATACCTCTAGGCCCACTAATGCTTCTAAGTCTCGTGCTTGGTAAACCGCCTCTTTAGATTCTAAGAAACACATTGATGGCCACAGAGCTCAGCTTTCACCTCCTAGGAATGTAGTACCACCTAGTGCATTCACTAAGACTAAAGCAAAGACTAGTTGGAGATGGCGAAATGGATACATAATACACTAGGATTTAAATGGATGCCTAAAATCATCAATGTGTGTATTTCTAATATAATCGCTTGAACCCTCTAACATTTCGGGTTCCACATCTACTTCTATTCCATCCGTGTCGCATGTGTGTAATGCAGTGATATGATCATCCTATGGATTGTTGATAGCGGATGTTCCAACC
Organism: Chrysanthemum lavandulifolium; assembly: GCA_022545495.1. Taxonomy (NCBI): domain Eukaryota; kingdom Viridiplantae; phylum Streptophyta; class Magnoliopsida; order Asterales; family Asteraceae; genus Chrysanthemum; species Chrysanthemum lavandulifolium. Next base: position 229,032,419 of record CM040245.1, on the reverse strand, counting down.
ACATGACAGCAACCTTAAAATGTTATCAAACTTTGTTGCAAAGTTCATTGGCACCTTGTCAGTTCGGAATGATCACTTTGCTATCATGGGCTACGGAGATTACATCAATGGGAACATCGAAATTAGCAGAGTTTATTATGTGGAAGGCCTCGGTCACAATCTCTTTATGTCGGTCAATTTTGTGATGGAGATTTGGAAGTTGCTTTTAGGGAGAAAACTTGTTTCATTCGTGATCTACAAGGAAATGATCTTATGTCCGCCAACGCTCATCTAGTCTCTACACTATCTCTATGCAAGACATGATTGCTTCATCTCCCATCCGCTACTTTCAAAGGCAACATCTACAAAATCTTGGCTATGGCACCGCTGCCTCTCACATCTAAACTTTCAAACCATAACCAATCTTGCACGACACAAACTTGTTGAAGGTCTCCCACGATTCCGGTATTCTAAAGATCACCTATGCTCACTTGTGAACAAGGGAAAAGCACTCGTGCTCATTTTCCTTCAAAGGTGGAACACGCCTCAAACATGTGCTTCATCTTCTTCACATGGATTTGTGTGGCCCGATGCGCTGCAAGACGATTAATGGCAAACGCTACATCTTGGTAATTGTTGATGACTACTCAAGATGGACTTGGGTTTATTTTCTTCAAGTAAAGATCAAGCTCCACAAATGATCATCACCTTTCTCACGAAAATTCAAGTTCAGCTCCAAAACACCGTCGGAAAAATTCGAACAGATAAAGGAACCGAATTTGTGAATCAAACTCTTCGTGAATATTATGAGAAAGTGGGAATTGAGCATCAAACATCTATTGCCCGCACACCGAACAAAACGGAGTTGTTGAAAGACTAAACCGAACGTTAGTGGAAGTCGCAAGAACAATGTTAATCAATGCTAAACTTCCAGATTACTTATGGGTCAAGTCGATCAATTGCATGCTACACTCAAAACCGCTCTATGATTACAAAACGCCACAACAAAACACCTTTTGAGCTTGTCCACAACCATAAACCGAATCTCAAACACTTTCATGTATTTGGATCCTTTGCTATCCGAATAATGATCGTGATGACTTTGAAAGCTCAAAGCCAAAGCCGACATTGAGTCTTTATTGGATATTGTGAGAATTCTAAAGGTTACCGGATCCGGAATCGTCGAACAAAGCGAGTTATGGAAACGATTCATGCAAATTTTGATGAACTCATGGAAATGGCTTCGAGTACAATGACTTGGAACCGGTCATAACCGCTTAAACTTCCTCAAACCCCATCATCACTGAATCAAGCCCCACTAACTCACAACAAATGGAAAGGTTATTTGCTCCTCGCTTAGTGACGATATTGATGAACGTGCTCTAGGTGTATCCATTGTGTTCATTGCTCAACCCGATAATATTCCTATACCGATACACTGCTACAACAACTATCGTTGAAGATGCACCACACCATTGACTCTACAACAACAATTGAACAAACCGCTTCCAACAATGATGAACCAACCGATGATGTTCTTAATGAAGTACCCCACCGCAGATTTTGATCCAAATGCTCTTTAACCCGTTTGCTAATGAAACTGCCGCACGATGTTGCGAGAATCATCAACAAACCATTTGAATCCTCAATCTGCACAATGTATACCAACATCAACCTCTACACATAGATGGACAAAAGACCATCCTCTTGAGAATATTATTGGTAACCCGAATCAACCGGTTGTAACGAGACAACATCTTCACACGATGGTGAACATTGCATTTATGCACTCACCGTCCGCTAACTGAGCCTAAAAACATTAAAGACGCAATGACAAAAGACAACCGGATTGAATCCATGCGGGAAGAACTTAACCAATTCAAACGTCTTGAAGTATGGGAATCGGTTGAAAGACCAACAGGGTCTACGTCATTGGTCTAAAATGGATTTGGAAAACAAATTGGATGTCAAGGAACGTAATTAGAAACAAGTCACGTCTAGTGGCTAAGGGTTATAGATAGGAAGAGGGTATTGACTTTGAAGAATCATTCGCTCCGGTTGCTCGTCTTGAGGTTGTTCGGATATTTTCGCATTCGCGGCTCACATGAACATCACGGTCATCGATGGATGTCAAAATTGCTTTTCTCAATGGACAACTGAAAAGAAACGGTCTATGTAAGCCAACCGAAGGATTCGTTGATCCCGAGTTCCCTAATCATGTCTACAAACCGAACAAAGCTCTTTATGGTCTCAAACAAGCCCCCGGGCATGGTACGATAAGTTATCATCCTTCCTTATTGCCAATAATTTTACCAAAGGTTCGGTCGACCCAACACTCTTTATACAATATCACGGGCACACATCTTAATCGTTCAAATTTACGTGGATGACATCTTTTGGGTCAACACATTTAAAGTACTCAAATGCTTTTGCAAAACTTATGACAAAACATTTTGAAATGTCCATGATGGGTGAACTTACATTCTTTCTAGGAATGCAAGTTCATCAATCACCCCGTGGTATTTTCTTGAGTCATCCAAATATGCCCTTGAATTGTTAAACAAATTTGGAATGACAACCTCGTGACACCTATGCCACACCAATGGCTAATACCAAGAAGCTAGATGTCGATTTACATGGGAAATTGGTTGACCCCACCAAATACCGTAGTATCATTGGGTCTCTCATGTATCTAACAACTAGCGCACTGATATTGTCTTTTCCCGTATGATTGGTTCCTAAACGGTCAAGTTTAATCACACAAGCTAACCACTTGTGAATGGCTAACCGTAATAAACTTAAACCGCCGTAAACCAATGCAATGAAGATCGAGAATATAGTGGATTCCCGGTCGTTAAGTCCCACGGAGACTCAATGGTGTTTCAAAACTTTCAGACGATAGATGATCACTAGGAATGATCAGTAAGGAGGACAATGAGGACAAATTGTCAGAGACAACTTAAGCACATCGAAATAAGCTAAAGAATGTAAAGAAACAGACTATTAAACTACAATAAGCAATTCAATAGAATCAACAGATTCAAGAGAATCTAAAATTCTAAATCGCCAGAAATGAAATAGAAATTAGCAACAACAAACAAATCGGCAGAATCTAAACTTCTACATCGCAGAATCAAAAATCAATTCAAGAAACTTCAAACAGATCATCAGAAGCATATCGCCAGAAGCCAAAATATCGAATCAACAGAATCAAAATAACACTTCAAGAGATTCAAATGCAATTCAAAGAATCACGGATAAGTTGACTAATGTGAACTTTGAATCAAATCTACTTATCGATTATGTTATACTAAGCTAGATAGAGATGAAATTAAGCTAAGTTAACAAGTTTTAAGCTAACCGTGATGAGATTAACAAACTAAAACCTTAACAGCTAACAACTAAGTGAGATTAAAGAGATTTTGACTTTTAACAAATAAGGACCGGTTTTTATGGTTTGTTTGAGTTATTAGTAAGTAATGTGACACAGAACAACAAGAAGCAATAACACAAACAATCTATAACACGCTTAAACAAACAAATCCAAACACCATTTTACTAAACTATTTTGAAGATTTTCAAAGACTTTCAAAGATTAAAACCATACAACTGATTTAAGACCTTATATTATCATTAAATAAGACTAAAGAAACATTAAACAACAACAATAACAACATAAAACCAAGAAATTACACTTATGCTAATTAACCGATAAAATAAGATTTTTACTAACTACAAATAAAAAAGAACAACCAATCGATTTTAATGTTTAATTATACTTAAATATAACTAAGAAACACAAAACACAAAGATTTAAGCTATAAATCTACTTATACAAGAAATGCAAAAGTTGAGTTAAAAGCTTACAAGAGGATTTCCAACCGAAAACACGTAACCAAGAACAAAAGACCACTCCTATAGGCTTACCACTAAGCCTCTAACCTGTGGCAATCCAATATTCACCCCGCTCCAGCCTTTGATCACCATCTCCATTGATTTTTGAATTTCTCACTATTTTATTTGTATTTTTGGTATTTTTATCTTTTTGATTCTAAACTGCTTTTAAAGGTTTCTAATAGCTTAAATAAGCTATCTAGGAGCTTAAGTGAGCCTATCAGTCAAGATAACAACTATTAACAACATTAACATAATATGAGATTTTGAACTTGAAAAATGCATAAACTTGAAAATATGATTAAGACTTGAAATTGATACTTGCAAAAGTTTAACAATACATCGAAATGACTTAACAAAACACTTGAAAGCTTTAAAATACACCGAAAATTGAAAATTACTTAAAACGACATAAGCTAAACTAAGTACACTAGATATCTTCCCACATTGCTTCCCATCTCTTCTTTATAGACTTTTGAGACTATGTCGACATCCTCGATTGTTTCCCACTTCATTTGAACCATTGGATCCTCAAAATTCATCGAATCCATCCATGTGGAGATTTTGGCGCCAAAAAGTCATTAGGTGTTTCAATCAATTAATGAATTTTGGATATTGTGAAGGTGGAGGGGTTGGTATAACAAGTGGTGAGACAGTGGGGTGGATAGAGCAAATCAAGGAAACCACCTGGTTTCGGATTTAACGACAAGGAGGTAAGGATGAACAAGGTTCGGTTTTGACTTTTCGACCGAGATTATTAATACACGTGGGGCTCAAAATAGGGCAAGAGGGTTTGTGTGGTTAGTGGGGTCAAGGTTCTAGGTTAAGGTGGCAAGCTAGTTATTGGATTGGATTTGGGTTTAATATTAAAAGGGTCCGTTTGGTTTAGTAGAACACAAGGACCAATTTTGTAATTCGCCAAACATGAGGACCAAACTCGACCAGAGGCATGAATTTTTGGCCTAGATATTTATAAAATATACTTTAAAACGAACTGGTACGCTTGAACGGATTAAAACGGAGTTATAACAAGAAGTTATGAATTTTTCAAGTTTGACGATTTAAATATATATTTCCGAAATTTCAAGAACTGTAACGCTTTAATGAGTCAAAACGAGTCTTAAGCTTTATAAATTATTTCGACTTATCAACAATATATTAGTATACTTTGATACGGCTAAGGACGTATAAAACGTGAAAACGGATTTGTAACGACTAAAATATACACGTTTCATAAATTGCCGTAACTTTATTATTTAAGAAAACTATATTATTTTTACGAGACAAGTGTTACGTAAACAAACGACCATGTTGAAGGCTATTTTTAACGTTGACGTGGAACTTTGAAACGAGAAGCATATTTTCAAATGACTAACTATTTATAGCGGAGTTGTAATAAATTATTTACGGTTGCTAAACTTTGCGAAACTCACTTTTGAACCACATTTGGACAAAATTCTACTTAACCAATGTTTTCTTTATGAACGAGACCTCTAGGATAAAACTTAAATGCCAAACTTCGAGATTTTGATACAAACTTTCCAAAACCGTTGAGTTCGCTTTCCTAACGCTTTGACGACATCATTTTACAACTAGCTTTTCGCCATTTTTGTCACTTTCATGAAATTTCCAACGACATTATTTTACGATGAAAAGTTATAATTTCACAATAAATCCTTAAGAAACTATTGTAGGATGACATTTTGACGTAAATACTTGTAAAGTAATTTAAGAATGGTCAAGACGCCAAAAGAGTATTTTTTCGACAATAAGTATTATTTTCAAAACTATGGTATAAATAACATACTAAATGCATGCATAACATTACATCATAACTCATTGCGATCATAACATTCAAACGAATTATGTGTTATATTAAGTTACATTAAGTTATGCACTATTTTGTGAATTCATTTGACATCATCTTGAACATAAACTATATCACATTTTGGCAATGGGTTGTGAATACACAAGTTGCAAGTTTTGTATGGGCGAACTTGAACTGAGTGGATTTACAATGCCTTTGTTGTGATAAACGATTTTGAAAAGCTTTACATTTCAACACAAACCCATGAACTCACTCAACCTTGTGTTGACACTTTTAGCATGTTTTATCTCGTATCTAAGGCATTCACTTCATGGCATGTATTTGGACCATTTGGGACCTACTTTGTAAACTCTGATTGTTTTATTAAATCAAACGATGTTCTTTTCAAACGACACTTTAGGTCGCTCAATATAACTGATTGTGAATTCCACGCAAAATGGTAATTTGGGAGTGTGACACTTTCCCACCTCTTTCCAGCCATTGGATCCTCAAAATTCATCATATTCGCCCATGTGAGATTTTGGCGCCCAAAAGTCTATTGAGGTGTTTCAATCAATTAATGAATTTTGGATATTGTGGGTGGAGGGAGTTGGAACAATCGTGAGAGGTGGAAGGGAGTAGGAGCAAGCTGAGAAACCACTGTTTTTGGATTTGCGAGACAAGGAGGTAAGGGATGAACAAGTGATGGTTTTGACTTTCTTTGACCGCTTGATATTAATAAAGGAGGGGTCAAAATAACTTTCTCCAATGTTATCAAAAGGACCAAACTTGACAAACTTAAATAGTACAAGGACCACTTTTGCATAAAATTCCATTTTATAATATCCAAGGACTATTTTGACATTTTTCAAACTCAAGGACCTTTTCTCGATTTGACCAAAGAATCATTCAAGGACCATTTTGACAACTTAGAATATTTCGTGGACCTTGAATGATATTTTTCTTTATTTTGAATACCGTGGACTAGATTTGACAACTTTTGAAACTTGGGGACTAAAACGCCAATTTTGCAAACTTGATATGTTTTTCATCCGATTTTGATATTTTTGCATTTAAAACACATAAAACACTCGATTTGTGATATTTTCATCATTTTGATGCATTTCGAGTGTTTTCGATGATTTTGCGCTCTAGATGGTACAAAATGATGAGTATTAGACACTCATCAATCCCCACACTAAGATATTGCTAGTCCCTAGCAATGTTTTAAAACTTTAATGGATTTTAAAGAACTCTTTACCAAAAGCCATCACTGGAGTAGCCAATTGTTTTGGTTCAAGTAAGAACCTTGGTACAATGATAACCAAATGATTTTGAGCAAATCATAAGTCAGAACGGATTTGATTTGTCTTTACCGTAAGCCGCTTGCTCGGACTAGCCAACTCTTAGATAAATTATCAAGATTATCTTTGGTGAGCCGATTACCAATTATGGTTTTTCCATCGCCTTTACCACAAGCCATAAACTTGCGGGCTAGCCAACTCTTCACTTTTTAGGATATGGTGAGTTGAATACCATACAATTTTGGGCAAATTGCAAGTCGTAAACGGATTTGAGAAATCTTTACCAAGAGCCGCTTGCTCTCGGATTAGCCAATCCTTTTGTTTATTAGACATGGCGGATCGATAACCATTTGTCGAGTAAGTGAAAACACTTACTCAAAAAAAATTTTGGCCAAAATGGGGAATTGGGTGGATAATTACATGATAAAATTCGTGAGAATTCCCCACACTTAGAAATGAATATTGCCCTCAATATTCAAAGTACCGCGGTTATGCCGAAACAAAGAACGAAAAGGGAAATACTACGACCATTATTTTGTTTTTGATTTTTTTTTTTTTTTTTTTTTTTTTTTGAGATAGAACTTATATACAACAATGGGCAACTCCCCACACTAGGGTGGTAGAAAAGAGAAAGAAGATGTAAATATGGGTGAAAACCCATATGTGTGTGCTATTGTTTTGATTCCCGAGTCACTAGCTTGACTCGATCCCCGCATTCATTGGTTCATGGGGAAAGTTTGTAGATCCGGACAACCATGGATGGAATGTCCTCTCCAAAGTAATGCTTTAATCGATGACCATTCACTTTAAAATTTGGACCATCGGGTTGAGATAACTCAATGGTGCCATAAGGATAAACCTTAGCGATAGTAAATGGACCGCACTAACGGGACTTGAGCTTTCCGAGAAAATCTTCAATCTTGAATTGAAAAGAAGGACTCGATCACCAACGTTGAAAACGCGGTTCTTGATTTTGGAGTCATGAATCTTCTTTGTCTTTTGTTTGTAGATCAAAGAGTTCTCGTATGCTTGATCACGGAGTTCATTTAATTCATTCATTTGAACTTTTCTCGTGATCACCACCGTCTCGAATATCGAAGTTTGCATGTTTCAAGGCCCAAGATGCCTTGTGCTCTAGCTCAATCGGAAGATGACATGCCTTCCGCACACTAGCTTGTATGGAGTACACCCGATGGGTGTTTTGTAAGTCGCACGGAAGGCCCAGAGTGCGCCATCCGCTTTATCCGACCGTGATGCACGATTTTCGCCATCGTCCTTTCAAGAATTCTTTTAATACCACGGTTGGAAACTTCCACCGCCCACTTGTTTGGGGTGGTATGCGAGAGAGAGACGGTGGGTAACACCATACTTTTGCATGACACGATCAAATTGGTCATTGCAAAATGTGTACCACGATCACCGATTATAGCTCTTGGAGTTCCAAACCTAGCAAAAGAGATTTTAAAATTTCACAACAACTCGGGCATCATTGGTAGGTAAAGCTTTGCTTCAACCCATTTTGACAAATAGTCAATGACCACGAGTATGTATTTGTTTCTCGAGAAGATGGAAATGGCCCCATAAAGTCAATACCCCGGATGTCAAAGATCTCACAAACTTGAATGGCATTTTGTGGCATTTCATTTCTTTGAGAGATATTTCCGTGACGTTGACAAGCGCACATGTGTTTTGACAAATTCATGGGCATCCTTGTAAATCGTGGGCCAATAAAACCCGGAATCAAACACCTTTTTGGCGGTGTAGTTTGGACTATGATGGCCCCCAAGTGGTCCAAAGATGGCAAGCTTTGAGAATGTCAATAGCTTTCGTCCATAAACACACCGTCGGATGACTTGATCCGCACGATTTTGAATAAGTAGGGTCGTCCCGTAAGTAATGTTTAACATCTTTGAAGAATTTGTTCTTTGTTGGGTCGACATCCCTTTCACTATGAAGTTACCCGCATGGTAATTTGCATAAGTCAAGAAACCATGGGGTGGTAGAGTTTCCACGAAAAGAAACCGCATTGAGTGTCTCGAGAGGAAATGTTTCATTTATTTCCTTTTTCTCGAAAACATCTTGGTGAGGGTTTTCTAGACGGACAGATGATCGCACTAGGTTCTCACTCCTTTTTATCACGATAATGATATCAAATTTCGGAGGAGGAGAACCCAACGGAGCAATCTCGCTTTGCATCTTGTTTTGCAAAGAGATATTTGAGAGCCGAGTGATCCGTATACACCACACATTTGGTCAAGATTAAGTATGGCGAAACTTCTCAAACGCATACACCACGGCTAATAGCTCTTTTCCGTGGTGGTGTAATGAGTTTGAGCTTCACCATAGTCTTACTTGCGTAGTGGATAGGTCGAAAATGCTTGTTTACGCTGCCCTAGGACCGCACCGATAGCAAAATCACTTGCATCGCACATGAGCTCAAAAGGCAAGTCCCACGGGAGCAACGAGAATGGGTGCTTCAGAAGCTTTTTCTTTAATGTTTCAAAAGCTTCAATGCACTCGGGTGAGAAGATAAAAGGAGCATCTTTTCAAGAAGATGGGTCATAGTCAAGCGATTTTAGAAAAATCTTGTATGAATCTACGATAGAAACCGCATGACCTAAAAACTCCTAATACCTTTGACGGTAGTAGGATGAGGTAATTTAGCAATAACATCGACTTTTGCTCTATCTACCTCAATCCCATTTTTGAAATCTTATGGCCAAGGACTATGCCTTCTTTGACCATAAAGTGGCTCTTCTCCCAATTTAGACAAAGATTGGTGTCTTCACACCGTTTGAGCATTTTATCTAAATGGGAGAGACATGTTTGAAATGAATCCCCAATGACCGAGAAGTCATCCATAAACACCTCCATTGTTTCCGATCATGTCGTGGAAAATGGCCATCATACATCGTTGGAACGTGCTGTGAGCATTACATAAGCCAAAAGGCATACGCTTGTAGGCAAAAGTTCCGTATGGGCGGTGAATGTGGTCTTCTTGATCCTTTGGATCAATGGGGATCTGAAAATAACCCGAGAAACCATCAAGGAAACAATAGTATTCGCTCCTCGCTAATCTCTCAAGCATTTGGTCCATGAAGGGTAGAGGAAAATGGTCTTTACGGGTGGCGTCATTCAACTTACGATAGTCAATGCAAACACGCCATCCCGTAACCAATCGAGTTGGAATTAACTCGTTATCTTCATTTGTGACAACAGTTATGCCACCCTTTTAGGAACACAATGAATTGGGCTAACCCAAGGACTATCTCGAGATCGGGTAAATCAATCCCGCATCAAGAAGTTTGATAACCTCTTGTTTGATAACATCATGGATTTTGGATTTACTCTTCTCGATGTTGAACTGCTGGTTTGAAGTCATCCTCCATCAAGATTTTGTGAGTACAAAACTCGTGGTTGATACCCTTAATGTCGGAGAGTTTCCAAGCAATTGCTTGCTTGTGTGACTTCAAGACCTTTATGAGAGCAATTTTTCATCTTTACTCAAATCTCGAGCAATAATGACGGTAATTTATCATCACCTTCAAGAAATGCATACTCGAGATGAGGTGGTAAGTCCTTAAGTTCGACCTCGTGAAATTCTTCGCTTTTCTCAACCGACTTGACTTCCTTGTTATGAAGCTCGACGGGAGGGAGAGGAGGAGAAGTGTCCTGATTTAACAACTTCAAGAAGAAGAATATCTCCTCCGCATTAATCTCATTGTGATTAATCTCATCTAGAATTGAATCACTAGTGTGAGGGGTTGATGATGGATCATCATTAAGCAACTTCTCAATGAGAAGTATGTCCCCTCAATGTCAATTGGAGCGTGATCAATTTCCCATGGAATGTAATCACTAGCCAAGTATGCTTCAATCTCTTCCAAGATGAAGTCGCCTCAAACGGAGTGAGAGAAGGAGTAGAATTGGCTATGATAGGTTGAGAAGATGTGGTGGGATCCCACTCACGTAATTATGAGAATAACCAAGAACTTCTTGAGAGTACTCTTCGAAGCAACATCAATGATATCTATTCGGTTAACCGACTCGTAATCATAGTTTCATGGAGTACCTCAAGTTTGATCAAGGTTAAAGGTGATGACTTCATTACCAACACGTAATGTGATTTCTTGCTCAAATACATCAATGAGAGCACGCCCGCTCGTGAATCCTCGACCAACAATGAGAGGAACCCGATGATCGGCATCGAAATCAACAACCACAAAGTCACCGAAAATGGAACTTTCCTACTTTTACAAATACGCCCTCGGCAATGCCAAGAGGACGGGATATTGAACGATCCGCAAGCTCGAGAGTCATGCATGTAGGAGTAAGTTCCGGAAGAGAAAGTTTCTTCCATATCGAATAAGGCATCGATTGATGCTTGCACCAAGATCTCGCTAGGGCAAAGCATTCAACCATTCTCGAAATACACAAGGTAAGAGAAATTTTCCAGATCTCCAAGCTTTTCTCGAAGCTTCTTCAAGATAATCACGAGAGCGTTCTCGCTAAGAGGAGTTTTGCCATTTCAAACAACTTTTCCTTGTTGCTTAACATGTGTTTGAGAGTTGATGCAAACTTGGGCATCAAGATGATAGCATCCGCAAAGCTTATGTCAAAATGTAACTCTTGGAAAATTTGAAAAATTTGTCCATTTGATGACCGGCTTTTTCGCGGAGCTTTTGCTCATTCAAACGTGATGGGTAAGGAATAGAAGATTTGGATTGGTTTTCAACGGAGCTACCGGAGGTTCAAAACAACTCCGGATTTGACTTGGGTTTCGGACAACTTGAGGTTGGACATTGTTGGTACCTCCGTTATTAGTAGGAAGTTCCTTGTCCTTTGTTGCCTCGTGTTCACTTTCCACTACCTTTGGGAGAGAAGAAGAAGAGGTAGTAGGAATAGCGGTCCATTGTATGAAACACCACTTCGGTTGTGATCGCTTTGCATCTTCCCCGGGTTAGCGATCGTGTTGCTTGGAAGTTTTCCGAGCCCGAGGGTTGATCATTTAAAGACTTCTTTAATTCAACGATCCGACCGACCAACAACCTGTTTGTCTCCTCTTGAGACTTCATGAATTGCTTTAAAAGCTCATCGATGTTGATACAGTTGGAGGAGGTGGAGGGACATTTTGAGGTCGTATGTTCCGATTATAGCCAAAATTCCTTGATTAGGATTCATATTTCCCGAAATTGATTCCCTCGATTGAAAGAGTTTTGATTAAGGTTCCTTGATGTTGGAAACCTTGATTTGGTCCGGATAGAAATTACCTTGGTTTTGATAACCTTGGTTCATTCTAGGTTGATTCTCGATTCGGTTTTATGTGATGATTCTAGTTAAACCGGTGGTGCTCGATAAGTGTTAGCACGGTAGTTTGGTTCATTTTGAGGACGGTATTGATTACCTCCCCGATGTGAAGTACCGCTAGAGCATTGGCTTCAAATGGACTACCATCGGTGGCGATGACAATTGTAGTATGCATGAGGGCCACCACAAGTAACACAACTCTCGACTTTCTTCACTTCACCATGCGATGGTGTCGTGTGAAGGTCACTTTCTTTTGGTTAGCAAGAACCAAAGCTCGAACAATATCCGTGAGTTTGTCAATCTTAGCATCGGTGCTAGATGTACTCACGTGAGATGAAGAAGAAGGTCCAAGATTAGACCGAGATTGATATGTCTTTGCTCGGAAAAGGCGGACCGAGACTTGTTTTCAATGATTTGCAAGGCTTCTTTGGTGGTCTTGCTCAGAAATTACCTCCGCGGAGGCATTTAAAGAGTCTTGATTAGTCCGGTTCGACCATTGTAGAAAGTATCCATTTGCATTAACTCGGTAAAACCATGATGCGGACACTTCAAGAAGCACTCTTTGTAACGATCCCATGCCTCCCGAATGATTCATCAAATCTCGAGAAAATTTCATTATCTCATTCTTAAGACTTGTAGTTCGGGATGGAGGATAGAATTCGTTAACAAACTTGGTGACTAGATCTTCCCATGTCTCAATGGAACGAGGGGTTGTTTCTCAAGCCAATTCCGGCTTGTCCCTAGAGAAAATGGGAATGAAGAAGCTTGATGGCTTCATGGGACATTCTTGTATTTGATGGTAGATGCAATCTTGTTAAACCATCGAATGTGTGCATGAGGATCATCCCGCCAAAACCATAGAATTGGCTTTGGGTTACTAGATTAAGCAACCCGGTTTTGAGCTCAAAGGTATCGCCCACGATGGTGGGACAACAATGGCATCTCCGTAACCCTCGATGGGTGCTTGGAGAAGCTCATTCATGGGCTTATCTTCCGCCATTACGACGTGGGGTGGTGGTGGTAGACGCCTCACCACGGTGAAGGAGCGAACGCCCTCACGCTCACGAGGAATATTTGCAAGCTCGAAAGTGGACTTGTAGAACTGGAAGAACGAGTGCGCATGCACTAAGTATAAAAATCGCCAAAACAAATGCGAGGCAAAACGACAAGTGAACTTAACCAATAATCACAAATGAAATGGCTTTGAAAAGGTACACCAAATCACAAGGACACAAAGGCAAGTTTTAAACTGTTGTTCGAGAACTTATTATGGTCACACCCCGCTAGTAGGTGTACCGCCTTGATTTGCGGTGGTTGATTTTATGTATTTATTAAGTACCACCGAAAAGACGAGGTATAGATTTGTGCAATGGTTTAAAACTTTTGGACAATATTTTTGGTATCGTCTCGTTTAACCAAATCGTATCTCTTTAAGAATCACCTTAAAAGAAACACAAGATAGAAAACGTTACGATTGTTTTGTTGTTTTATATTTTGTTTGGTGTTGTTAACACTTTAGGAAAAGTGTTAATGAACTTTTGATTTTTATGATAACTTTACAAAAAAACTTTACAAAAGGTGGTATATGTGCAAGAATGGATCCGAAAAGGTTTAAAACACGCTAAAGCCTCCCGCAGCGGCGCCTAAAATTTTGTTCGCCCTAAACCGTCAAGTTTAATCACACAAGCTAACCACTTGTGAATGGCTAACCGTAATAAACTTAAAACAACTCGGAAACCAATGCAATGAAGATCGAGAATATAGTGGATTCCCGGTCGTTAAGTCCCACGGAGACTCAATGGTGTTTCAAAACTTTCAGATGATAGAATGATCACTAAGGATGATGATCAAGAAAGATTTTGATGAGGACAACTACAAGCATACCGAAATAAGCTAAAGAATGTAAAGAAACAGACTATTAAACTACAATAAGCAATTCAATAGAATCAACAGATTCAAGAGAATCTAAAATTCTAAATCGCAGAAATGAAATAGAAATTAGCAACAACAAACAAATCGGCGAATCTAAACTTCTACATCGCAGAATCAAAAATCAATTCAAGAACTTCAAACAGATCATCGAAGCATATCGCCAGAAGCCAAAATATCGAATCACAGAATCAAGAATAACACTTCAAGAGATTCAAATGCAATTCAATGAGAATCACGGATAAGTTGACTAATGTGAACTTTGAATCAAATCTACTTATCGATTATGTTATACTAAGCTAGATAGAGATGAAATTAAGCCGGATTAACAAGTTTTAAGCTACTGTGATGAAATTAACAAACTAAAACCTAACAGCTAACAAGTAAGTGAGATTAAAGAGATTTTGACTTTTAACAAATAAGGACTGGTTTTATGGTTTGTTTGAGTTATTAAGACAGTGTATGTGACACAAACAACCAAGCAACAACACAAACAATCTATAACACGCTTAAACAAACAAATCCAAACACCATTTTACTTAACTATTTTGAAGATTTTCAAAGACTTTCAAAGATTAAAACCATACAACGATTACAGCACTTATATTATCATTAAATAAGACTAAAGAAACATTAAACAACAACAATAACAACATAAAACCAAGAAATTACACTTATGCTAATTAATCGATAAAATGAGATTTTGCTAACTACAAATTTAAAAGAACAAGCAACTGATTTTTATGTTTAATTATACTTAAATATAACTAAGAAACACAAAAACACAAAGATTTAAGCTATAAATCTACTTATACAAGAAATGCAAAAGTTGAGTTAAAAGCTTACAAGAGGATTTCCAACCGAAAACACGTAACCAAGAACAAAAGACCACTCCTATAGGCTTACCACTAAGCCTCTAACCTGTGGCAATCCAATATTCACCCCGCTCCAACTTTGATCACCATCTCCATTGATTTTTGAATTTCTCACTATTTTATTTGTATTTTTGGTATTTTTCGCTTTTTGATTCTAAACTGATTTTAAAGGTTTCTAATAGCTTAAATAAGCTATCTAGGAGCTTAAGTGAGCCTATCAGTCCAAGATAACAACTATTAACAACATTAACATAATATGAGATTTTGAACTTGAAAATTGCATAAACTTGGAAATATGATTAAGACTTGAAATTGATACTTGCAAAAGTTTAACAATACACCGAAATGACTTAACAAAACACTTGAAAGCTTTAAAATACATCGAAAATTGAAAATTACTTAAAACGACATAAGCTAAACTAAAGTACACTAGATATCTTCCCACATTGCTTCTCATCTCTTCTTTATAGACTTTTGAGACTCTAGTCGACATCTCGAGACTTTCCCACCTCTTTCCAACCATTGGATCCTCAAAATTCATCATATTCGTCCATGTGGAGATTTGGCGCCAAAAAGTCATTGAGCGTGTTTCAATCAATTAATGAATTTTGGATATTGTGAAGGTGGAGGGGTTGGTAAACAAGTGGTGAGACAGTGGAAGGGTGGTAGAGCAAATCAAGAAACCACCTGGTTTTCGGATTTGGCAGACAAGGAGGTAAGGGATGAACAATGATGGTTTTGACTTTCTTTGACCGCTTGATATTAATAAACGGAGGGGTTCAAAATAGGGTATGATGGCAAGAGGGGTGAAGGCTGGTTATTTGTCTAGGGTCTATTGGTTATTGGATTTGGGCTCAATAATAAAAGGGTCCATTTGGTTTAGTAGTAATACAAGGACCAATTTTGTAAATTCGAATTTTGAGGACCAAACTTGACTTTCTCCAATGTTATCAAAAGGACCAAACTTGCAAACTTAAATAGTACAAGGACCACTTTTGCATAAAATTCACATTTTATAAATCCAAGGACTATTTTTGACATTTTCAAAAAGATTCATTTCAAAGGATCATTTTTGACAACTTAGAATATTTCGTGGACCTTGAATGATATTTTTCTTTATTTTGATATACCAGGACTATTTTGACAACTTTTGAAACTTGGGGACTAAAGCGCCAATTTTGCAAACTTGATATATTTTTCATCCGATTTTGATATTTTGCATTTAAAACACATAAAACACTTGTTTGTGATATTTTCATCATTTTGATGCATTTTGAGTGTTTTCGATGATTTTGCGTCTAGATGGTACAAAATGATGAGTATTTAGACACTCATCGACTCCCGTTATCGATCACGACCAATCTGAAACCCACCTCTTCGAGGCTAAAAGAATCCTCCGATACATCAAGGGAACCATTAACTTGGGATCCGTATCAGAAGGATTCGGTTTTGAACTAATCGCTTTCAGACGACCACGCATGATGCTTAGACTCGAGGAAAAGTACTTCAGAGCTCTACAATTTCTTGGTGATAAACCGGTGTCTTGGCAATCAAAGAAGCGGATTGTACATCGTTGTCATCAATCGAAGCGTAATATGTAGCCATGTCCGCATGTTGTGCTCAAGTCATCCGGATGAGAACACAACTCAAAGACTATGGTTACATATTTGATGGAATCCGATGTCTTTGCGACAATCGGAGTGCTATTGCGATCTCGCAACTCGATTCAACACTCGAAATCAAAGCACATCGATCTTCGCTATCATTTCATCAAGGACCACGTGGAGCAGTGGTACCGTTGAATTATACTTTGTGGGAATAGAATACCAATTGGCGGATCTTCTCACCAAAGCCTTGCCTCCCGCTAGGTTTAATGAGTTGGTCCACCGGATTGGTATGAGGTGTTTGACTCAAGAGGAACGGATGACCTCTTAAAACATTCTTAAAACCTCATCAAACACCAAAACATCCTTTGTAAATAAATTTTTCAAAACAAAATACAAAAATATAAAACACGATAAAATCAAAAATATTCTTCTAATCTATTTTTCTCACAACATGGCAAGTACATTTCTTCCGTCAACACATTAATCTTTCAAAATTCAAGAATTTTTCCGATCAAGTGTTGAGGGGAGAAAATAACCACTTTTTCTTTTTCAAAACATCTGTACTTGCATGTTATCATACCTCGGTTGTTTCTTTTAACAAATGATGGTAAATTTCTAGTACAAAGACACTCCTCGGACTTAAATTAATAACCTTTCATTATTTCTCAAGTCGAGGGGAGGTCGTCATGTTTCTTTCTAAAAACTTTGTTTGGTAACCAAATTGGAAGTCAAAAGGGCTGTGTTTGTAAAAGGAAAAGTGGAGGGACCAAAATTGTCAAAAGGTTAAACTCACTTTTAATAAAACACCCTCCCACCTACTTTCTTCTTCACATTTAATACACAAAACCTAACACATCCCACGCCTTACAATCGCTCAAGATATCTCGTTGATTTGATCATCGTTGTGTAAGTGTTTTATGATCTAAACATGTTTTTAAGATAAGGTCTTGAATTTTATTCAAATCCAACGGTTAAAATTATGTTACGAGTGATTATGTGTTCTACGCGATAGCGTATGAACACACAATCATTGTGTGGTATTAGTGGTTGAAAAAGTATGTGTCAAAACGTCTTAAATACATCAAGAAAATCCTTTTACCATCAAAACCCACCCGAATCACTTATCAATGAGATTTGAAAATTAGGGTTTATGTGTCGATTTGGGTTTTTCAAATGTGAAGTGTTTTGGCATAAAAGATTGTTGGGATATAGTCTTAAAATGATGAATTGATGATTTCCATTGTTATTAACCACCCGAAACACGAATTGGTTAACATTTTGGATTTAGGGTTTAAAGTTCATAATATATGGTAACTTTTGATTCACAACGAGTTAAGTGTTATAACTTGGTATAAAGACTTCCTCAACACTCTTAAACTACCAAAAAAGTTTTGTGCATATTCCATGGCTAGATTTCATACGCCTGGCTTAAGATTTAGGGTTTAGACTACGATAAGATTTTCTACGATAGCTGTTAAAATGTCCAATTGTGTTTTGATCGTCATAAAATGAATGTTATGTGTTAAACATTGATGATATGATGCTTTGTTTCGTGCTTGCTACACTTAATATTCGTAATCAAGGTTGTTGTTACTCACGATAAGGATCACCTTACGCGTAGCTTGTTATGCGTAAGATTAGTCTTACGCGTAGCTTCTACGCATAAGGTTCTACATATGGGACCACGCGTATCCTGTGAAGGATATGCGTAACTGATGACCTCACGCATAAGGTCAACTCTCACGAGTAGCCTTACGCGTAAGGTTAATATATGCCCACGCATAAGCTCCACGCATAAGGTCCCTTTTCCCACGTAACACTTCTTACGCGTAAGTTAGGATCCCACGCGTAAGTTTACGCCACGCATATATCATTCTCGCTCACGCATAACTTTACCAATCCTATGCATAAACCGAGATCATACCTTCGTTATGAATTGTTACGTGTACAAACTTGTAAATAAACTAATCATATCATCACGAATCCAAAATGTCACTAATAAACTTAAATCGTTTGATATGTTGTGAACAATAAGTGATAAAATAAACTTTAAAACTTAAAGTTAACTAACTCATGAAACATTTCACGGCGTCATTGGACTATTGAACATACAAGTGACTTAGGACTCGTAACAATCATTGACACTATACATTCAATAACTAGACAATAAGTCCTTATGTTGACTAACATTATGTCTTTCGATATGTTGGTTCTTTTGGCTAATGTTATTTCGAGATCACGACATGGTCGAAAAAATGAATGTGGATGCACGATGTTCTCTCCATTGTTGATATCTATCCTTATGGCTATCCAATGAAGATAGGAAAGAATAATCTTCGTGTTGACTTTGACACCCTCACTTGCTCGTAATCTTCGTGTTTAATTGCTATTGAAATTCGAGGACTCATCCTTATCGAATATGCTCACCACTCGCAACTATTCACGAGATCTATATCCAACAGTTACGGAACACTATGGAAAGGGTCAAAGGACAAATTCGTGACGGTGACTCGAATCACAAACAAGTCACCATTACACTGCAGACTTAAGAGTTGTTCTCCTAATTCACAAGTCGAACCAACCAAACTATATGCCACACCTGTTGAAGAGCTCACTCTCCATTCTTAATCGATATCGGTTATGACGAGGCTACAGGAGTAATCACCAAGCATTCTCACGTAGAGCTAAAGAGTATTCCTCAACCATGGAGAACTCTCTACATAATCATCACCAAGTCATTTACGGTCGTGACGGTGGCTATGAGCATCCTAAGCTCATGGAAGCGCAAATATTTTGGGCATTGGTCAACTTGAAACACATCGCTATCGAAGCTCGATTTGGGATGACATGATGTCATTTCTCAACAAACTTGGCTCAAAGATTCCCTACATCGATATACTAAGCTGTTGATCCGAGAGCACTTGGACTTCATCCCGATATTCCCAAGAGGCTAAATGACCCCGACAATCACGATATGTTGACGGAACCTATTCTATCGGTTAGAATCAAGGAAAAGTCTACAAAGAAACAAGGTGTTGTGTTGCCGATTTCCTTCTAAGCGAAGATGTCGAAAGCTCGAAATGTACAAAAGGTATCGGTAGCAGTTAGACAAGGCAAAGTTGGTCATCTCGACGAAAATCTTCGGAACACTGTAAGGAGAACCGAAGAGGAAGTGCGAGAAGCAACAAGCATCGTGAGTAAAAGGAAGTTTCCTAAAAGGAATCCTCCTTCTAAAAGGATTGTTCTGTAAAGGAAGCCGAACCTATTCCCAAACCCGAACCGCGAGTAAGCTCATTGACGAGGACTCAAGATACCGATATGAGATGAAGAGGTTCATTATTCGCAATCGCAACCAAGCGTTACTCCTCAAGAGCAAAACCCCAAGTCCTCAAACCGATAAAGGAAAAGGAAGACTCTCGCACTTGTGCCATATAATGAGAGCTCAAGAAGAACCGGTTGAGCAAGCGGATCAATCATACAGAAGAAGTTTCACATCTCCGAGACATCATCAAAAGGTCAAGAATTTGCTAAAGATCAAATGGGTAGCCCGGAGGATCAAGTGGTCTTGCCCAGCCTCACTAGATCCTGATGCGGTTAATCAACCCGATAAGGGATCCGTGCCACCAATCTTCTCGCAACAACAAAAGCTTTTGAGGATACTATCGTATATGAGTTTGAGAACCAAAGGGCGAGAAGTCGACAAAGATAAAGATGATGATTATGACAAGTTGCTTCAGACACCCCACACATTCACGTAAGGAAACTTCGAACCACCTAAGGACCCCAAGCCTCCTCATGTCTCCTCCTCATCGACTCATCATCTCACTCATCACCACCACCATCAAAGAAATCAACGGATCATCATCCAAATCGTGAAGAAACCACCTAAATCTTGGATTTCTCGGACTCATGAAAGAATTGTGAAAATTTGTCAACAAGTCGAAAGAAGGACATGCTTTACAAAAATCGAATTGGTTTCTTGACCAAATTCAAGACTTAAATGATGAGAAAGACAAGATGCAGAATGAAAGGAATTTGTTCGAAGTTCATGAAGAGTCATCGAAAGAAGGAAATGAACGAAATGATCGAAGGTTACACTAACAAGTACCTTCTTGATATCGTTCCTAAAGTCCAAAGGTGGACAAACAAGAGATCATACCCACAAGTTTCTTCTCGAATTGTCCCGGTGTGACTAGAGAAGTATTTTCGACAACTCATCCCTAACATCATCGCATTGGTTAAACATACAATGGCCAAAGATCCCGATCTTCTCGAATCGAGTTAATCGTTAAACTAGTGATGCAAATGTCAAAGCGATGCGGAACGTTTACTCGGATGAAGCTAAATTTTTGAAAGTCTACTTGATTTTCAACTCGGATCATCATGCAAGGAGTCACCGATCAACCAAAACGCCAAGAGATGGCGATGATAAGGACAAGGACTCGCATCTAAACATCGAAGCAAACGGTGAATCTTCTTCGATGCCACCTCCTCTACAACGGACTTCTTCTAAGAAGTCTCCTCCACCTCGGTCTTCTCGATAAACCTCGGGACGATTCCGAGTTACCACCCCGACTCAACAAAGCGGTGATTACTTTGAGTACACGGGTGGTGACGATGAAGAGGTCCTCGAGCCCCAACAACAACCCACCTCTCCCAAACAAGGATGAAACCAGCATCATCATCTAAGCCTTAAAAAGAAGAAGAAGACGCTTCATCCGACGTCATATCATGGCTAGATGACGATAAAACCAAGAATTTGAATGGTTTGCTACACTTGTTAACAACACTCCCTACCGTGAAGAAGGTCAAGAATTGGTAGACGGTAGTACTTTGGAGCATGCAAAGATTTTGCAAGAAAGGTTCCGTGTGAAGAAGATGACGAAATCGATTGAAGCGCATCAAGAATGAAGCATTCCTACTTTTGAAAGACATTTCGGAAAGTGCAATCGAGGTTGAATATCACCTTGAAAACATTGCTCGCGCCATGTCTAATAACATGGATTGGCTCAACCCGAAGCAAACATCGACTTCACAAAATGGGACAATCCTCCATATTACACCGATTGGTCTCGACCTCTACCTACCATTGGCCGACCCGATCAACCTAGGATTCCTTTCGGACATTTCTTCAACAAAGACCTAGATTTTCTTCAACATGGTGGCGATGGTTCAAGGAAATACGCTACATCTCGACACTTCCATTCCCGCCGCAATATACTCGATTGTATAGCCATCGAGAAAAGGCTACCCACATGTTCTCCGGACAAAGTGGAAGAGTATGACCAAGATGCAATGTATGGGATTCACCATTGGCGGAATGCCAAGAATCTACTACGAGTTGCTTGGTCCGAAGTCTCAACATGCAAGTGTTCGAAGACTAAAAGTATCGTGGCCATCCAACATGTTGGTCTATCGTCTAAATGGGACTACACTTTTCCCAAGAAGATTGTGGTCAAAAGACAAGACGAAAGGGACTATGCATTCTCTGAAGTCGACTTTGAGAATTTGAACATCAACGATATTGAAGGCATGTATCTTGCCAAAGTTCAAGGTCGCATGAGACAATTTCAAGCTGAAGTACAACGCGAATTCATCAAGTCCTTGCTCATCTTCATCGACGCATAGTCATCAAAGAACGTGTTGAAGATCTTGCAACTTGCCGTTGAATCATATCGTAAACGTGTCAACCTCACTCCTCCAATGCTTGATCTTCCCGACATCAATCAACTATCTCAATATACACTCATCAAGCCAAACCCTTTGGCGTTGTTTACCAGAGTGAACTTCAAAGAAACCGCTTAATGGCATGTAGTGAGCTCCACAAATTCGGGATCTTACTTTGAAGCGGTTAGGGATGGATTAGCATCTGAGGTTGAAGGATATCGCCAAAATTGGGTCTTCTAAGATACTGGAATTCTCGTGAAAGGAGGGATGTGAGAGGATCATCACCATGATTGATGAGCGGTTGTTCGAAGGATCGATTCGAACGTTGGAAAGTTTTGTTGGTGGTCGACCTCGGATCAACATCACCGCTATCAATGCCTGTTCGTACTCACAGGAACATCACCGCACTTCCCGGTACCCTTGAATTGTTTCCTTCATATAATTTTGGATGTGATGATATATGTGATATGGCTTGTGCACTATAATAGTGTACAACCCGTAATTGTCAAGAAAGGACCCCGTAGTGCGCCTCGATGCCACAATCCTTATAAAAGGAGCGAAAGCTTCTTATTTTTGAGTAAAACCTATCAAACCTTTCATTTTTCAAGGTTTTGCTCAAAACGCAAGTACTTCCCATATGATTTTCAAAACCTCAACCGTTTATATCACTAATTGAGGGGAGTATTTGATTTAAAACTTTGTTCACAAATGGTTCATAGTGGTCATCTTCCCACAACACTCGAAATGGTCATATTTATTCTCAACCGTTCAAAAATAACATTTTATATGCCATTTTTGAGGGGAGAAAATTGTGTGATAAGAAATATGTTGTACAAAATGCAAATGAATCATGTACCTCGACTTAACCAACGAACGGTACTAAACTATTAGTAACTCGAAAAGACTTGTCCCGACGGATAATAATTTCAAGCTAGTTCGCTAGTAATGTTGCGTGTCCAGGACTTGTCCAAGTAGAAAGTACCATTCGAGAAACTCTTGATAGACATGAACTCGACGGGTATAACAACCTTTCAAGGTTTGTCTACACCTTCAAGGTAGTTATTAGAGCTAGTTGTCACCTAAAAGCGACAATGTAACTCTTTAACTATACAACGTAACCGTGTCTCATGGGGATTGTCTATCTTGAGTGGATCAATTCAAAAGTGCGCTCTTTCCTCACTGTGCATTTAACCATTAAAACTATTAAGCACATGTGGAGGGGAGTATTTATTCAAAACCTTATCTCTCATATGGTTCAAACATGTTTTCATTTACAAACCCTTTGAGAGATAGTTTCACATTGGTTTTAATGGCAATCATAGGCTAGTCATGGAGTTATAAGGTGACTAAGGTTAGGAATAACCGTCCTATGATCCGCCTTGAGCCGGAGGATCTACCCAAGGACACTACCATTAGTTAGTGTTAGAAGTCCTTAGGAATGATTGTAAAAGGAGAAAATGAGAATCGGAGAAAGAAGGAGTTGAAGAATCAAAAGAAATGTAAAGTAAAGGGTGAAAAGAAATACCCTCAGATTATTCAACTTAGGCGGACACGGGTTCAATTCATATACTCTTGGTTGTCACTTAGTGACACCGTATTGAAGATTAAAAGTCATCATGGACCCGGTGGCGCATGCACTAAACCTTCTTAGCCACTCAAGTTTTTCTCAATGAAGCTTGTTTCATTCTCACGGGAACCCACGTAAACTATTGGCTTTCTCTTAGAGATCGTTGGTATTGAAGAAGGAGACCCTCCCTAGTCTCCGCTCCAGAAAACCAAAACGCACTATTGAGTCTAGAGCCACGAGATTCATCAAAAGATCTCTTAGGAACACTTGACATTTAATCACTTGATGATCAACAAATAAGATCATCGATGGTTCATATCGAGTCCTTCATGATCTTAGCAATCTGTCGAGAACATTTATGAGAGGTTCACATCCGTGATCCTCGGTGATTGAATGGAAACTCCCGCGGTGGTCAACATCAAACGACGACGGCGGTCGCTTCGGTAACTCCCGTGGATTACGCTTAGTGTGTCTCAAATGGTCTCTGATCGTGAGGTGATGCTTGGTGTACCTCGTGATTCATCTCGAATTGTAGATGTACTTGATGCACATCGCGTTATCTCACTTGTGGGACTCGGTTCAGAACGGCCTTTGAAAGAATTAGAGTTGTGTTTTCACACTATCTTGTTAACACTCTCAAGTTCAAACTTGTAAGTCGGAAACCGCTTATTACTAACCGTTTGTAATGTTTTCTTCTTATGGAAGCTCCGGAGCGGAATGATCGTCTTGATTCTTCTCATGCTCACGCCAACATCATCACTAATGGAAGTTCTATTCGAATGCAACAACAACGATCGAATGATTCTTCATCAATCAAAGAATCTACAAAGTCAAAGACTTAAAGAACTTCATCATTGATTTCCAACGTCAAAGAGCGTGTGAGCATGTTGAAGAATGACGTGAGACACTGGAGCGTGAAGCGGCACTGAGGCGATCGATGCGACAACAACATACTATCACTTTCACCACAAAGAACAATGATCAAAGAACAAAGTTAATGATGACGTCAAAGCATAACTGTTCAAAGATAACTATCTCTACACCGGGAGATTGTTCGAATCAAGGCAATTCCTCTTACAAGAAAGAAGAATGTCGGAAGACGTCGAGCTACTATTACATCAATGCCTTCACCGTTTACATTCATATATACTTGAGGGAGATTGTTGGAATCACTCCTAAAGATATTTCAAGTAATTATATTTCATATGTAATAGGTAGCTTTATTATGGCCTTTATGTTTGTTTAAGGTCAAGCTTATGTAGAAGGCCCATAAGCTTAGGCCCAAGCCCAATAAGAAATAGGGAAGGAGAGGGAGTGTTGCCCTAGCTCCTTGCCTATATAAACAATGTAATAACCCTCACTTGAGGGTTGGTTGTTCAAGTTATTCTCTCATTCACTCTCTTTGCATAACCGGTCATATTATCTTGTGTGTGTGTGCTTATAACTTGTTCATCCGCCTTCATCTCTTCTCTTATAACTTGTGTTTGTAAAACTAGTGACCTAACAAAGAGGCGACATCGTGTTTATGGTTTGCATATGTGTTTTATGGCCTATTAATAGTTAATGATTTTTTTTATTTCAATCTTCTACATGAAACTAATGTCTTAGTTGTAAGTAACTTTTAAAGTTATTTTGGTAAGAATTGATGGTTGTTTCTATGTTAAAAAAATTCCAACTACTTAAAATTGATTCCTTAAACTATAGGCATGGGTTAAACTTTTGTTTGTTTCTAAAACTAACATTCAAGTTTGGAGTATAGGTTTGTAATGTACGTGTTTGTTAAACTTTTATGATCTTTTCCGAATTTTTTTGATGGGACTAACTTGATTACCATAGGCTTGTTAGGATTGTGCATATTTTCTTAGTTTGCGCATGTGTTATGATTAAATTCATTTGCATCATTTTATATAAGAAAGGACTATACATATGTGTTTTGTTGGTTTTTATTATTAAATAGTTCGTTTATTAATTGTTTGTGGTTACATGTACTAGTATTAAGCAATATATGTTTTGTTAGTGTTATGATTAAATAATTCATCTATTATTTGTTTGTGATTACAGGTTCGAGCACAATGAGCTATATGAAGAATGCACATACATATATATAAGGGCATATGGACGAACTCAATTGCACATATGCATACAAAGAGATCGAGAGTGGCCAATGAGGAAAAACACATGTGCACAAGGATTAAAAACACATGTGTAGATTTCATGGGTTTTTGAACAAAATGAGGAATACATGTGCACGCTTAAAAGATGAACCATCTATTAAAGACATTGTATTATGCACATGTGCAAGCTTCATATATTTGTAATAAAACATATTTATGTAGTTTTTTTAATAAAGTTTTGTTGTTTGTATAAAATTGCATAAATGTATTAATAAAGTTTTGTTGTTTGTATACATACTTATGTAATATTTTTATATATACGTGCAAATACAAAACACGTATGCAAAATGAAATATACAATTATCATATAATGCAAAACACATGTGCACACAATGTTTAAAAAATGTGCACACAATGTTAAAAAAAAAATTCCTAGAACTACGGGAGCTAAAAAACGTTTTTTGTAAAAAAAATCAAATATAAAAAAAGTAATTTTACCATTATTTTTTGTAAAAAAAAATCAAATATGAAAAAAGTAATTTTACCATTATACCCTTTTGAATTAAATAATAAAAATTAATATAGGAAAAATATGATTGGTTGATCAAAGCGATTGTGCCATTTATGTAAATAAACAAAAGATTGTGTTGGTGTTGTAACTAGTGTAAGGGTAATTTATTTATTTTTTTAAAACCGTCCACGATAAAATAACCTAAAAAAAAACCTATATATATATAATAGCATACCATTTAATAATTCAAATATACTATGTTGATTTTTTGTTACCATTTAATAATAGCTAGCCATTTAATAATTCAAAAAAATACTATGTTGCACAATATGCATTTCTAGGAGTACATAAAGGGTTGTTGCACAATATGCATTTCTAGGAGTCATAAATTTAATTCGGTGCACAATTTTATATTATTTATGATTTTTAAAAAATTAATCCTTTTTGGCTTTCTTTGGCTTTTTTTTTTTTTTTTTTTTTTTTGCTTTTTCCGAACATGCATGTTTTAAACCGATTTAGTGCATATGTGTTTTTATGAATTAATTTTATTATTTTGGAATAGTTTTTTCGACATTCATGTTTTCATAGTTAAGTGCATACATGTTTTCTAGATAAGTAAGTTTATATAAAACCAAGAACATACATGTTAAATATAAAATCCAATATCGATTGATATACAATTAAATACAAATTTCTAAGCGAAATACATGAATCTAATCGATCTATATCGTGTGTACATGTAATATTTAACGAAATGATATATATGCACACTCCTTGTTATCGACATTTTTAGAAGTCGGACATATTTGCACACTCGTAGTTGTCAAAGTTCAGAAGTTGGACATATGTGCACTCTCCTTTTCAATGTTTCAGAAGACGGACAAATGTGCACCCTCGTTGGCATCATTCTTTTAATGTTTCAGAAGACAGTCATATATGTACTTCCAGTATGTGTCCACGCCTTCAAAGAACGTCACGTCTAGAAAAAGTAATAGCCAATATTAAATACTTTAAAATAAAACTCAAAATAACATTACACACATGCACAAACTTAAACTAACAAACACAAATACGGGAGATTTTTTATGTATGAAAAACATATATAATCCAAACACAAAACATATATGTTTTATAATTCAAACACAAAACATATATGTTTTATCGTAAACATATATGTTTTTATCGTAAAACATATATGTTTTAAAATGTATTCCAATATGGTAGAGCATCTAGGCTATAATTTTAAAACATATATGTTTTAAAATGTATTCAATATTTCATAATACCCATTTGTCCAAAATCATCATCACTCAAATGGCTGCTATTATTAATTGTGAATATATCTCCATACTAAAAATTAGATCTTGAAAACAAAAATCCAACTTTTGTTCATATATACCAGATTTTCAAACTACATCTAGAAACTAAAAAAGTTCATAAAACTACAAAACCCATTTTAACAAAAAAAATCCCATAAACATCCACCAACTCCGGACAAAAAAACAATATTTAAAAACTCATACCTTGATTCAATGATATGGACGGTTTGATTCAATGATATGGCTTTTATTTTATTTATTTATTTATTTATTTTTTTTTTTTAGTGGGCGGCAGAGGATTTGGAGAAGGGCGACATATGTTTTTTTTTAGGTTAAACCAAATCTTAATATCGTGGACGGTTTTAAAAAAAAATATAGTTGTGGTATCTCATAATTACCCTTACACTAGTTACAACACCAACACAATCTTTTGTTTATTTACATAAATGGCACAATCAGTTTTGACCCTTGATCAACTAATCTAATGGCTAAAAAAGAGTTCTCGCAGTTCTCGCACTTAACAAGGTTCTCAAAATAAAGATACATATATATATATATATATATATATATATATATATATATATATATATATATATATATATATATATATATATATTGCCTAGTCAATTGTGGTGTACATTATAATTATTGTATACAATGAATCAATTGTTACACCTGGAAGATTTTGAAAGGCCGAGGCTAAATACACTCGAGACATATATGCACTCTTGATTGATTGATAGATTGACTTTAGGCTAAAATCAGAGGCGGCAAGACAGGCGGGTTGGGAGGACACGGGCAACGGGCTAAACTGGCACTAGCCCAATAGGCACGGGCTATAAAAGTATACCTCACTAAATACCCGACACATACTCACAAACCAAATATTTATAATTATAAAACCGTCTCACTTTTTCAGCACTTGCTATGGTAAGTAACTTACCAAACTAGTGCATTATGGTCGTGACTTGGCTCTTGTGTTTTGGTTGATTTGGCCGTGACTTACTCACCAATATAAAGAGAATTGCATATATATTTTTCTAAAAGCTTAAAATTGTGTATATATTTAACTTAAATTTATAATTGTATATATATCCTTTCAAAAGTTTCAAAATTACATGTATATCCGATGAGTGTCCAAATACTCATCATTTTTGTACTATTTAAACCGCAAAACATCCGAAAACACTCGTAAATGCATCAAATGATAAAAATATCACAAATAAGTGTTTTATGTGTTTTAAATGCAAAATATCAAAATCTGTGAAAACGATCAAATTTGCATAATTGGCGCTTTAGTCCCCAAGTTTCAAAAGTTGTCAAAACACCCTGGTAAATCTAAATAAAGAGAAATGTTATTCAAGGTCCCTGAAATATTCTAATTTGTCAAAATGGTCCTTGAATAAATCTTTTGTAAATGGCGTAAAAGGTCCCCGAACTTTCAAAATTGGCGAAATTAGTCCTCGGAAAATGTGAAAATGGCAAAATTGGTCCTCGCACTTTTAATGATTGTCACTTTTAGTCCTTGGATTAACTTTTCCGAGTTGGCGACTATGGTCCTTCAATTTGCAGGATTTACAAAACTAGTCCTTGTGTTTTATAAGCTTAAACCTATTTTGAACCCTCGTCCCCTGGACCCCTCACAAAAGCCATTTTGGACCCCTTGATATTAACTCGCTTAGTCAAATGGTTTGACTTATCCCAAACCCGCCAAACCCACCTTCTTCTCCACTTGTTCTCTGCTACTCCCGCAACACACAACCTCTCCCCATCCCTTATCTCTTCCATTTCCCCTCCTCCACCTCACCCAAGATGCAATTAATGCAACCCTACTCCTCACTCAAGCCTCAACAGCTAAACCCTTTTTCCGCCAAATTTAAATCAAAGGCCAAGATTAGTTAAAAGCCATCCAATGGCCAAGGTTTGTGATGGAATTGCTCGAGTGGATAGAGAAAGAGAATGGGTATAAAAAGAAGGCATGGAAGCAAGCAAGGCGAGAGAATTTTAGTTTTAAATTTCCATATGTCGCTTTTATCCTTAATGTCTTAATTTAAATTCAAAACCGTAATATTGTGTTGAATTGTATCAATTTTAAGTATTTAAAGGTATTGAAACTCGGCAAGTAAAAATTCGCTTTATGTTTACAAGTGATCTTAGTTGTCCATCGTTGAAATTTTCAAAGTCACAATATCATTCAAAAGCCTTATCATGCTCATTTCTCAAGATAAATAAGCTTAAATGAGCTTATGAAAGTCTTGTACATGCTCACATTTAAGTTTCAACTCATTTAGATCCTCGTCAACAAAAGTCAACCGGTGAGCAATTTGGCTTGGACATGGTCAATGGGTGATGCAAGATTGGAGTTGGGTTAATTCGAGCTAATGGTTGATACAACATAGGTTAGAGGTTCACCGGTATTTGTGCAAGCCACGATGGCTCGTGACACTTTGTGTTAATTTCTAGTTGAATTGGAAAATCTGCCTTGGTAGTCATGATAAGCTCATATCTGCTTAAGTAATTGTGTTTAGGTCAATTATACTTGGTTTGATCATTAATGTTAGTTAAATCGCTTGTTATCTCAAATAAATTGCAAAACAATGTTTTTAAGGGTGTTTGGATTAACTGATCAATCTGTTCTTTAGTTAAATTCAGTGGTTAGTTTCTTTTGTTTCACATTTGTGTAGCCTAAGTATGGTCATGTGAATCATTTACTTGGGTCTGCTATGCTCTAAAAGTCAACATAACTCAAATCTGTCTCCACTGTGAAACTGTTATAGATTTAGGATTAGCAGATAAGTGTTTTGAGTTTGGAAGTCAATAACATAGCTTGAATCAGTGTTATCATACCATATTACATCTATCTAAGTCACAAAAATTGGATCTAAAGTTCACCAAAGTCAACTTTCTCATTTGCTTCAAAAAGTCAAATTTGCTAAAACCTGTTTTGGGCTCAGTTAGAAGCATTTTTCATGAGCTCAATTTTTGGACTTATCAAGTGAAACTTGGCAATTTAAAATCTTCAACTGGTCTCATTTCTTGTTACCATTTTTGTTCAATTTTACAATTTTTTTACAAGGGTCAAAAATGCTTGTCAAATTGGTTAGATTTTTCGCAGACACCGCATTGAATCGCAGCTGTGTTTGTGCAGATTCTTGCAGCTTGTGCATGTGGCTCAAAAGAGCTTCTCCGGTTCGAGATTTGGTTTAAAGATACTTGGCCAGGTCTTTTACAAGTTCCAATAGGTATTTTTTCCATTGAGCTTATTGTGAAGCTTGTGCTAGTGCTTAAAATTAGTCCCTTAAACTGCTTTTGGCTTTTATAAGCTCAAACCTCAAATCTTAGCATCTTGTGATTTAGTAGCTGTAGCTTGTTGAAACTCATTGCATTTTAGTTAATTTAGCTTATCATAGCTTGTGTTTCAGTTTGGTAGCTTTTGGTAAGCTTTTGGCTTATTTAGTGCTTATTTCAATAAGCACTTCATTAGCAGTTTCATATTTCTCCACATAAGCACTTATTTTTCTATTTTTCTTATATTCCTAATATGATTTTAGACTTTTCCTGAAAATTTCAGATTTTTCCAAGTTGTTTTACTATTTTTCCTAATTTAAATTAGTTTTTAATCAATTTTAATTAGCCTTTAATATAAAAAATTAAGAAAAAGTTCAAAAAAATAATTTTTCAATTTTGTTGAGTTTAGATAAATATAAGAAGTGAAAAAGTAATTTTCCATATTTTTCCTAGTTTATTTTGTCATTTTAGCAATTTATTTAGTTTTAAATAGTTTAAAATCATAAAAATAGAAAATAACTTAAAAATACAAAATAGTTTTAAAATTCTCTTTGATATTTTAGACTTTTTCATTTCATAATTTTATTTTTCTAGGTTTATTTCCTATTTTCTTGGATTTTAGGTAATTATTTAATAGTTAAAATAGTTTTAATTAATAATAATTAGATAATTAGTTGTAAAATTAATTTTCTTTTTCTAATAATTTTCTTTTATCATTAGGTTTATAAAAATATCATTTTCATATTTTTAGGGTTAATATTGTGTAAGTTTCACTTTTTATTTTCAGACGCTACGTAGTTTTTAATTTAAACGACGTTTTAGGTTTTAAACGCTCATCACTTTAAATATAGTGATAGCGTTTATTTAATAGGTTTTATCTTTTAGATTTCCTTTAATTTGCATTTAAGCAACTGTAATTTGTTGGCTATTTCGTAGTTATAATCATAAATCAAATATCCGTATCCATTCAAATCTTCTCGATCACTAAACGCTTGATTATCCATTGCACAACTCATTGGGACATAACGACCGGGAAACACTGACTCTCGGATCTTCATTGATTTCGTGCTTGTCGTTTTAAGTTTTCTTACGCTATGCGTGAGAGAACTTGATCATGCTTACAGATCAAATTTTTGGCGCCACGCCGGGAGTCAGGCTTGATTATCTTCGCTCTAGCGATTAGTTGTTTGAATACTCACTCATTGTTTATATCATCCATATCTCGTATATATATATATCCATATTTTCTTCTAAAAATCCAAAACCCAAAAAAAACCAAAACTTATAAAACACAAAAATATTTTCTTTGTTTCTATATATGTATCAAAAATAAAAATACAAAAGAATCGCTGCTTTCTTTAATAATAATAACAACTTAAAAGATTACCACCGAAAACCAAGGCAAGGCACTACCTAACTGGGGTGCGACCATAATAAGTTCCCGAACCAAAGATATAAAACTTGCCTTTGTGTCCATTGTGATTGGTGTACCTTTTCAAAAGCCATTCATTTTGGATTATTGGTTAAGTTCATCGTTGTTTTGCCTCGATCTTGTGTTAATTGATTTTGTTGTGATATCGACGCTTCGAACCGTAAAACCCATAAAGATTCTTCTCACCCAAGTTTTATAAAACGCCTTCATAATTCTCATTCTCATCCGAAAGATTTTCATAATTCCCATTTCTCCTTAACTCGAGGTCTCTTAGAGTTACGCCTAGTGTATGCGCACTCGCCGCAAGCTCGAGACGATTCTTAACAAGGAAAACGCATCGAGATACGCACTGCTGAGCATCCCACCATGTCTCGAATCCAAGGGATGGACTCGAAGTCCAACTCGATCCACAAAATCCAGCTCCCGATCTCCGAACGATGGAGGAGCTTTGCCAACCCACGATGAATGGACGGGCGGTCCAATTGCCCCGGCCAACATCGAGGCTACGGACTTTGGACTTAAACATCACATGATTCAACAAGTCCAA
Source organism: Chrysanthemum lavandulifolium (assembly GCA_022545495.1). NCBI lineage: Eukaryota > Viridiplantae > Streptophyta > Magnoliopsida > Asterales > Asteraceae > Chrysanthemum > Chrysanthemum lavandulifolium. The sequence continues at coordinate 228,999,272 of CM040245.1, read as the reverse complement.
AGCTTTTGCCAATTCATGATCATGTGGTGAAGATGCCAACAAGCATCTTGACAAATTTCTCATCACACCCAAAGTATGAAACAAAATGGGTCTCCGATGACGCCTTCGCTTATACCTCTTTCCTTATTCCTTGACGCTCATGCCACCGCATGGTTTGATCGTCTTCCCAAGAACTCAATCCATAGTTTCGATGAAATGATCTCCAAGTTCTTGGCGAAATATTTTCCACCGCCGATGGTGACGAAACTAAGGAATGAAATCGCAATTTTAGGCGCCTTCCGACGAGTCCTTATTCGAGGCATGGGAACGCTTATAAGCTTTCAATTGACCGATGTCCGAACCACAACATGTTGCTTGTCACCCAAATAGATACATTCTATAACGGGTTAACACCGAGACATCGTGACACAATCAATGTCGCGCGGTGGTACCTTTATGAAAAGGCGACCAAGAGTGCTTTGATCTCATCGAAACATGACCGCCCACCACAATTATTGGGATTCTCCGCCGAGAGGAGTGAGTCAACGAGATCCACCGCCTTCCATCTTCGAATTCACCACCTCAACAAAAGTTGGAAGAAATATCACCGCCATGCTTAAAATGAATCACACAAATGCTAATCAACAAGTTAATACCGTGAGCAAAAGTTGTGAGACTTGTGGTGGTCCACACCCTTATTTCGAGTGTCCACCTCCGTGGCTTCACTCAAGAGAGCGATATGCCGCTCAAGGTTCCTACAATTCGGGGTAACTCCTACCAACCGCAAGGGGACCGTAGCCTTCTAAGCTATCGCTCTAACAATTACCTTGGACCACCGGTTTAATCAAAATCGTAACAATCAAAACAAATAATCGCTTAATCGTAATCGAATCGAATTTTCAAAATCAAGGTTCTCAAAATCAAGGAACTATAATCAAAACCGATTCCCCGCCCACAACAAACTGCTCAAGCTCCACCTCCTCAAGCTTCCATTGACATTGTTAGTTACATCAAAAACAATGAAGCTAAGATGGTGTCCATGCAAAATCGACACTCTATGAGGAATGATTTTACATCCGAGATTAGAACAACTAGTAGCAAGATTGATCAACAAAATAGCAAGATCGATAGCGTGCTTGCTCTTCTCATGAGTCAAAACAATCAAGCTTCAACTTCGTGATCTCTTCCAAGTAACACCATTCCCAACCCTAAGGGTGAGTTGAATGCTATTACCACTGTAGTGGTAAAACGCACAATGGACCTATGACTCCAATGCCCCTCCACCGTGGCAATGAGTCAAGTTACCAAGGATACAACGGACGAGGTGCATATCTCAAGCCCATGGCACCAAGACAAGTCCAACCTTCGGTCGACTTACCTCCAATTCCGAACCCGTTGTTCCGATGACCAATCCTAAGCCTTCACTTCCTTATCCTTCAAGGCTTAATGATCAAAAGGCCCGCGACAAAACTAATCAACAAATGGAGAAGCTTATGCAAATCTTTCAAGATTTGCACTTCGAGATTAGTTTAGCGGACGCTTCTTCTTATGCCCAAATTCGTCCGACAATCAAAAATTTGTTGACTAACAAAGAAAAGATTTCGAATTGGCTAAAACTTTAAATGAGAATTGTTCGGCGGTTATCCTCAAAAGCTTCCCAAAAGCTAGGAGACCCGGCAAATTCCTCATCCCATGTGATTTTCAAGGATTAGTTCAATGCTCCGCCTCGCCGATCTTGGTGCGAGCATTAACTTAATGCCGAACTCCCCGTGGAAGAAGCTTTCATTACCTCCGCTACACCTACGTGTATGGTCCTTGAGCTTGCCGACCGCACGAGTTCTCATCCGTTAGGTATAGCCGAGGACGCCCTGTGTAAAAGTTGGAGATTTCCATTTTCCCGCCGACTTTGTTGTTGTTGAATTTGATGCCGATCCCCGAGTACCCCTCATCCTTGGGAGGTGCTTCTTGAAAACGGGTCGCATTAATCGACGCTGATAAGGGGAAATCACTTTGAGGTCAAACAAGGAAGCCGTTACCTTCAACCTCGATCAAGTTACGAGATATTCCCTAGTTATGAAGACACTCCACAACATGATTGATGTCATTGACATTGTGTCGGGGAATATTCTCAAGAACTTCTTGATTCTCGAGTGGCAATCCCACTTCGGTTGATCCCATCGTTGCTCTCTTCCACATCCCTCACCCGCTTGAGGGAAGTAACTCTATTTCGGAGGAGATTGAAGCATATTTGTCTAGTGATTCGGCCATGGGAAATTGATCACGCCCCTATTGACATCGAGGAGATATTCTTCTCATCGAGAAGTTGCTCAATGATGATCCTCATCACTCCCTCCTCAAGAACTTCATAAAGAGGAAATCAAAACGATTGAAAATCGATGATCCTCCCGAGGTCGAACTTAAGGACTTACCACCTCATCTCGAGTATGCATTTTTGGAGGATGACAATAAATCACCCGTCATCATTGCTAAAGACTTGAGAGAGGATGAAAAGCCGCCTCATAAAGGTTTTGAAGTCACAAGCGAGCCATCGCTTGAAACTTTCCGACATCCGTGGGTTGACCCAAATTTTGTACTCACAAAATTCTCCCGAAGATGACTCCAAACCAGCGGTTCAACACCAAAGAAGGGTGAATCCTAAAATTCATGAGGTCATCAAAGCGAAGTCATAAAACTTCGATGCCGGATTGATTTACCCTATTTCGGATAGTCCTGGGTGAGCCCTGCTCATTGTGTGCCCAAGAAAGGTGGCATTACCGTCGTTGAAAATGATGAAAACGAGTTGATTCCTACCGATTGGTTACGGATGGCGTGTTTGCATTGACTATCGAAGTTAAATGAAGCCACCAGTAAAGACCACTTCCTTTGCCTTTCATGGATCAAATGCTTGAGAGATTAGCGGAAACGAATACTATTGTTTTCTCGATGGTTTCTCGGGTTACTTCCAAATTCCATTGACCCTCAGATCAAGAAAAGACCACATTCACATGTCCTTATGGAACATTTGCTTATCGGCGCATGCCTTTCGCTTATGCAATGCTCCCAGACATTCCAAAGGTGTATGATGGCCATTTTCCATGATATGATCGAAAAGACTATGGAAGTCTTTATGGATGATTTTTCGGTCTTTGGGAATTCTTTCCAACATGTCTCTCCCATTTGGACAAGATGCTTGAACGCTGTGAAAACACGAACCTTGTCTAAATTGGGAGAAATGTCACTTTATGGTCAAAGAAGGCATTGTCCTTGGCCATAAGATCTCTAAGAAAGGGATTGAGGTGGACAGAGCTAAAATTGATGTTATTGCAAAGCTACCTCCTCCCACAACCGTCAAAGGAGTAAGAAGTTTCCTTGGTCATGCCGGTTTCTATCGTCGCTTCATTCAAGATTTCTAAAATATCCCGCCTATGACCCGACTTCTTGAAAAAGATACTCCGCTCATCTTTCTAGTGAGTGCGTTGAAGCTTTTCAAATTCTTAAGAAAAAGCTCACGGAAGCACCAATTCTAGTTGCCCCCGATTGGGACCTACACTTTGAACTTATGTGCGATGCAAGTGATTTCGCCATAGGTGCAGTCTTGGGGCAACGCAAGGCTAAACATTTCCAGCCTATACACTATGCTAGCAAAACTTTGAACGAAGCTCAAGCACATTACACCACTACGGAGAAAGAATTACTAGCGGTGGTGTATGCTTTCGAGAAGTTTCGGCCATACTTGATCTTGTCCAAAAGCATAGTGTATACGGATCACTCGGCCCTCAAATATCTTCTTGCTAAGCAAGATGCAAACCGAGATTGATCCGATGGGTTCTCCTCCTACAAGAATTTGATATCACCATCCGTGATAAAAAAGGAGCAGAGAACCTAGCGGCTGACCATCTTTCCCGTCTTGAAAATCCTCATCAAGATGTGCTCGAGAAAAAGGAGATATGCGAAACATTTCTCTCGAGACACTTAATGTGGTATCTCATCGAGATTCGAAAACCCCATGGTTTGCCGACTTTGCAAACTACCATGCGGGTAACTTTGTTGTGAAAGGGATGTCGTCCCAACAAAAGAACAAATTTTTCAAAGATGTTAAGCATTACTCGGGACGACCCCTACTTGTTTAAAATCATGCGGATCAAGTCATCCGACGGTGTGTTCACGGGCAAGAAGTCACTGAAATTCTCAAGGCTTGTCATCATGGACCCACGGGGACATAATGGCCCGAACTACACCGCCAAGAAGGTGTTTGATTCCGGTTTCTATTGGCCCACATTTACAAAGATGCCCATGATCTCGCCAAATCTTGCGACTCTTGCCAACGCCATGGTAACATCTCTAAAAGAGATGAAATGCCTCAAAATGCCATTCAAGTGTGCGAGATCTTGACGATGGGGCATTGACTTTATGGGGCCGCTCCCGTCTTCTCGAGGAACAAGTATATACTCGTGGCGGTCGATTACTTGTCTAAATGGGTGGAGGCGAAAGCGCCACCTACCAACCACGCCCGAGTAGTGGTGAAGTTTTTAAAGTCTCTTGCCTGCTTTGGAACTCCTCGTGCCATCATTAGTGATCGCGCACACACTTTGCAATGACCAATTCGCAAAAGTGATGCTTAAATCGGTGTCACCCACCGCCTCTCTCTACAGATCACCCACAAACTAGTGGGCAAGTGGAAGTTTCGAACCGTGGTTTGAAAAGAATCTTGGAGAGGACCGAGGTGAAAATCGTGCCTCTTGGTCGGACAAACTTGAAGATGCACTTTGGGCCTTCCGTATCGCTTACAAAACACCCATCGGGTGTACTCCTTACAAGCTCGTATGGAAAGGCGTGTCATCTCCCGATCGAGCTTGAGCACAAAGCCTATTGGGCCTGAAGCATGCAAATTTCGACCTCAAGTCTTCGTGTGATCATCGGAAAGTTCAACTCAATGAATTAAATGAACTCCGTAATCAAGCCTCGAGAACTCTTTAATCTACAAGGAAAAGACAAAGAAGATCCATGACTCAAAGATTAAGAACCGCGCTTTCAACGTTGGTGATCGAGTCCTTCTTTTCAATTCTAGATTGAAGATCTTCTCGGGAAACTTAAGACCCGTTGGATGGTCCATTCACCATTGCCAAAGTTTTTCCATATGGCACCGCCGAATTATCTCAAACAGACGGGCCAAACTTCAAAGTGAATGGACATAGGTTGAAGCACTATTTTGAGAGGACATTCCCCGTGGTTGTCCCGGATCTTCAAACTTTCCCCATGAACCAATGAATGCGGGATCGAGTCAAGCTAGCGACTCAGAATCAAAAACAAGAGATGCTATATGGGTTTTCACCCATATTTCGCCTTCTCACCTCTTTCTACCACCCTAGTGTGGGGGTTGCCACATGTTAAAAAAAAAAAAAAAAAAATCCTTTCAAATAATGGCCATAGTATTTCCTTTACGTTTTTTGTTTCGCATAACCGCGGTACTTTGAATATTGAGGGCAATATTCATTTCTAAGCTGGGGAATTCTCACTAATTTTATCATATAATTATACCAATTCCCGCTTTTGGCCAAAATTTTTTTTTGGAGTAAGTGTTTTACACTTTCTCATTTGGTTATCATCCGCCATGTCTCGCAAGACAAAAGGATTGGCTAATCCAGAGCAAACGGCTCTTGGTAAAGATATCTCAAACCGTTGACGGCTTGCAATTTGCCCAAAATTGTATGGTATTCACCACCATATCCTAAAAAGTGAAGAGTTGGCTAGCCCGCAAGTTTATGGCTTGTGGTAAAGGCGTGGAAAAACCATAATTGGTAATCGCCTCCAAAGATAATATTGATAATTTATCTAAGAGTTGGCTAGTCCGTAGGGTACGGCTTCGTAAAGACAAATCAAATCCGTTGAAGTCGGTGGTTTGCTCAAAATCACATGGTTATTTGTACCATGGTTCTTACTTGAATCGAAACATTTGGCTACTCCAAGTAATGGCTTTTGGTAAAGAGTTTAAAATCCATTATGTTTTTCAAATCATTGCTAGGGACTAGCAATATCTTAGTGTGGGGATTGATGAGTGTCCAAATACTCATCATTTTTGTACTATTTAAACCGCAAAACATCCGAAAACACTCGTAAATGCATCAAAATGATAAAAATATCACAAATAAGTGTTTTATGTGTTTTAAATGCAAAATATCAAAATCGTGAAAACGATCAAATTTGCATAATTGGCGCTTTAGTCCCCAAGTTTCAAAAGTTGTCAAAAAAGGTCCTGGTAAATCTAAATAAAGAGAAATGTTATTCAAGGTCCTCGAAATATTCTAATTTGTCAAAATGGTCCTTGAATAAATCTTTTGTAAAATGGCGTAAAAGGTCCCCGAACTTTCAAAATTGGCGTAATTAGTCCTCGAAAATGTGAAATGGCAAAATTGGTCCTCGCACTTTTAATGATTGTCACTTTTAGTCCTTGGATTAACTTTTCCGAGTTGGCGCTATGGTCCTTCAATTTGCAGGATTTACAAAACTAGTCCTTGTGTTTTATAAGCTTAAACCTATTTTGAACCCTCGTCTCCTTGGACCCCTGTCAAAAGCCATTTTGGACCCTTGATATTAACTCGCTTAGTCAAATGGTTTGACTTATCCCAAACCCGCCAAAACCCACCTTCTTCTCCACTTGTTCTCTCGCTACTCCCCGCAACACACAACCTCTCCCCATCCCTTATCTCTTCCATTTCCCCTCCTCCACCTCACCCAAGATGCAATTAATGCAACCCTACTCCTCACTCAAGCCTCAACAGCTAAATCCTTTTTCCCGCCAAATTTAAATCAAAGGCCAAGATTAGTTAAAAGCCATCCAATGGCCAAGGTTTGTGATGGGAATTGCTCAGAGTGGATAGAGAAAGAGAATGGGTATAAAAAGAAGGCATGGGAAGCAAGCAAGGGCAGTAGAATTTTAGTTTTAAATTTCCATATGTCGTTTTTATCCTTAATGTCTTAATTTAAATTCAAAACTGTAATATTGTGTTGAATTGTATCAATTTTAAGTATTTAAAGGTATTGAAACTCAAGCAAGTAAAAATTCGGTTTATGTTTACAAGTGATCTTAGTTGTCCATCGTTGAAATTTTCAAAGTCACAATATCATTCAAAAGCCTTATCATGCTCATTTCTCAAGATAAATAAGCTTAAATGAGCTTATGAAAGTCTTGTACATGCTCACATTTAAGTTTCAACTCATTTAGATCCCCGTCAACAAAAGTCAACCGGTGAGCAATTTGGCTTGGACATGGTCAATGGGTGATGCAAGATGGAGTCAAGTTAATTCGAGCTAATGGTTGATACAACATAGGTTAGAGGTTCACCGGTATTTGTGCAAGCCATGCTGGCTCGTGACACTTTGTGTTAATTTCTAGTTGAATTGGAAAACTGCCTTGGTAGTCATGATAAGCTCATATCTGCTTAAGTAATTGTGTTTAGGTCAATTATACTTGGTTTGATCATTAATGTTAGTTAAACCGCTTGTTATCTCAAATAAATTGCAAAACAATGTTTTTAAGGGGTGTTTGGATTAACTGATCAACTGTCTTTAGTTAAATTCAAGTGGTTAGTTTCTTTTGTTTCACATTTGTGTAGCCTAAGTATGGTCATGTGAATCATTTACTTGGGTCTCGCTATGCTCTAAAAGTCAACATAACTCAAATCTGCTCCACCGTGAAAACCTTATAGATTTAGGATTAGCAGATAAGTGTTTTGAGTTTGGAAGTCAATAACATAGCTTGAATCAGTGTTATCATACCATATTACATCTATCTAAGTCACAAAATTGGATCTAAAGTTCACCAAAGTCAACTTTCTCATTTGCTTCAAAAGTCAAATTTGCTAAAACTGTTTTGGGCTCGATTAGAAGCATTTTTCATGAGCTCAATTTTGGACTTATCAAGTGAAACTTGGCAATTTAAAATCTTCAACTGGTCTCATTTCTTGTTACCATTTTGTTCAATTTTACAATTTTTTACAAGGGTCAAAAATGCTTGTCAAATTGGTTAGATTTCCGCAGACACCGCATTGAACTGCAGTGTGTTTGTGCAGTTCTTGCAGCTTGTGCACAGGGCTCAAAAGAGCTTCTCTGGTTCTGAGATTTGGTTTAAAGATACTTGGCCAGGTCTTTTACAAGTTCCAATAGGTATTTTTTCCATTGAGCTTATTGTGAAGCTTGTGCTAGTGCTTAAAATTAGTCCCCAGAAACTGTTTTGGCTTTTATAAGCTCAAACCTCAAATCTTAGCATCTTGTGATTTAGTAGCTGTAGCTTGTTGAAACTCATTGCATTTTAGTTAATTTAGCTTATCATAGCTTGTGTTTCAGTTTGGTAGCTTTTGGTAAGCTTTTGGCTTATTTAGTGCTTATTTCAATAAGCACTTCATTAGCAGTTTCATATTTCTCCACATAAGCACTTATTTTTCTATTTTTCTTATATTCCTAATATGATTTTAGACTTTTCCTGAAAATTTCAGATTTTTCCAAGTTGTTTTACTATTTTCCTAATTTAAATTAGTTTTAATCAATTTTAATTAGCCTTTAATATAAAAAATTAAGAAAAGTTCAAAAAATAATTTTTCAATTTTGTTGAGTTTAGATAAATATAAGAAGTGAAAAAGTAATTTTCCATATTTTTCCTAGTTTATTTTGTCATTTTTAGCAATTTATTTAGTTTTAAATAGTTTAAAATCATAAAAATAGAAAAATAACCGTAAAAATACAAAAATAGTTTTTAAAATTTCTTTGATATTTTAGACTTTTCATTTCATAATTTTATTTTTCTAGGTTTATTTCCTATTTTCTTGGATTTTAGGTAATTATTTAATAGTTAAAAATAGTTTTAATTAATAATAATTAGATAATTAGTTGTAAAATTAATTTTCTTTTCTAATAATTTTCTTTTATCATTAGGTTTATAAAATATCATTTTCATATTTTTAGGGTTAATATTGTGTAAGTTTCACTTTTATTTTGTACGTTACGTAGTTTTTAATTTAAACGACGTTTTAGGTTTTAAACGCTCATCACTTTAAATATAGTGATAGCGTTTATTTAATAGGTTTTATCTTTTAGATTTCCTTTAATTTGCATTTAAGCACTGTAATTTGTTGGCTATTTCGTAGTTATAATCATAAATCAAATATCCAGTATCCATTCAAATCTTCTCGATCACTAAACGCTTGATTATCCATTGCACAACTCACGGGACATAACGACCGGAAACACTGTACTCTCGTGATCTTCATTGATTTCGTGCTTGTCGCTTTAAGTTTTCTTACGCTATGCGTGAGAGAACTTGACTGCTTTTCGCTGTATCAATTAATTTTAACCAATCAAAATGCTTGTAAGTGGGTGAGAATAGATTTTTATTGGTTAATATTGTAAGGGACTCATTTTTATTAAACTTTGTGAAATATGAAAGTAGACATATAATTTGAGACTGAGGGAGTATAAATTTAGAATGAAAACTATAATTGTTACAATGAATTATTACGCCTCGAACATTCTGTACAATATAAGAGAGAGACATCAAGATAATATGGCATGGGCTCATTTCTAACAATGGCTCCATTTATAGTCACACTATCAGCTCTCATCCTCTTCTTCCTTTTCATTATCTCGATACTTAGAAGCTTTCTGTCAAAAACCCTCCTTCCACTACCACCCGGACCAACTGGACTTCCTATAATAGGAAACCTGCATCAGCTAGATATATCTGACCTGTCTGACCACTTATGGCGTCTTTCAAAACGTTATGGCCCTTTAATGTCCATTCGCCTTGGTATGGTCCAGACTCTCATAGTTTCTTCTGCTGATATGGCCAAAAAAGTAATGAAAACAAATGATTTGAACTTCTGCACAAGACCTGTGTTAACATGCCTAAAGAAGATTTCATACGATAACAAAGATATAGCTTTTTCACCCTACAGCGAGTACTGGAGACTAATGAGAAAGATCTGCATGCTTAATCTCTTCTCAGTGAAACATGTTAACTCGTTTCGTGGGGTTCGTGAGGAAGAGATTTTTAACATGATTGATACCATAAAGACTCAAATTTTAACTAAACAATTAGTAAACTTGAGTGAAACCTTGATGATTCTCACAAGTAATATCATCTCTAGAGTGGCTTTTGGGAAGAGATCGGCTGCATACACGGACGAACAGCAGGAAGTCATACGACTTCAAAAGAATCTGTTAGAGTGTCAGGCTTTGGTTGTCCACTTTTATTTCAAAGACAAGTTTCCGTTCATGGGGTGGCTTGATAAACTCAATGGAAGCATTGGTAGGCTTGAAAAGAATGTCAAAGACATGGATAAGTTCTATCAACAAGTCATCGATGAACATTTGAATCCACACAGACCGAACATAATGCAAGAAGACATGGTTGATGTTTGCTAAAACTCAAGCACGATCCAGATTCCTCAGTCAATCTCACTTTTGATCACATTAAAGCTGTGCTCATGGTGAGTGACTTACATTTCACTAATCCATAATTCCGAATACGTACAGTCTATAGATCTAATTTATTATATGCCTTAACTATCTTGAGCTACCCAGAATATTCTATTAGGGGAACAGACACAAGTGCAGCGACTCTGGTGTGGGCGATGGTGTTGCTTATGAAGAACCCGGAGTCTCTAAAGAAACTTCAACAAGAAGTGAGAAATGTGATCGGGAACAAAGGAAAAGTGCGGGAAGATGATATTGACAAGCTCAAATATTTAAAAGCAGTAATCAAAGAGACACTTAGATTGTATCCTGTTGCGCCACTATTACTCCCAAGAGAAGCTATAGATCGGTGTGTAATAAATGGATACGAGATACCCAAGAAGACTTTAGTCTATGTGAACGCATGGGCAGTAGGACGAGATCCAAACTGCTGGGAAAGACCTGAAGAGTTCGAGCCAGAAAGGTTCATGGGTAGTGGCAGTAGTATTGATTACAAAGGGACGGATTTTAAGTTGATCCCATTCGGGTCTGGTCGTAGAATTTGTCCTGGGATATCGATGGCGGCTGTAACAATGGAAATGACTCTTTCTAATCTAATTTACTCATTTGATTGGGAATCACCTGCGGGAGCACACGAAGTTGATACTTTAAAATCTTCTGGTATTGTAACACATAAGAAGAATGCACTCCAACTCATGGCTAAAGTTTATGATCATGACTACAAGAGCTAATTTGTTTGGGAATCTTGTATCAGAAGAAATTATCAAAATATCTACTTGTTTTTTCTGAATTTGTTGTCTTATGTCTTTTGTTACTTATCCTCCATGCATTCTTACCATAAAAAAGTTAATATTTCTAATAATTATGTATGTTTCGAAAATTGTTATACTATTTGGGTTATAAATTTGATGAGATGTTACATCAGAGAAAAAAAAGAGATACTTGTTGATTTTGTTTAAACTAATGTGACAGACTTTTTTGTTTTAATTGCAAATTTGTCAAAATGTTTGAAATTATTTGTTTGTTTTGAATATTTTCTCACACCTTATCAAATTTCAATCGGTTACTCTTCCCCATCTTATTCACCTACTACACTTTTAACTTGTTCCTCTAAGAGTGCTCGATGTGGATCACACGTTATTCGGCTGCTTCAGTGCCACTTTATCACCTCCCAATAACACACCAATAATTAAACCACTCTCTCCAACAAAAAAACCAATAACAAAATACCAATTGCACGAGTTGATGCAGTGGCTAAAATACCAACAGCGGACGAGTGACTTGAAAACTGCGTAACTACGGACGAATGGCACGTTGTTGGGTCGAATGGCGGCGAACCACCTCCCACATCGAGCACTCGCTCTTATGCGATAACCTTTCTTTAAGTCATTTTCAAACCCTTTTTTTTTTATTTTTATTTTTTTTTTCTTTTTCACTTTTGCATTAAAGATGCTCTTCTAATAATACATACAAAAATAAAATAAATTTGGAAAAATAATTAGCTTATACTTTCTCTGTCTCCAATTACATGTCTACAAAATATATAGGTTGTATTAAACGAGTAAAATGTGAGTAGCGCGTTGCAGCGGCATTTTATGCTTAGAAACCAGGAAATGGTTTGATCGGTATAGAGAGTTAGCGAAAATTGTTTCGCTGACAAATTTTAAATTAAAAAAAGAAGCGAAAATTACGTATAGGGCCTCTGCACAGGGTACTTGTCCTGCAGTGGTCATCTTTTTGTCATATATCCAAAAAGGTCTAGCACTTCGCTACAAATTGGTAGAGAAGTCCTTGAATGACACGTGTCAACACCCCATGTAATACAAGTGAAAAAAAAAAAAAAAACCGCCTCAAATTTGCAGCGAAGTCTGACCTTGGGACCCACATTGTCAGGTACCGACAGAAAAAAGGCTACTCGCCTCCTTTTTGAGGCGAAGTTCTCTCTCCACTGCGTTGGGACTCACCAAAATAACCTGTAAAATCTATTCGAATGACTACTCAATTGACACTAAATTCTCGTCTCCGATTGTTATTCATTCGTATACGTTGCAAAACACACATGGAGTAGGTGTTCTTCACAACAGTTATTCATTCGTATACATTGCAAAAATCCTCCTTGTTTTTTTTTTTTTTTTTTTTTTTTTTTTTTGAAATTTGTTGTGGTGTAGGCTTTGGTGGTGGTGTTGTTGTGGTGAAGGTTGTTGGTGGTGGTGGTGTCGTTGTTGTTGTTCGCTTTGTTGGTGGTGGTGTCGGCCGATGGTGTTGTGTAAATGTTGTTGTTATATTGTTGTTGGTGGTGGTGTTGTTGTGGTGGTCTCTGGTGGTGGTTTGGTGTAGGTGGTGCGGCTGTTTGTGGTCGTGTGGCAGTGTTGTTGTGGTTCTGTGGTGGTAGTGGTTAGGTGTTATCGTGTTTGTTTGTTAATATGGCACTAGTTGTTCCGGTAATTATTTATTTTTCTTTCGATATCATTATTTGGTTTTTTATGCTTATTGTGTAGTTAATAATATATACTCTTATTAATTGTTATTTTAGGATTTTGCCGTTGACCTTACCTGTAGAAGTAAGCTAAGATTGGTTCATTACATTAAAAAAAAAAATCGAATACTGATGATGTACCCTCCGAGTAACTCAAGGACACTCCTCGAGATGTCTAAGCCCTTCCATCTGAAGCCCCAAGTTAGGATTCTCAAATATCCATAGGTGTCAAACCATTCGTTGGTACGAAGGTTACCTAAGGGAATTCGCCATTCGAAGCCCTAAGTTCTTCGGGTATGGGCGACGAAGGAACAATGGATAAGGAACCTCGACTTAGTCAAACCCACGATCTCCTCTCTCTCTGGCTTCCCCGTCAAGTCGAGAACGCTGGGTCACTAACCCTAGCGGTTACCCACAATCATGGGACGCCCCATGATCTCCGACATTCATGCAAGAGTACCTCTAACCGTATTTCTTCCACTATAAATAGGTTAGGCGGGCAATGGTTTATGGTATGTTCATTTCACACTCATCTTTTACTTACACACACTTATATAACCATAACTCATACTTACTCTCACGCCGGAGGTGGTTCGCGAGGTCCTACCCTGCGCAATCACTTAACGTAGTGTCTTAGTATTTCTTATTCTCGGGTTACTGGTGAGTCTTGGCGGAACATACACCCTCATTACTTTGATCCTCATCGAAGCTCGGTAGTGCAATCTTGCACAATCAAGGCGCCATCCGTGGGACCACAACTATTAGTCCCGTAATCACCCGGTCCTAATACCTTAACCAACTACGCTACTTTTCCGGCATGGAACAAGGAAGAGAAGATTCACCTCCACTGTGTTTCTACTCGTCCCACTCACCACAACTAACACCGATAACCTCGCCCCATAATGACCTCAACCTTCACCACACGATCTCGTTTGGAAACTTCTCCGTGTATCACGCCTCAACATCCACTAACCTATTCCGGATATCGGTCCCGCCGTCAGAGGCAAACTTTGAGGCCTTAGATTCTTTGCTAAGGGCTCACAAGAGACATGTTCGTAATACGTAAATGCGGAGGGAGTTGGAATACTCCGGTGAGAGTATGACGAGGAGATTGAAGCAGGACAAGCCTCAACCCATGGGCGGGGGACGTTCGGCCCCTGAAATGGTTCCTCTTCCATTAGAAGATCAAATGGAAGGACGGTGGGTTTTGAAGAAGGACTCGGAGGAAATCCGGGAAGAAGGGATAGAATGCATGGTGAAAGGAGGAGCGAGAACTCAAACAGAGGAAGCAACCCAAGAGGAAATGGAGGGTAAACCCGCCTCCTCTTCTAGCGACCCATTTAGGAAGAGCGTGGACGGGGCCCTGCACTCTCTTATGTTTCGAGTGTCAAGATCCACCTCCCTACTCCAACATGAACCAATTACCTCTCGGGAATGAATCCTACCTACCGCTCAAACCTACAAAATGGTTCAATCCCCAACCAGAATTACTAGCAAATGCCCTGTGGACAGATTCCTACACAATCGATGGGGGTATACCCTTCGTACCAAACCTCTACTACTTACCCTACCTATTCACAGCCATTTCCTAACCCGTATAACCCTACACCTGTTTATCCACCTCCATACAACCCTTATGGTGCCAAAGCCTTTGAGCTTGCACACCCTTCGCGAAGTGGATCGAGGACTACCCTTTACCTGACGGCGTGAAGATGCCTACTCACATAGGCACCTATGATGGGAAAGGTGATCCCGATAACTTTCTCCACTTATTTGAAGGCGCTATCAAAATGAAAAAGTAGGTCATTCCTGTAGCATGCCATATGTTCACTTACACGCTCAGAGAATCCGCAAGAATATGGTGGAACAGATGAAGTTGGGAAGCATTGTGAGTCTAGATGATCTTAAGGCTAAGTTCGGTTGCACTTTAGCCGCCAGGTATAAGCACACCAAAACTCACTTAACCGTACACACCATCAAACAAAGGGACAACGAAAGCACGAGGGCCTTCGTTACCAAGTACACTGATGAAACCTTGCAGATTCTAGGTTTACACGAAGATCAGAGGATCTCTGGTTTCGTACATGGCCTTCGAACTCGTAGCTTGGTGGAGTTCCTATCCACCGATCTTCTCAAAACCTACAAGGAATTGATTGAGAAGGCTTACACCGGATCGAGTCTAAGGAAGTAGCGACAAACGGGGCTCCGACAGAGCAAAGGAAGCATCCGATAAATTCTCTGAGGGTCCTCCCAGGAAGGATCCAAAAACAAGAAGAAGAATAGAGATCGCTTCACCCCCTACAATAAAGGCTCGAACCATGGATTTCGCAAACTTGGTTAAATCTCCCAGAAATCCTAGCCACCGAGAAGGCCAAAGTCCTTCAATCCCTCACTCGAATGATAACACGAGGCAAGGCCAGAGACATGTCCAAGTATTGCCATTTCCATGAAGATCATGGACATGACACGAACAACTGCAGGGAACTAAAGAAGCAGATCGAAGAGGCGGTACGGTCCGGACAGTTAGCACATCTGGTCAAAGGCATCAAAAAGGGAAAGGACAAGTTCTCCGATACTCAGCTGGGAGAATGGAAGGGGAATAAGAAGGAAACTACGCCCGTAGAAGCTCCGATACTGATGGTACACAAACACGATACCACCTTGAAAAGGAAGGAAGCAGAAGGGGAGCTGGGAAGCGTAGGGGAAATAACCTTCCCCCACATATTAGGGCAAACACCTTCGACTGATCCCGTGATCATCAAGGTACACATATCTAACAGGGAAGTGAACCGAGCGTATATGGATTGGAAGCTCGCTAAATCATCTACGAGCATTGTTTCCAAAGCTCAAGTCATCTACACGCTCACGGAGGGTTGACTCAAGGCACCGCTAGTAGGGTTCTCTCGTGAACACTCATGGCCTCTGAGAAGTACTGTTGAAACATCGACCGCGCTAAACCGCCAAGTCTAATCACACAACGGTCACTCAGGAATGACCACCGTAATGCATTTAAAGCATTTCAAGCACGAAATCAATGAGGATCCGAGGAGTATAGAGTTTCCTGTCGTTATGTCCCAGCGAGTTGTGCAATGGATTATCAAACGTTTAGTGATCGGGAAATTTGAACGGAAAAATGATCAGATTATGATTTGTTTATTATAACTACAGAAATATCAAACAAACACAAAGGCTTAAATGCAAATTAGAGGAAATTAAAAAGATAAAATCTATTAAATAAACGCTATCACTACAATTAAAATGATGTTTTTGTTTTTATGTTTTTACGAAACTGAAATTAAAAACTACGTGACGTACAACTAAAAACGTGAAACTTACACAATATTAATCCTAAAAATATGAAAATGAAGTTTTTACAATCCTAATGATATAAGAAAATATTTAGAAAAAGAAAATTATTTTTATAACTAATTATCTAATTAAAAACTATTTTTAACTAAATAATTACCTAAAATACAAGAAAATGGGAAATTAGGTTAGAAAAATAATTTTAAAACTTAGAAAATCTAAAATATCAAAATAGAATTTTCAAAACTATTTTTGTATTTTTCGATTATTTTTCTATTTTCTAGGAATTTTAAACTATTAAAACTAATTAAATTACTAAAATTACCAAATAAACTATGAAAAATATGGAAAATTACTTTTTCACTTTTTATATTTATCTAAACTTAAGAAAATTGAAAAATTATTTTTTGAACCTTTTCAATTTTTTGTATTAAAGACTAATTAAAATGCTTAAAACTAATTAAAATCAAGAAAAATAGCAAACAAATAGGAAAAATCTGAAAATTTCGGAAAACTCTAAAATGATGTTAAGAAGCTAGGAAAATGGAAAATCAGTGTGCTATGTGGAAGAAATGAAATCGATGAATCAAGTGCTTATTGAAATAAGCACTTAATAAGCAAATGGGTAAATTAAGCTACCAACTGAAAACAGAAACTATGGAGTACTAAAAGTAACCAAATGAAACTTAAATCAACAAACTACAACCACTGATTAACAAGATAAAACAGATTTGAAGATTATGAGATTAAGCTAAAATGCAGAATGGGTACCTATTTCAGCTAACAAATAAGTACTTAATTAAGCTACAAACTAAAATCCAATTATTAAGACCTAAGCTAGACACGGCTAACTATGTTTTACCAAAATCGACTTTGAGAAGCGATTATAAGTCCTGCAAGCCTCAGACCAAACCGAGAAAAACTCGCTTAGGCTTGAGCTATTGGAGCAGGCAACCAGCTCAACTGGGCTTCTCGCAAGCTTATCCAAAGGGCTTAAGCTAAAAACAGATGTAAGGTCTTAAATACCACCTAGTAAGCTACTTATAAACCAAAAATCAGGACCTAAAGAGCTTTAATGAATCCTATGCAGTCGCAACTTCTACATAAAACCAATTTTTTGACATCTCGACTTTTGAAACAGACATACGCTTGACTTTCGTGAAGTTTGATCCAATTTTATGATCGATAATGAAGTAAATTGATGAAATGAACTTAAGACCAGCCTTTGTCTAAGACTTTAAACACCAAATAAGATTTTACATATCCAAAATTACAACAGATCAAGTATTAAGACAGATTTTATGAAACATTGACTTTAAAGGTTGCAAGTACGCTTTAATGACTCAATCGAGTTTACTTTTGCTAAATGAACTTGAGCCAACAAAAGCTAACATCGACTTCACTTGTGAGACAGCTTTTGACAAAGAAACCAAACACCCTTGATAAACTGCTTAAGCAGTTAAATAGATCCAAACACAGAACAAACTTGCATTAATGATTAAACTAAGCTCACTTAACCTAATTACTACTTTTAGCACAGATTTTAATAGCTTAAAACTTCAAATACTGATTATGCTAAAAACTTTGAAAGGGCTTACAATTTGTCCAATAGCCACTATGGCCTGCCAACTATGAAACCAGAGAACCCAAGATCACTATCCTATATAAACCAACCCAAATGCTTCCATTTCAACCCATTTTGCTTCTTGCTTTGACTTTTGTTGACCAGTTGCCAAAGTTGCATGAAATGTACAAATAATCTTAAACAAAGCTTTGACAAGCTTATTAGAGCTTGTTTAAGCTTAAAACTAAGTCGCTAATGTGTTTTGCAATAGACTTTGAAAGTAGAAAATGCAACAAATGAACATAAAATGGAATCTGAACTTGAACTTAAATTGATACTCAATTAGAGTTGAAATACACTTGAATACCTTTGTTGAGTACAAATTAACTTTAAAACATAACTGAAAACTAGTTAAGATGCTACAAGCTAAAAAACGACATATATTTTTGAAAATTAAAAACTAACTACTCCTTCATGCTTCCTCTAGGCCTCTTTTATGCTCCAAAGTCTTCTCTCACCCTTTCTGAGTGGATCCCAGCAGCAATCTCAACCATTCATTGGCTGGAGCTCATCCTAGCCATTAATCATGTTTTGGCGCCAATTTTGGTTTTGACATCGAGGTGGAAAGAAGGTGCAATTAATGCACTTGTAAGGTCAGTGAGGAGGGGAGACAAGATGTATAGTAGGGTGGCAAAGAGGTGTGTTTGGTGGTCGGAGGTGGAGCACAGGATGTCGGGAGGCAGGGAAGGGCGGGTTTGTTTATTTTAAACTCGGTAATGGGTTGGTCGGGTTGCGGTAAAGGACCGGTAAGTGGATTTGGGCCAAGGGATTGTTTTGGGCTTTGTTGTAATTAGTCCAATGGTTTGTGAAATTAATATACCAAGGACCATAAGTGTAATATCTCAAAACCAAAGGACCAAATTTGTAAAACTGAAACTCCAGGGACCAAATATGTACTTTCTGAATTTATGATCCAAGGGTTTGTTTTGACAATCTCCAAAAATCCAAGGACTATTATTGCCAATTGTGAAATTCCAAGGATTAGTTTTGACCATTTTTGGATTTTCAGGGACTAAACTATAATTTCTCAAATATTTTTGGATTTTCAACCAAAGGACTAAATATGACAATTTATGTTTCCAAAAGGACCTTTGGTGACTTTTCTTTGAAATTATGGCTCGTGGACTATTTTTGACAATTTTAGAAACTGGGGACTGAAACTGCAATTATGCAAACTTTGCTCGCTTTTTCATCCGATTTTGAACATTTTGCATCCGAAACATATAAAATGCAATTTTGGAATATTTTCGGTGTTTTAATGCATATCGAGCATTTTAACCGCTTTCGCTCCGATTCGACTAAAAATGATGAGTATTTACACACTCATCAATCCCCACATCGAGATATTGCTAGTCCCTAGCAATGATTTGAGAAAACATAATGGATTTTAATCTCTTTACCAAAAGCCATTACTCGGAGTAGCCAAATGTTTCGAGTTCAATTAAGAACCATGGTACACCGATAACCATGTGATTTTGAGCAAACCACCGACTTCCAACGGATTTGATTTGTCTTTACCGTAGCCGCACCATTCCGGACTAGCCAACTCTTAGATAAATTATCAATATTATCTTTGGTGAGCCGATTACCAATTATGGTTTTTCCAACGCTTTACCACAAGCCATAATCTTGCCAGCCACTCTTCACTTTTTAGGATATGGTGAGTGAATACCATACAATTTTGGGCAAACAAAGTCAACGGATTTGAGATATCTTTACCAAGAGCCGCTTTGCTCTGGATTAGCCAATCCTTTGTCTTACGTACATGGCGGATCGATAACTGATGAGAAAGTGTAGAACACTTACTCAAAAAAATTTTGGCCAAAAACAGGGATTAGGGCGGTATAATTACATGATAAAATTCGTGAGAATCTCTCACACTAGAGATGAATATTGCCCTCAATATTCAAAGTACCGTGATATGCGAAACAAAGAACGAAAGGTAAATACTAAGGCCATTATTTAGAAAGATGATTTTTTTTTTTTTTTTTTTTTTTTTTTTTTGGAAATTGATTTATATACAAAACATGGGCAACCCCCCACACTAGGGTGGTAGAAAGAGGTGAGAAGATGTAAATACGGGTGAGAACCCATATGGCATGCTATCGTTTTTGATTACCGAGTCGCTAGCTTGACTCGATCCCCGCATTCATTGGTTCATGGGGAAAGTTTGTAAGTCCGGACAACCACGTGAGGAATGTCCTCTCCAAAATAATGCTTCACTCGATGACCATTCACTTTGAAATTAGGACCATCGGGTTGAGATAACTCAATGGTACCATAAGGATAAACCTTAGCGATAGTAAATGGACCGCACTAACGGACTTGAGCTTTCGAGAAAATCTTCAATCTTGAATTGAAAAGAAGGACTCGATCACCAACGTTGAAAACGCGTTTTTGATTTTGAGTCATGAATCTTCTTTGTCTTTTGTTTATAGATCAAAGAGTTCTCGTAAGCTTGATCACGGAGTTCATTTAATTCATTCATTTGAACTTTCCGATGATCACCATCGCCTCGAATATCAAAGTTGGCATGCTTCAAGGCCCAAGATGCCTTGTGCTCGAGCTCAACCGGTAGATGACACGCCTTCCCGCACACCGACCAAGGAGTGCACCATGGGTGTTTTGTAAGTGTCACGGAGGGCCCGTGCGCCATCTAACCTATCCGACCAAGAGGCACTGCCGCCAACCGTCCTCTCCAAGATTCTTTAATCCCCGGTTGGAAACTTCCACTTGCCCACTTGTTTGTGGGTGGTACGCAGAGAGGTACGGTGAGTTACACCATACTTTTGCATGACTCTTGCAAATTGGTCATTGCGTAAATGCGTACTACGATCATCGATTATGGCTCGTGAGTTCCAAACCTCGCAACAGAGATTTTAAGAATTTCACAACAACTCGGCATCGTTGGTGGGTAAAGCTTTAGCTTCAACCCATTTTGACAAGTAGTCAACGCCACCAGTATGTATTTGTTACCATGAGAAGAAGGAAATGGCCCCATAAAGTCAATGCCCCGGATGTCAAAAATCTCGCACACTTGAATGGCGCTTTTGCATTTCATTCCTTTGTGAGATATTCCATTGACGTTGACAAGCGTCCACAGTGTTTCGACGAATTCATGGGCATCTTTGTAGATCGTGGGCCAATAGAATCGGAATCAAACACCTTCTTGGCGGTGTAGTTGGGCTATGATGTCCCCAAGAGGTCCGAATGGCAAGCTTTGAGAATGTCAATAGCTTCCCGACCATACACACATCACCGGATGACTTGATCCGCATAAATTTTAAACAAGTAGGGTCGCCCTTAAGTAATGTTTCACATCTTTAAAGAATTTATTTTTCGCTGGGACGACATCCCTTTCACCACAAAGTTACCCGCATGGTAATTTGCAAAGTCGGCAAACCATGGGGTAGAAGAATCTCCGCGAAAAGAAACCACATTGAGTGTTTCGAGAGGAAATGTTTCATTAATTTCCCTTTTTCTCGAACACATTTTAAGTGAGGGTTCTCTAATCGGAAATATGATCGTGAGCCTGTGTTCTCTCCTTTTTATCACGAATAATGATATCAAATTCTTGGAGGAGGAGAACCCAACGGAGCAATCTCTTTGCATCTTGTTTTGCAAAGAGATATTTGAGTCGAGTGATCCGTGATACACCACGCATTTGGTCAAGATAAGGTATGGCGAAACTTCGAAACGCATACACCACCGCTTAATAATTCTTTTTCCGTAGTGGTGTAATGGGTCCGAGCTTCACCATAGTTTTGCTCGCGAGTGGATTGCCTGAAAATGCTTGGTTTTGCGTTGCCCCAAGATCGCATGATGCGCAAAGAAACCGTCAAGTTCTCTCACGCAAACGTAAGAAAACCTAAAACAGCTTCAAGACGAAATCAATGAAGATCGAGGAGTATAGAGTCTCCCGGTCGTTATGTCCCAATGAGCTATGCAATGGATCAATCAACGCCTAGTGATCGAAAATTGAACGATAAAGCGGAATTTGATTTGATTATTATAACTACGTAAATATCAAACAAATACAAAGGCTAAAATGCAATTGAGAGGAAATTAAAAGATAAAATCTATTAAATAAACGCTATCACTATAATTAAAATGATGTTTTTGTTTTTATGTTTTTACTAAACCGAAATTAAAATCTACGACGCATAAAATAAAAAAGTGAAACTAAAGCAATATTAACCCTAAAAATATGAAAATGATGTTTTACAAACCTAATGATATAAGAAAATATTTAGAAAAAGAAAATTATTTTATCACTAATTATCTAATTAAAACTATTTTTAACTATTAATTAATTACCTAAAATACAAGAAAATAGGAAATTAAGCTAGAAAATAAGATTAAGACTTGGAAAAGTCTAAAATATCAAAATAGACTTTTCAAAACTATTTTGTATTTTTATGACTATTTATCTATTTTCTAGGAATTTTAATCTATTAAAACTAATTAAATCACTAAAATTACCAAATGAACTATGAAAATATGTAAAATTACTTTTTTCACTTTTTATATTTATCTAAGCCTAATAAAATTGAAAAGTTATTTTTTGAACCTTTTTGAATTTTTATATTAAATGCTATTTAAAAAGTGCTAAAAACTAATTAAAATCAAGAAAAATAGTAAAACAATGAGAGAAAAATCTGAAAATTTCAGGAAACTCTAAAATAATATTAAGAAGCTATGAAAAATGGAAAACAGGCACTTGTTTGCAAGAAAATGAATCGATGATTCAAGTGCTTATTGAAATAAGCACTTGATAAGCAAATGAGCAAAACAAGCAACCTTTTATCACGTAAGCAATAATATACTAAATTAACTAGATTGCAACTAAAACAATAAGCTTTAACCACTCGAATAGCAAATTAACAGATTTGATGTTTATGATATTAGGCTAAAAACAGTTTTAGGTGCTAATTTCTGAACCAAAATAAGCACCTAATTAAGCTACAAACTAAAATCCAACTATCAAGTCTTAAACTAGACCTAGGAAGCTCGATAACCGTAAGAACAGATGTTAACAAGCTACAATGAATCCTGTGCAAGCTTGGCTAAATCGAGAAAATCACTCAAGATTAATCGAGTTGGCGCAGGCACCAGACCACGACTTTGAGCCTTTGCACAAGCTCAACCGAGAGGGCTTGAGCTTAAAATGATACTAGGTCTTAAAGACCACCTAGCCAACTGCTTATATACAAAAATTCAGACCACGAAACACTTTAATGAACCCCGCAACCGCCGCACTATCCTGGACAAATCCAATTTTTGACATCTTCGACTTTTGAAAGTGGTACAGCTTGACTTTGGTGAAGTTTGGATCCAATTTAATGATTGATGTTGATGTATTATGATATATTGAACACAAATTAAGCAATGTATAAGACTTCTTAACACAAATCAAGGTATTTCAAACCCAAATCCACAACAGCTTTTGACATCGAGATGTAAGAGGAAACTTTGACTCTTGGTGCTAGCAGACACATATTAGGAGACATGAGCATAAATGGACTAAACAAACATAATCCAACTTATCTCAAACATCGAACAACCTTTGAAAATGATTAAGCTAATGATCCAAACACCCCTATAGTTACTGTTTTGCAAGCAATTTTAAGTTAAACACTGAACCAACTAGAAATTATGATCAAACTAGATTAACTAAGCCTAATTACTACTTTTAGAACAGGTTTTAATAGTTTACAACTACAATTACTACTTATGCTAAAAGATTTGAAAAGTGCTTACAACATGTCCAATGGCCACTATGGCCTGCCAACTGTGAAACAAGGAACCCTAACCTATCAGTTTCCACCCAATGCATCCATTTCAACCCATTTCCAATGCTGAATCAACCCATATCATTTCTTGCACCATTTTTGCTCTTGAGTTGACTTTTGTTGACCAAGATTCAAGAGTTATTGAAATGTAGCTGTAAGCTTAAATAAAGCTTTAACAAGCTTGTTAGAGCTTGTTTGAGCTTAGAAATGGACCTGCCAATGATTGATGTAGATATTGAGAATGAGAATTTCAACGATAATATAAAATTTGAATTTGAACTTGGAACTGAATTGATGCTTAAATTAAGTTGAAATACACTTGAGTAGCTAAATTGAGTACAAATAAACTTTAAAACATAAGTTAAAACTAGTCAAGATGTTACATGTTAAAAACGAAATACAATTTAAAAAAAAAACTCAAAACTAACTCTATCATGCTCTCTTGGCTTCTTTTATAATCCCAAGCTTCTTTCTCACTCCTCCGAGCATTTCCCACCGCAATCTCCACCATTGATGGGCTAGAATCAATCCGCCACGATTTGGTTTTGGCGCCAAATTCGGTTTTTGATATTGTAGACATGTGAAAGCTTTGCATTTAATGTGGTGGGATGGGTAGGTGAGGCGGGGAGACAATATGGTGGGTGGGTTGTTTTAGGTGGGTCGGAGGAGGCTTGAGGAGGGTGGAGTGCAGAACATTGTTGTGGGATAAGCGAGGTTTGTGGGCGGGTTTTTAGTTTAAACAATGGGTTGGTCGGGTTGTGGTTTTGGACCGGTGTGGATTGGGCTGTGGGTTGTATTTTGGGCTTGGATAACAATTAGGTCCTGATGGTTTGTAGAAATGTTAACATAGGGACCAAAATTGCAACTTCTCAAAACCAAAGGACCAATCATGTAACTTATGAAAATGTAGTCATGGTTGGTATTGCCAACTTTAAAAATCCAAGGGTTAATTTTGACATTTCGAAATTTCCAAGGACTAATTTTGAACATTTTGGATGTTTAGGGACTAAAATGTAATTTTCTCAAAACTTTTAGATTTTTCACCAAAGGACTAAATATGACAATTTGTGATTTTAAAAGACCTTTGGTGATTTTTCTTTGAAATTTTGGCTCGGGGACTATTTTTGACGATTTTATAAACTTGGGGACTAAAGCGCAATTTTTGCAAATTTGATATGTTTTCATCCGATTTTGATATTTTTGCATTTAAAACACATAAAACACTGATTTGTGATATTTTGATCATTTTGATGTGTTTCGAGTGTTTTCAGATGATTTTGCGCTTTATTTTGTACAAAAATGATGAGTATTTACACACTCATCAATCCCCACATCGAGATATTGCTAGTCCCTAGCAATGATTTGAGAAAACATAATGGATTTTAATCTTTACCAAAAGCCATCACTACGGAGTAGCCAAATGTTTCAGTTCAAGTAAGAACCATGGTACACCGATAACCATGTGATTTTGAGCAAACCACCGACTTTCAACGGTTTGATTTGTCTTTACCGTGTCGCACCCTTCGGACTAGCCAACTCTTAGATAAATTATCAACATTATCTTTGGTGAGCTGATTACCAATTATGGTTTTTCCACCGCTTTACCACAAGCCATAATCTTGCGGGCTAGCCAACTCTTCACTTTTTAGGATATGGTGAGTCGAATACCATACAATTTTGGGCAAATTGCAAGTCGTCAACGGATTTGAGACATCTTTACCAAGAGCCGTTTGCTCTCGGATTAGCTAACTTTTGTCTTTACGATATGGCGATCGATAACTGAGAAAGTGTAGAACACTTACTCCAAAAAAAATTTTGGCCAAAAACGGGGATTGGGCGGTATATTTACATGATAAAATTCGAGAGAATCCCCCACACTTAGAAATGAATTTTGCCCTCAATATTCAAAGCACGGCGGTTATGTCAAACAAAGAACGTGAAAGGGAAATACTACGGCCATTATTTAGAAAGAAGAGATTTTTTTTTTTTTTTTTTTTTTTTTTTTTGAAACATGTGGTCAACCCCCACACTAGGGTGGTAGAAAGAGGTGAGAAGACGTAAGTATGGGTGAAAACCCATATGGCATGCTAATGTTTTTGATTACCGAGTCGCTAGCTTGACTCGATCCCGCATTCATTGGTTCATGGGGAAAATAACGGAAAACCAATCTCGATCGGACTTTCGCTCACAATGTTAATGAACATATGAACATCGAAAGTTCCACACCGACGCTGATA
This sequence comes from Chrysanthemum lavandulifolium, assembly GCA_022545495.1. Classification (NCBI taxonomy): domain Eukaryota; kingdom Viridiplantae; phylum Streptophyta; class Magnoliopsida; order Asterales; family Asteraceae; genus Chrysanthemum; species Chrysanthemum lavandulifolium. Next base: position 228,973,391 of record CM040245.1, on the reverse strand, counting down.
TAACCGGTATTGTTTAATAGTAGAAACTATAAAGGATGATACTGGGTCAAAGATGGTGTCCTCATTCCGAAAGAGAAAAGGGAAAGAGCAACCACACCATCTGTGAAGAATGGAATAAAGACATACATGAGAATGCATGTCCATTCCTCGATGAGAGAAGCAAATCACCGCTTTGACATCTTTAAGCTTAAACTTGAAGCTTAGATGGTGATTGTCAAGAAGATGTCCGGGAGAGGAGGGTGGGAAGCGGTTCTTCAATCAACAAACTTTCCGGAAAAGGATGTCTCCTCCTGATCAAGGTAAGTGTTATCAATTCTGCTGGAATTGACTCATCACTAAGAAATGCATCGACTTCATTCCAAAAGTTGTCATCTTCCTCATCCGAGTGAGAGAAGGAATGGAAGAGTCGGAAATAAGACAGAGGATGATGGATCATTTTGAGCAATTCATCAATGGGAAGAACGTATCCTATTGGATCACAAACATCATCATCCAACTCGGATGAAAGCGAAGAGTTTGGTTTCATCCACGTAGTTAACAAACTCGATCGACAAACTGATGCGGAGGTGGGACAAGTGGTGTGCTCTTAGAGCTAGCGGTTTCCACCACTTGGATGAAGTCTCCGATTCTAGATCATCGCCATCATCAAGAACACTCTTGACTTCCCGGTACTGACTTTCAAACCATTTGTTTGAACCAGGGGTAATTTTCAAAGCTTTGAGCTCAAAGACGCTTTTGAGAACCTCTTAACCGTGAAATTGGAGAGTGTTGCATTGAATCTTCGGATCTTTGATCAATTGTGGCAACACTGTTTGTCTGAGGTTTGGAGTTCTCGTTGATATTTAACGTGAGCTCTTCGTTGTCAACCCGAATGGTCAACTCTTCAACAAACACATCAATCGAGCACGACTGCTCTTAAGAAAGCTCTCCCTAAGATGAGGGAACTCTAGGATGCGCATCAAGTCTACTACAACAAAGTCGGCATGAAAGTGAACTTTCCCACTTTCATCACGACATCCTCGGCTATCCCAAGTGGACGAGTTACAGACGTCCGCTAGCTCGAGTGTCATACGAGTGGATGAAAGTTCGGGGAGAGACAGTTTCTTCCATCATTGAGAGAGGCATGAGGTTAATGCTAGCGCCAAGATCGGCCTAAGGCGGAGCATTGAAACATCCCCAAGAAATCACACGGATTAAGAACCGGCCGGGGTCTTCAAGCTTTCGGGAAGCTTATTAAGAATGGGCTGTGAGCATTGCTCATTTAGAGGGTTTTAGCCATCTCGATAGCTTGTCTTTGTTGGTAAGTGCCTTTAAGCGTGGATGCAAATTTAGGCATTAGAGCGAGAGCATCAACGAAGCTTATATCAAAGTGAAGCTCATTGAAGATTTGGAAAAATTTTTCCATTTGCTCTTTGTTTTGTCTTTGAGCTTCTCATCATTCATTCTTGATGGGTAAGAAGTCGACTAGACTTTGAGCAGGGATGGAAGTGTTTTACGGCTCAGGATTTTTCCTCGAACATCGGGTCTGGACTTAAAGCTTGGACTACCGAAGGTGGGACGTGTCTTGATACTTCATGGGCTTGAATAATGCACCTTGTCCGTTGTCTCCTTGGTAACTTGACTAAATGCCAGGAGGAGGGGCATTGGAGTCGTGATGGGTCCATTGTGCGCCTTACCACTACGAGTGGTGACGACTTTCAACTCGGCATTAGGATTGGGAATAGTATTGCTTGGGAGTCCCTCCAAGATGGTGAAGCTTTGTTCATATTCATGTTCATGAAACTTCTCATCATATTCTTTAACTCATTTGTCTCACGAGACATTGTGGTATCAATTTCCTTTTAAGCTCAACTCTCATGTTATTGATCCGAGTTTGCATAGAACGATGTTTGACTGTCATTTTCATGAAGTCATTTGGTATGGGAGCTTGAGGAGGTTGTTGATAGCTTTGATGATTAGGAGCTTGATATGGTTGAGGTTGGTTGAAATTGTTCCGGTTTGATTGAAATTTTGAGAGTTATTGAAATTTTGTCCTTGATTCGAACAAAGCGATTTTGATTTCCATGGTTTTGATTGCCATGGTTTTGCACAGAGGAAAACCGGTGGTGTCATACCGCTAGGTGCACAGAGTGAGGATCACCGTGGTCGGTATTGATTGTGGTTTACAAGCTACGGGAGCTTGGTAAAAGGAAGCATCGGTTGCTTGACAATCATAATACGCATGTGGACCACTACAAGTTTCACACACCTTGTTTACGGCTTTGATTGGTTCCGCTTATGAATTTCGCTTTTGATTTCCTTTACCTCTTTTATCATACAATGGATGATGTCCGTTAGAGCTGTTAACGGAGCGGCTAACTCGGAAGAGTTACCGGATGAAGAAGCGAGTGTTTGGAACATTGACTTTGTTGAGAAATAGGAACTTTTGATTTTTGCTCGCAAATCTCAATCACATCTTTAGGTTTACGATTCAAGATATTGCTCGCTGTCAGTGCATTCAAGGAATCTTGATCGCTTCCGCTCAACCCATTGTAAAAGATATTTACTTGTTGAAGTCGTGAATTCATGATGGGGCATTTCTGAGGAGATCTTTGAATCTCTCCCATGCCTCTCCAAAATTTTCATCGAAATTTTGACTAAATCGAAATTTCATTTTAAGATTAGTCGCTCTTGATGGAGGAAAGAAGTAATTCACAAACTTTTGAACAAGATCCTCCCAAGTTTCGATAGATCGAGGGGTTCTTTTCCGACCAAATCCGGCTGTCCTCAAGAGAGAATGGAAAAAGCATCAACTTGATGACTTTTTGTGGCACATCCTTGAAATTGATAGTTGAAGTCAACTTGTTAAACCAACGGATGTGCGCGACGGGTCTTCTCGATCGACCCTGGAATTGATTTGTAGACACAAGTCGATCAAATGTGTCTTCAATTCAAAGTGATCGAGTTGATTACGGTAAAACAATGGCATCTCCATAACCCTCGGTGGGTGCTCGGAGCATTTCCGCCATAAACGCCTTGCCTGCGCCATGGTGTTGTTTGAAATAGCGCGAATCTCTCGTTCGACTATTTGGGCAAAGACGCTCTACGAGAACGTCTCCTTGGAATTTCGCTAGATCACGAAGGACTCAATGATCTAGAAGAACGAGTGCGCATGCACTAGAGTTAACTCTAAGGAAACTCGAGCCAAGGAGAGAAATGGGAATTATGAAATCTTTATGAGAATGAGAATTATGAAGACGGTTTGTAAAATGGGGTGAGAAGAATCTTTATGGGTTTTTCGGTTCAAACGCCGATATCACAACAAAATCAATTAACACAAAATCGAGGCAAAACAATGTTGAACTTAACCAATAATCCAAGATGAATGGCTTTTTGAAAAGGTACACCAATCACAAGGACACAAAGGCAAGTTTTATATCTTTAGTTCGGGAACTTATTATGGTCGCACCCCAGTTAGGTAGTGCCGCCTTGGTTTTCGTGGTAATCTTTTAAGTTGTTAATTATTAAAGAAAACGCGAATCTTTTGTATTTTTATTTTTGATACATATATAGAAACAAAAGGAAAATATTTTTGTGTTTTATACGCTTTTGGTTGTTTTTGGGTTTTTGGATTTTTTAGAAGAAAATATGGATATATATATATATACAGAGATGGATGATATAAACAAAGAGTGAGGATTCAAACAACTAATACGCTACACGGAAGATAATCAAGACAATCCTGCAAGCAGCGCAAAAAAATTTGATGCGCAAGAAACGTCAAGTTCTCTCACGCAAACGTAAGAAAACCCAAAATGACCAAAGACGAAATCAATGAAGATCGAGGACTATAGAGTCTCCCGGGTCGTTATGTCCAAACGAAGCTATGCAATGGATCAATCAACGCCTAGTGGTCGAGAAATTTGAACGATAAAGGGAATTTGATTTGATTATTATAACTACGTAAATATCAAACAAATACAAAGGCTAAAATGCAATTGAGAGGAAATTAAAAGATAAAATCTATTAAATAAACGCTATCACTATAATTAAAATGATGTTTTTGTTTTTATGTTTTTACTTAAACCGAAATTAAAATCTACGCTGACGTACAAAAATAAAAAGTGAAACTAAAGCAATATTAACCCTAAAAATATGAAAATGATGTTTTTACAAACCAAATGATATAAGAAAATATTTAGAAAAAGAAAATTATTTTATCACTAATTATCTAATTAAAAACTATTTTAACTATTAATTAATTACCTAAAATACAAGAAAATAGGAAATTAAGCTAGAAAAATAAGATTAAGACTTGAAAAGTCTAAAATATCAAAATAGACTTTTCAAAACTATTTTTGTATTTTTATGACTATTTATCTATTTTCTAGAATTTTAATCTATTAAAACTAATTAAATCACTAAAAATTACCAAATGAACTATGAAAATATGGAAAATTACTTTTTTCACTTTTTATATTTATCTAAGCCTAATAAAATTGAAAAGTTATTTTTTGAACCTTTTTGAATTTTTATATTAAATGCTATTTAAAAGTGCTAAAACTAATTAAAATCAAGAAAAATAGTAAAACAAGCAGAGAAAAATCTGAAAATTTGTGGAAACTCTAAAATAATATTAAGAAGCTATGAAAATGGAAACAGGCACTTGTTTGCAAGAAAATGAATCGATGATTCAAGTGCTTATTGAAATAAGCACTTGATAAGCAAATGAGCTAAACAAGCAACCCTTTTATCACGGTAGCAATAATATACTAAATTAACTAGATTGCAACTAAAACAATAAGCTTTAACCATCGAATAGCAAATTAACATGATTTGATGTTTATGATATTAGGTTAAAGCAGCTTTTAGGTGCTAATTTAGCACCAAAAATAAGCACCTAATTAAGCTACAAACTAAAATCCAACTATCAAGTCTTAAACTAGACCTAGGAA